>NW_019379556.1:385029-397284 GCF_000648655.2 Copidosoma floridanum
ATATATATATTGGGCGCGCATACGGATTCGGAGCTGCTGCATAAAACAGTGACGTTTGATGGCGGCAAGCCAGCCAGTCAGCTCGGCCAGCCAGAGCGCAAGAGAAGTAAATCTAAGTTTTACGAGGCAGTACCGCCTCTTACTGGCACCTCCTCGAGCACTGCCCACAGTAATGCTCTCCTCTAAGTTGTTTCCTCCTCCTCCTCCCAGCCTTCCCTCTTTCTCCTCTCCCTCTTGCTTACCTCCTCCTCCTCCTCCTCCTCGTGTACTGTTGCCGCGGCAAAAAGAGAGAGCCGCGAGTTACTCGCGCCAACGCCGCGGCCGTACTGGCTGGCTCTTATACATTTAGGATCTACGGCCGCGCTCGTAATTCTCATAATAAATCGCCGATCCCCCCTCCTGTAACAACCGATTTGTGTGCGCGAGGTTATGCCCGCGTATGTGCACGCGCGTGCAAACCTTCACGGGCAGTATGCAATGCCGGCGGAATGATAGGCAAGTATGTATATCCCGTGGGCCGTTGCTCCTTATATGCTTCCTTGAACATGGAAATATGTGGGTATACCTTCCCTTCCTCTATTTACTTCGAGGAAGGAGTATTGGATGAGTCATCAGAAAAGACGTGCGGTATGATTGTGATTTATACGTGCACCTATGGCGGCTCAAACTGCTGTATGTGTCTGATACTGAGTTTTACGTTTGGTAAAAGAAACCGACGATTGTTATTATTATTGAAATCGCTGGGAGGTTTAAAAGAAAAAAAAAAATGAAAGTAATCGATGATTTCGAGGAAGTTTAAAAAGGAACGATTGGAAATACTGCCTGTCTAGCGACACATTTCATTGGGAATGTGATTAATGGCATTGGCGTTTTGCCATTTGATTTGCGCAATAGGGTCCCATTAACGAGATTATTGCTGTATCAGGATCCCTGGTAGTCGCGATCGTATCTCGTTGACACACTGACAACTTCATCATCGCAGATCGATGTAATGGTTGAGAAAATCGATCGAAATAAATCTCGGAAGTGGTCCGAAATTACCGGTGTCCGCCGATCACATCGGTACGCTCGGATCGATCTTTATTCCAGTGATTACCCTTCGCACGCGTGTGTTATTATTTCCACCGTGTGGCTCAAATATACGTATATTGAATTGCATTCCACGCTGTGATTTCCACTATCCTCCCAAGCGATAGCCTCCTTCTCGCTTTTTCGTGAAAAAAATCGATAATTACGAGCGCAGTCTCTTCCACAATTTATTGAAAGAATGCTCGCACTCGTCCATTATCCGAGCTCCCATCCGACCCTCGGGAGGAGAAAAAACCAAGAACGAAATAACTATGCAGCGGCCCCACAAAACGGTACGGGGGAGTCGCCGACTCGCGTGCGCACAATGCACTCGGCTCCGTGGGTTAATATAGTTATTACCGATCGGCTCCAAAGACGACGACGACGACGACGACGACGAAGAGGAGGTGGAGGATACCAGAATACACACAAAGCTGGAAGGCATAGGTATACAAAAGAGCACGCAAGAAAGAGGAACAAGAAGGGGGAGAGGGCCGTCGCATTAAAAACCAATTTTTCGTTCCGAAAAATAGGCCACGGGCCTAATAACAAGGTGCCCCGGCTAATATCTGTGCAGTGGATGTTTCTGTGACTCGCGGAGAGCTCGATTCCACCATCTCATGGATACCATTCTTCCCCTCCTAAAAAAACTTGGTGCTCTCGTATTTTTCAATTAAGAGCTCCCGGCAATGATTCCGATATGGGAAGGGTTTGCGCCCGAGGTATATGCACACATCAGCTATATGCTACGGCAGCTGTCAAACGAGGAGGCCTCGAAGCCGATATGCTTCCTCGGTTCCTCCTTCGAGGGCTCCTGATCGATCTTTGAAAAGCAAATTATGTATGGATACTCGGAGCAGTCCGGTTATTAAGGATGAGCCGGGTCGGGTTGATCTATCGCGTGGGAAGATGCTGAGAGGCAAAGCAGGTCCTTGATTATGGAGGTGTTTTTTTTTTTTTCGTCATTCGTGATTGAATTTTATTTAATATTTGGCCCGTGTGTTTGCCCAGCTGTTGTTACATTGTTTTTGAGGTTGTTACCATGCATTTAATTAGAGAGCACGTAACATCTTGCTAAACGAGCTGGGAAAACGATTTGTAAATCAATTATTAGATTCCTTGTTTGCAGAGCCAAACGAGACACATATTGTAAAATGCTGAAACTCGTTTTCCCAAGAAGCTAAGAGAAAAAGAAGAAACCGGTCTTCCGAAATTCGACCAATTACGTGTATTTTTAGAGTAGCCAAGCACTACCCGGACACCAGTCCTAAAAGGTCTATGAGCGTGCAGCGTGATAGCTACCGATCGGCTGTAAAGAGAAAAGAAGGAAGAGGATAAAAGCACACGTTTTATTCCTGCAAGAATTTTGTAAATAACAGTGGAAAAAAGAGCATATAAATCTGTCGGACGATGGAGTTGTTAGCTTTTATAGCGTCTCTCAGCTCTTATTTACAACTATGATCCAACTACCGCTGGTAGAGATACAATTACTGTGTCACTGTATAGAATATCTTTAAAATCTAGGGAACAGCAGCTGTATCGGTTTTCGTAACCACTGTGATCTCGGGATGGTACAGGTCTGAGCCTGTTTATTTATTGGAAATTAATACCTGTCTCGATAGTATATGGTAGGTATATTCACCCCAGATTCTCCATCGATGAAAATTGTAAGCGGAATCGATTGCTTTTAACAATAGCTCCTTTACGATTGTGTGGATCATAATGACCCCGCAATTGAATATAGAAAAACTCTGCCTATCGCCACAAACGTAGTTATACCATTTGATTTAATACATCACTAATTGAACTCTAAATCGGAAAATTTCCATCGCCGCTTTCCAATTTTCATCTAATGAAATAATAGATCCTCAGCTATACTTGCGGTGGTTTTTTCAACCCACAATCCGAGGCCTGCAGCGATTCCGATGGACTGTCACTTATTCACGCTTGCAGGCGAGGACTAACTGCACGTATGCGCTTCAGTTTGGCGTTTAATCGTTTGTAGCTGCTGCTACGACTACAGCCTACACTTTGTAATATAAATTTCTATTAATAGCGACGGAGCTTTGGCCGATATTGGCGTTCAAAAACAATCGGCCATTAAATCGAATGGTCCCGTGGCAGATAATAACCGGCCAATAATAATCGGAACGCATGCATGTGCAAGCAAACGCGTTCACGTGTACGTGTAACATAAATACTTTGATCACAGAAAGAAAGAGATAGAGAGGGAGAAAGGGCAGGGGGTGGAGCGCAGCAAATAAGTGAGTATCACTGAGGCTAATGAGAGGCCAATTACAGAGTGGGTGCATGGCCAAAGAGAGAGAGAGAGAGAGAGTTCAGACCGCGTGTCGATGGAATTATCCACTATACGTGGTTCGAAATCCCAACTCCACGCCAACAGGGAAAAGGAAGAGCTGGGCTAACGTCCTCGGGACACGCGAGTCAGTAGTCTCTCTTTCTCTTCCTAGAGGCAAAAGCTACCACCTACCCCGCCTCTAACGGCCATTCTCTATCGACATGGGCGGTAGTAGCGTAGTTGGCGGAGGCTTTTCGCTGGCTCTCTTCCTTTTGCCACCGATGCTCCTTTTGTTGTTACATTTAAAGGTACCTCGTTGCCTTACTTTGCACGAATCGGGAAAGGCTGTCCACGCATTATGTGCACAGAGTGTCGAAATAGAACTACGGCTATTGGCTTCCTTAAGTGGTTTGTGGTGTGGTTTCGGTGAGTTACTTTCGAGCAAACGAGCTGTGGAACTACTTATCCTTTCTGTTTCTCACCCGTATTGAAATATTTTTATTTGTTTGATAAATTGATGTTCACAACTGCAACGAGTTATTCGATTGAAACTTTGGATATGTTGTGATTACAGCTTGTAGGTGACGAAGAAAGTGTGTGCCAGTAAAACTAAGTTACTGTACTCGAGTTACAATATTTTCGGTTTTTTACACCTATTCATTGAAAATCGGCTGTGTTTTAGCAAGCCTGTTGAATAGGGGTAAAAAAATTGGGGGGATTAATTTTGATTTAATTTGCGATTTTACCTTATGAGCTGGCCCAGATGTTGGCCCCTCTAGGTCCAGACATCATAGGGTGATATCCGGAACCAGTAGTGGTCCCGAAGTGGTCGATCAAGATTAGATGCGCTTGAGCGTCAAAATCTTTATCAAGACCGAACTACATTGTATTTTTGTTTTTGTTTTTAAAATTCTCTTTATTTAGTTCTTTACATTTTACAGTGAATATACATTGTTCGACTAGTAGTCTAGTATGCTGTAATATATTATTGTGATAGTTTTAGTTTCAGCTATTCACGCTTTTACTCTAAATTAATAATTGGTTTTAGTCTTTTATAAATTATGTGTTGGTACAGTATTGTTATTATGGATATAGGTTTTGTGAAAAATTGCGGTAAAAAACACATTAATTTTGTTTGGCCTTACTTTATAGAACTTAATACTAGGTGGATCTTAAAAACTAGGTAACAAGATGTCTTACTGACTAACGTATTGCTGTTCCTGGTCACCATGCAAAATATGATAGGGTAGTTTGTGCTTGATTGTAAAAGGTGCATTTTCTTTATTATAAAAGCTAAAATCTGCGAGGGCATCTGCCTTTTTGAATTGATTTTGATAAAAGTGTCTGGATTGGGTACACACTGTTTCTCTGAGTGTTTTTATTTGGAGTAAATTTCTGATTTTTCTGTTACTTAGTCTGGGTTCTGCGTTAATTATTTTTCGTTCGAGAATAAAAGTTTTTTGAAAGAGAGACGTGCGCATATTTCGGCTCGTCCGAGGAACGAAAGCGATCGACTCGACTCTCACACAACCAGTATGACCATACACGTATGATAACCGGCAGCGGTAAACGCATGTTATAATTAACGGGTCCGTGAAAGATGGCCCTCGCGCCACGCGCTACCGCATCTCGCTCTCTCTCTGGTGGAGATTTATAGTTATTAATTCCGTAATAGAGCCATCAGCCAATATCCATACAATGTACGTGCACATGTGCATATACGCAGGCCTCCATCTCCACGCCTACCTTCCCCCCCTTCTTACATTGCCTCTTTTTTATTAATCAACCCCTTCGAGAAAATAATAAACGCATCTTCCTTATACTCGGTTTATCCTCTTTTCTTTGCTACATCGTCTTACATGTAAATCGTTAGTCATTCTCACATGTATGGAGTTTTGTTTAAATATATATTTTTCAAGTAAAGACTTTCTTGTCTAGCCGAACAAATTTTACTTGGTTTTCTTATGTACGGTTCATTCAATGAATGCTGATATGTTGAATCATTGTTAGAAGGCATCGTCTACTTGGTAAACTTTTAAGAAAAAATTACTGGGATTTTCGCATGCAGACTGGTAGAATGATCTAGCTCTTTGTTATCACTTATCTCAACGTGGTATTCGAGTCTCAGTCGAGGCCAAGAAAGAATTGAAATTTGTCTCACTGCGTATAATCTGACCAAACCAGTTTCTGTCTTTTTTTTAATGGTCCACCATCTCTTGATCGCCTCTGTCGGTATAAGCACGTTGGATTGACTGGCATCTTTGAAACTAATTAATATAACATGAAATAATTAGAGAAACGCGGATTATTATAGCGCAGCTATAGAAAATTTTACCTTTGGTGATGGTCTAGCCACCCTTAATATCACAATGTGTTAAGGAGATATTATTAAAGGCAGAATTAAGATTTAGAAACTCTGGCAAAGGCTCATATTATTCATATAATTAAAGAAGTTGTAACTGATTCAAATAGCGCATATAAAGTTATTAGAAAATTTAAAAACCATTAACATTCACTTTTAACAACGTAGACTTTAAATTCAAAGACTAGAGTATTACTTTCTCTGCATTAAAAAGGAGTTTATGCTAGTTTTCCTTGACCACTATATACCTAAAAAAAAATCCTGTATTTATAAATAGAGAATAAGTGCCAAGTCATGACTGCGTTGTTTGTTGCCGGTGCTTTGCCCCTTCTCATTCTCAGCTGGAGTAATTGGCTGGCACCAAGCGGTCTCGGACCTCTCTCCTTCACGTCGATTTCAGTCAGTCATCGGCTCTACCGCTGCTAGACAATTAGCCCGAGTTTCATTGGTAATGGACCATTGGGTAGCAGATTAGCTCTTTTTTACACACACGCAGCTTACACTCAGGCCCTTTCAGAGCTTTAAATTGAGGCGTCAACGAATTGGATTTTGATTATTACGGATAAACTGTTGTTTGAAAGTTTTAAGATGCCCCATTTTTCATTATTGCTAGTCACGAAATACTAGATTGACAATGGTCTATATACTTCAGGACATTGATTTACTACCACAATAAATGTGTCTCATTACCTCGATTACATAAGTCAAAAATTTTATCATACAATAATAACACGTACTAGTAAAAATCTCAGCAAATCTTCATTCCTGAAGACGCCAATCTCTTATTTATTTCTGGTGATTTACAAATTATAAATTCCATTGTTTCTATAGCACTATTAGCTTTATGAATTCGAGTGACATCAAATAAATATACTTGTGGTTTTCGCGCGTAATGAATCATTTTTCATTTCCAATTTCAACTGTAGCAATAAATACTCTTTTCCTCTTGCAGAGTACAAACTTTTTCAAAAGAGAAGTCAACTAATTTTCTGAATCTGTGGATGAGTGTCTGAGAAAATCCAAATCATTCTCAAGACCAGAATCAGTCGTATTCACGCATGAATACGTACGCGGGAATCACTAACCCGGTAAACATACCCGAAAAAAGTTAATGATCCGTGTGGAATAATAAAATTGAAAAAAAAGACGAAAGTCAGGTACCTTTGAGCTTCGAGCCCTTTTCACACCTGATAATGGAAATCTTTTCTTCCCGAGAGGTAATTTCGCGTTTTAAAAACGAATACAGGCAGGCAAGCGGTGGCTCTCGTCTCGTCCACAAGGTAAAAGAGTTCATATATCGATGACTCACGTGCCATCCTAAAAGCACCCCTTTATCCCTCCCTTCCTTCCAGTGCATCAATAACGAGCGAAAAAAGCAATTACGATGCAAGCGGCTCCAACGAGTCTACCGCGACCTCGTCACTAATTCAATTTTCCGTGGCTGCTTGGGACACGGGGTACCTCGCATCCTCAACACACCCGCCTTTCTCTGCTTGGCCCGAAAATTTAAAAGAGAGAGAATAAAGGAGAAGAAGATGAAGTGACGACGAATTGAGTTGTCAGAGAATGAAGGTATGCGAGGACTGAAAGAAGAATAAGGATACTCAGAGCAGCTTAGTCAGCTGAAAAATTGAATTTCATCTTTGCTGCTTGATATTTCTGCTACTGCGAAAATATTGTTGGAGCGTTATTATTCAGCTGCCTTGGAACTTCTCGTGGTTTCGATTTCGAAAGGAATGTCTTATAAATCACATTGAGTCGCTGAGGATACCATGAAACAATCAGTCCTAAATAATAATTATACTCCCCAAAAGACAAGCTCTAGTTGAAAGTGATGCTTAAAACCTTGAGGATCTTTTAAAGACAATGTAATTATGATGAAAATAAAAGTAGACCAACAGCACGGCAGTCCCACGGTAGACAACAAGTTTTGATGAAAAACGTGATACTCGTGTACGCCTTAACAATTCAGCAAATATAATTCTCTTACTCTGAAAAAAAAAAAAAGTTTAGTTTAATATAAAACACGTATATAATTGTCGAGCTGCACAAAAGCTAAATAAAAGAAAAGAAAGCACGCAGGCAGGCAGTTATATAGCGAGCACGAAAGCCGAAGGTAAATCGTGGCTGGGAAATCAGTATACTCATCAAAGGGGAGTAGCCGGCTCATAACGATCAAAGGACGGCTGCTCTCCTCTGAACGAAAAAAAAAAAAAAAAAAAAAAAAAAGACAAAAATACAAAAACGAGAGTGAGGGAAGAAGAGAAAGAAAAGAAGAAAAAGTAAAGTCCGAGCAAGGGACGCGAAAAAAAAAAAAAAAAAAACGATGCCAACAAGCTACTCCAAAAAGATATACAAGCCTAGACACTGCTCTACAATAATAATTGGCTAGTGTACAAGGAGAAGATCTCGCGTCATCGGCAGCTCATCCTTCGGTGGGGGCACGCTGCGATCTTTATAGCGCTACGCGAGAAACACGTGTTCCCCTCGCGAGGTGTGAAGCTGCTTTTAAAACCGTCTCCCTCTCGCTCTCGTCAGCCAGAAAGAGATAGAGGGGGGAAGAGAAGAAGGTGTTGGACCCGAGGATCATTTATTATCGCGAGATTGAATTTCTTGAGCAGATCACCACTGCCCAGCAGCGGGAGCAGCAGTACCCACCCGGGCCCCTTGTAGCACTATTGCTTGCTTCTGCGAGCGTGGCTTTAATTAAAATATCGTTATGGGTAGGCGTGGAGGATACTCTCCGCAGTGAGCTTGGGGTTTTTTGTTTTTTTTTTCTTTTTCGTTTCTCACTCGTGCATGCATGCCTATATATACGTAATACACCTTACGATGCGTGCATGCACGTGAGTACATACGTTGAAAACGGATATCGAATGGAACGAGATAATAACTTGACTCTGGCAGCAAAAAAAAAAGACATAAGCCTACACGTACACACGCGCTCATTATTTTGTACTTGTGCTGATAATATCTTCTTGCACATATTTGTGTCGGTTGGCTTTTTCGTTCCTTGATCAGCAAAGTTTTAACGATGCCAAACAGATATCCACTATGTGATTGCATTGGTGCGCGTCTTGTCCCCTCTTTTTTTTGTGGAGCGAATGAACATCCGTAACATTGTTTTGATGTTTCACTTGCCTCCGATGGCTGTAATGTTTTTTCTACAAAAGTTTCTTCCGACACATAATGTTTGTCACTCTACATCTTACAAGCACTGCAAATTTGTCACTGAGTTACAATGGCTCTATGCAATATTGTTATCTACGAAAATTTCCAAATGCAATCATTACCTGAAATGACTTGTACATCTGATAAAAGATCTTTGTTTAGTGTATTACTTAAGTACACCAGGATACGATTGATATTTTTTTCTGATAAAATCTGTTGAGTTAACTAGATGAATTTAATGCAAATTTGGATGAGATTAATTCTACTAAAAGTCTTACTGTTATTAAAGTATGTACAAGCCACTTTCTATGCTATGAATATTGGTATTGCACTCCGAAGAGGGAATCCTGATACGATTAAAGTTTTTTCAAACAGTAAAAAAAGTTACAATTAAATAATTAATTAATTAAACTTTGGTATGGTATTAATTACACTTAAAATCACCTTCTCAATCATCCGATGTATCTTTAACTCATATAAGAGTTACTCGTGTTAAATTAATTGAATATTAATCAGATACAAAGTAATCTAAATACTTACCTTAATGGTTAGACATGATAAAGTGGTCTGCACTGACTTAAATTTTACTTACGTCTCTATAAAGAAGAGTTTGTTTCGGTAAAAAGAAAATAAAATTTTTCTGAAAACGTGTTTTAGGAACACATTTTATAATGCAAAAGATCAAAATGTGTTGTTTACAATAAATATTGATATTTTAGATGTACGTCTGTCATATCTTGTGTGTATGTAATTCGTTCATCTAAGGATTCAGTATTATCTTCAATGATGTTGATCGTGTAGGGATTTTTCTTGAAATAATTAAGTGTTGGTTTTATTGTTTACTTTATTTATTATAATTTTTCAGTATCTAATACAGATGATTCTACATTATTCATTCATTGAAATCATTCTTTGGAGAAAAAATTAAGAACTTAAAAAAATAACTCTTTAGTCAATGTTTATTTTTATGGGTGTTTTTTAAACTCATTTTGTGTAAGTGCCACAAAAAAACCTTTTTTATCTTGTATTTAGACAACGTTTATTCTAAATTAGAGTATGCAACCAGTACCATAAAAATCTCTTGATATTATAATAAACATTTTTTTAGTATGCTATATAGCAAATGATAATATTGTTTTCCGTTACGGTTGCGTTCTTGTTACACCTCAGAAATATTATCGAGAGGATTTAAAATATGACCCGAAAAAAGTATTATATTTTTAAACATTATTTTAAAAAGGAATGGTCTGTTAACGATAAATTCAGGTGCTGCGTTTAAATCTAAGTCGAGGTACATAATTTCTGAAACAAACAAAAATCTTATTTTTATTAACCGTTGAGCCAACCAATATCTATAAAATGATAATATTCTAAAAATTTTGGAGATTTTTAATAATGTAAAAACAAGTTTTTATAATTGCATAAGCAAATAGCAGTTAGTCATTGTTAATAAATAATTGTTTGTGTAACACATGGAATGTATGAGTTCCCATCCAAGTGGTGATAGACACGAGTGTTTTTTATGATTTAATCTAGATTAACTAAAATTTATTTTTGGAAGAGAAAGCTCATTTTTGCTTAAGTTTAATTTAAGAATGCTCCAATGTCAATATCGTGAAATAAGAATTTTACTTACGAATGATATAGAAATTACACAAATTTCAGAAAGCTTTCTTTAAACACTTTCCAACCTTTGACACTGAAAAATTCGAAGTGTACTTAATAAAAGTTTTTGGTAAACTTTGGCCCCACTTTTGCAAAGCGTGTAAAATTTAAAAGTAATGAATAATAAATGAGTACTTATCGGGAGAATTTTAGACAAAGAAACTGATGAATTTAAAAAAATAATGCATTTTTGAGATCGCTGGGAAATAAATTGATTATAATAATAGTTATTTTACCAGGAACTGTTGCTGCTTCGGTGTATTTTTCATGGATTTCTATAAAGTTGGAAATGCAAGGATTTTCATCACACATATTCTTAAAATTGGCATTCATCGCAAACAGATCACTCATTCCTAACTGTGATGTAATAACATAAGTATTGTGGGTATACCTCGGTTAAATTGAATATTATTACTTAATGACATCAAATATCATTACCTTTATCGAGTGATACTTCAAAAAGTGCTTTGACTTGACTCTGAACTTAGGCAAAAAAAGGTCAATTTTACGATTGAAACAAAAATAATTCTCAAAGTGGTGTTGGAAATTGTTTATATTACTCTTTGCCAGGCCATTGATCTCGTTAGGCATTATGACTACCATTTGAAAGTCTTTATTCTAAAATGAAAAAATTTTTATTTCTCCTATTTTTCAGTTCAGAAAATTAAATATTGAAAGTAATAAGTATTTTTACCTTGCATGGAACTGATATTACTGTAACATCAACTTCGTTTAGTCGACTGAGCATAAATGTATTTCTTGTACGCACCATTGGAACTTGAACCGTAACTGTTTTGTTAACATAAAATAACTTGTGATTCCTTAGTTTCGGATCAAGTTTGTACTTCGAATCCTCTTTGAAATACATAACATCTAATGGTCTTGTTTTTGAATTGTGATTGAGTTCATCTAAGGAGTTTTAAAAGTCGGATTAAAAAAAATATCAGGCTAAAACATTTAGAAAACATGTTTCAAACTCACAAACCTGATCTTATTATTTCTGAGATTTTTCCATTAGTTTTTGCAGAGCACCAATCGTTGATTACTTCAGAAGTTTCATTACATTTTCCGAAATCTACATTCTCAATTTCTGATTGAAAAAAGAAGCTGATTATTTCCTTAGATGTTTTTTTAATGACAAGGTTTTTGGATGTGTAAATTTTGTTTGCAACCGTTAGAGTGACTCCTGGTGCAACCTATATAAAACAGTATGTTTTTATTCCTAGATTATTCGTAACTTCGGCAGGTATAAAGTATTTATATTATTGTAGAATTGTAATGATACTGTACTTAGTACAGCTAGGAATACTTTATTTTAAACAAAATTATTTTGTTGGTTGGAAAATAATTCATATAAAAGTAACAAGAATTTTCAATCAAATTTACTACCTGAAAACACACAAAACTGAAAAATCAAAGGTAGATAGAAAAACTTTTAAATAAATATCATGAAATTAATCAAAAACTCAAAAACTGTACATAATTTGAAAGTCGTATTTGATAGCTTTATAGAACAAAAGCGATTAGTTGAGAACTTTGAATGGGTCGTGAGTAATCTCCAGGATAATTTATTTTATGTACCATAATGTACTTATTTTTTAAGCAAGCATCATATACATCGATGCTCTCCAGAGATTCTTAGAACCGACAATAGCCACAGGCTTAATGTAAGCATAAACACAATATATAT
>NW_019379556.1:397297-443432 GCF_000648655.2 Copidosoma floridanum
GACGAATATATATATATATATATATATATATATATAAATTACAGTGGCTGTAATTGGCATCTTACATTCAACATATCAATGAAACCTCGGAATCCCCGATGGGCGTCGGAATCATCGGTAGGTAGATAAAGAGATTTGCGCATACTTTGAGCGGTAGATCCTTTAGCACCATATGCGGCCATGAGCTTACAAGATTTCCTGGGCTCTCACTAGCTGTGCCCTGTAATGCCCATTAAATGTTAAACTAACCGTAAATAACGAAAATGTGCGCAGCTTATGCTTTATTATACATTTATCCAAGAATAAATCAATTTGAGTTTACCTCGTATAAGTTAGCAGCAAATTCTTTGGCACTCTCGGCTACAATGAACTCAGGATCTTTCTTAAAACAACTACGTGTTAGCTGCAATAATCTACCTGATCAACTGACAGACACGTGGGCTTCTTTCTAGCTGGATGTGCTGTGGAGGTCTGTAGACAACGGCCAAAGTGGTGATAATTACTATCTTATTTCTTTTCCACGGCCAACTAATATTGAAATTCTTAAAATTTGAATTAATATTCTTTATGTGAATGTACATTCCACGCTCATACATCATTCTGAAAAAGTTCCACGATTACGTAGGTGGTGCGCAGTTTAGCGTCGATTGCTTTTTTTCCTCTAAAAGTGTGAGTCGACGTGGAATAGATAATAATGCTTTTGGAATTTAGGTGGAAACAAACACTTGATAGAGGTGCTAAAAATAAATGTGTTGTAAGTTTCTTCGCAGCATTGAAAAAAATATAGATGTCCTAAGTTTAATAGTTATCAAATTATTATCTAATAATTATGAACTAAAATGCCAATCACGTAATATGTGGTTGCTGTAAATTTTATTTCACATTAAACTCAAACTTTTGTTACGTGCTTAAACACAGTTCATAGTAGTTTTTTCTAAAATTTTTAATAAAACTTCGTAGGAGACTGACATGATGTAAAACTCTAGTAAAAACATCAGAACTTGAGAGAAAATTTGATTTTACAACAAGCATTTAGTTTTGATAGTTCCACAAATAGTTTAATGTTTAATTATTATTTTTGATATAATTACTACACAGTACTTACACTCAAAAGAAAAATTATGTTCTAATTTAACTGAGTTCTTCAGTTAGTTCAACAAGTTATTAAACTTTAAAAAAATTTTTTACTGCTGTACAAAGTTTGTATTTTAATTAAAACTGTTAAAAAAACTTTTTTTTTCCCAACACTCTGAAACTTAATCTAAAAATATTTAAAAATGTTGTGCTATTTACGCAACCCAAAATTGATGTAGATGAACGGATTGACAAAACCAACTAAGTGTAACTAAAGGTAATCAATAATGATTATTACTGGACTACGGAGAAAAATTTAGTTAGCCCAACCAAAATTTGGTTAGAAGTATGTTCATTGTTTAGTCTAGTGAAAAGAATTTCGTAACTGGAAAGTCCCGAAACAGCATTTTGAAGTATAGAAACGGCAGCCGTAAACTTGATTAATTTAGTAATTTAACATGGGTTTTCAGAATTTTTTTGGAAAAAATCATGGGACATTTTCCCATAGCGTCCTGTTTTTCGTAATCAATTGGCAGTTATCTCACAAAGTATCTCAAAAACAGTAGTTGTAAATTGTGAATTAGTCGCTCGTTTTTCAAAAGACATGAAGTCACTAAAAAAGAATTCGGACTAATAATCGAAATTCCTAGAAATAATAGGTCTCACTACTGATGTGCTTCTTGCACACATGTTAAAAATAATTTATATTCAACGCATGCAACTTTCGTATTCAAACTGTCTATTGAAGAGACAGGTGTGATAAGTAAACGAATGTTTCTTCTTTCTGTATTACTAACGAACTTGTGGGACTTTCCAAAGATTTTGTTTCTGATTTTTGAATCATGCATAATAGATGTCACCTAACTGGCTTGTGGACACATTGATTGACGTAAGGAGTTCCTTTTTTTGATCAGATGATTGTAAGTTTTTTGAATTAAGTACAAACTATTTTAGACCAGTTGAACAAACTTATTCTCCCTTGTCAATGATTACATAAGAAATCTTGACGCAAAATTGCCTCATCAGGGAATGGATTAAATAAATTAATATAATACATATTTAGTATGAAATTACTAATTAATGGCATCAGTTAACCACATAACACATTACTTTGAAATTTATCCATGTAATTTTTCTGTCAGGCTCATCTCTTGTACATTATTTTTTTGCTGATTATTTGTGGAAATTAATTGTAGCTCTATAAGGCTTCCATTTACATTAATAAAACATATCTTAAGATAAAACAGTTCATGTCACGTATTTATTACCACCTCCTTATCCACGAAAATTTTCTCACAAGCCTCAAGGTATCAAGGCAGCAGTAAGTAGTTTAATATAATAGAGTGTTAATTAATTATTGTGGTGATTATTAATGAATTTTTTTCTATACTAAATCCATAAGCAAAATATAGCACTGAAATATTTGTGTAATCATAACAAATAATGCAAATACATAAAATGTGAAGTAGCGTATTAATTTTATAACTTTTTTGAGTTTTATTTTTATAGTACCGTGATATAAATTTTGAAACTATAACAATTAGAAAANTGCAGGTTCATGAAGATTCCTAAATAAAAAGAAGAATAAGGAGAAAAGAAAAAGAAGGGTGGTACACAAGAAAAGGATCGAGATGTCGAATGAACGAGCGAACGAACGAATAGAGGAGAAAAGAGAGAGGGAGATAGAAGAACGTAATCTTACGTATCAATTAGCCTCACGATCCCAGGGGCCTTACCCCCCGCGGGCCTTTGACTGCTCGCCGCCGCTTCTTCTTCTGCTTTCCCTCCTTCACGAGGTGTGAGAACTGACAGCAATGTCATTCAAGACCTTATTAGAGAAAAACGTGCAACTTCCCACTGTTTCAGGAAACTGCAAAGAAAAAAAAAAAAAAAAAAAAAAAAAAACGCAATAGCTCAGGAAAACCGCAAATTCTAAAAAAAAATTTTAGTACCAGCGTACTCGAAAATTCGCGAACCTTTACGTACACTCAGAGAGCAATATCTCGAGTTATGTACCCTATGCCTAAAAAGAGGAGGTCAGCTCTCACGATTCCTTCCTCACGATGTTCTCTCTTCCTCTGCTGGTTGATATAGGTACAACCTACGGTTGTGGAAGGCGAGCGGCACTCATAAAACGGCCGTAAAGTACTAAACGGCTGTAAAACTGCCGCCCTGGATCGCGCGCTGCTCCACAAGCCAAAAGACGAAGCAGGAGTCAGTCGTTTGTTGTTTAGCGTTCGTGGCAATAGAGATACATACCTCTTTCTCTGAACGCTAAATCACTCGCTCCCCCCCAGCCACGCCTCACAGAAGCCCCCCATCGACTTCTATCTCTCTCATTTTTTTCTCTCTGCCTTGCTTTCACATACGCACATGTATATGGATATACGTTTTGTTATTTTTTTAAACTTTTTTTTCTTCCTTCTCTTTTTTTGTATGTGTCTATTTTTTTGACTTATTTGTAGACCCACGCTATTCCTTGATTTCTGAAAAGTTTGTGTCTTCTATACGGAGAAAAAGTGACAGGAACAATAAAATTTATGACCAACAAATCTTAACTATAATAAACCTTAATTATTAATATAGTAATTTTTTGTCGCAGGATAATTAATTTCTCTTAGCGATACTTTTTATCGTTGAGCTACGGCAACTTTTTCCCTGTTTGAGGAAAAACATAAATAACAGGACGTATGAATTTTGACTTACTTGAAATAATCAGTTTCAAATAATTTTAAATACACCTATTATTAGTTATTGTATGACGACATCTTTCAATTTTCTGAAAACTATTTGAAAGCTAGTATATGGGAGCAATCGTTGCATTTGTATAAAATTACTTAGCAAACACATTTTCTTAAGGTTTACTGCATATGTCTTGTAGACTTCTAACGTTCATCGTAAAAAACATCTTTTGGAAAATATTATTTTCAAAGATGTCTTTAAGACAGACATAAGAAGTTAAAAAGACTTCTACAAGCAATTCTCAGAAAATATGTTTGCTGAGTAAAGGCTGGCGTTGAAGCTTTGTTAGATATACAAGCTGGAGTTAGAATAAAGTAACAAGACATTAAAGGTGCTAGTTATGGTACTCAGCAGAAAATATCTCTTGAGTAGTAGACATAATAGTTATTCATTGTTTTAAGGCTGTATTTTTCGTAAGAGTATTGTGAGAAAAAGTTTTAATTTTTTCATATTAGTAAGCACATAAGTTTTCTGTATTAACTGAAATACAAAATCCATTCCTAATAACGAGTTGTTCATTAGCTTTCAATAATTAAAAAAAAAAAAAAAAAATAAGACACTCGTATTTGTACCATTTATCATTTATTTATTTAAGAAAATTACAAAAAATTTATTGTGCCTACTTAATATTTTATAAATATCCTAACACCATAAATGACGACGTCAATTCAGTTACAGATTCGTCCTTTACTTTAACCTTTAAATCTATACAAATACATTATTTGTTATGTCGTAGAATTATAGATACCTTTTTTCCGTAATCTTTATCTTTTTTTTCCCATGCCTTAGAGTCTGCCTTTGCTTTATCCAATAAGGCTTTGTACTCATCCACCTTCCTTAACTGAGCATTATATTCGTTATGTTTGTCTTTGTACTGTTTAAATTTAGCTCGGTATATTTCACCATGAGCTTTGCTTTTCGGAGTCATTTTCTTCAAGTTTCTAAGCTCTTTTTCTAATTCCTCTACCAATTTTTTCAATTGATCACGTTTCTTCTTTGCATCTTCTAATTTTGGAAAATATTTTTGAATATCACCTAAAGCTGATTGATGCCCAGGTGAATGAAAATCCACATTAGTTGCAGATTTTACTAATATATCCTGGCCTTGTATGTTGTGCATAGCGTTTCGAATGAAGTCCAAAAACATGGACACCTTGGTATATGTTGCAGGTACTTGTGATTCATTGCAGTCTTTCGTAAATATGGCACTTGCAATTCCAATAACTTTATCCATTATTGTAAGAGGACTACCACTATCACCCTGTAAAATGGTATATTATTAATAAGTTAAGTTAAAAAACTTGCAATAAAGTTCTCTTAAACATTCAGATTGCTAGGCTAATCAGTGCGAAACTCAGTAGAAATCGTCGTTGTATTTGTTGATTCTAACTGAGCTCAAGATAAAGTTATGATTTCTATTTGAATATCAATCAGAAGCACTTGAAATAAGCATTAGTTAGAGACCTGATCTATTCGAAAAATTAATTAGTATATTTTCTTTGCGATTGGATGATCAACCAAGCAAATAATTTTTGTTTTCGAAAGTTTTCACCTTTTAATCTAAATTTTTTAGAAATTTTAATATGTACTGTTAGATGAACAGTTTTTATAATACGTACATCGCAAAGGCCTTGATATGTCTCTGAGGATTGTTTCATTTGCCCACACAATAAACTTGGGTATTTTTCTGTGCCACAATTTTTTGCGGGGACGATATTTACAGATTCTTTTTTTAAATTTCCAGACCAGATAGCTGTTTTTTTTATGCCAAGTATAAAACCCTCAAAACCAAAACCTGTCACTCTTGCACTTTGGCCTACGAATTCGTCGTATTTTTCTGGCAAGGATGCTATACCAATGTATGGATGATTATGCACTTTAAATCCTTTTTCGAGCTGAAAACAAGAAATGATATAGTCCCTAATTATTTTTCTTGGAAAGTTGCGCATAACTAATATAAATAATTTTTTATTCACTTTTGCAACAGCAATGTCATTCAAGACCTTATTAGAGAAAAATTTTACTCCAAATTGCTTGTGAAGATAAATTTTGGTCACTCGTTCTCTGTAAGTGTGGTCTTTTATGTTTGTCGTCCCTGCGATAACGTAATATGGTTTGTCTTGGTAAACTTTGCCTTTTTTATCATAAAAGCAATGAGCTGCAGTCAAAATTACATCAGAAGCAATGAGCGTGCCACCACAAAGGTGTGATGATATATCTTGTAAGGAAACGACATATTTGCTGTCTCTTATATCTGCTAACCGACCGCCAATAATATTTTCTGATTCCAAGCCGGCCACTATAATAAAAAAAGTTTTATTTATTTATTTATTTTTTTTAAGTATGTACGTATGTGTATACAAAACAAGTATAATGAATTGTTTCAAAATGTTTACACTTAAAAAAAAATAGTGCACAGTTCACACTTGTTCAACATACCCCCCAGAAATTTGTTTTTGCACTATTCTTTTTGCATCTTAGACTTGAAGTCTACGTCCAAAAAAAAAAAAATCTCAAAAAAACTAATTCTACCAATTACTTGAAAAATTACAAATCAATTTGTCTATGAAATCGTCGTAGTAGTCTACGTAATAGACAACACTCGAAAATAGTTTAATTAGAAGGATTTTGTCAATTAAAATATAGTAAGCTAATATTCACCACTAAAGTTGAGACAGTACAACTATTACACCTCAAAATAATAAGTCTTGTTATAACTTTGTCTTATAAAAAGAGATTGATTATTTTAAAATTAGATTAATGTTGAAAATCAGTAATAAAATTAGTGTTTTCCCAATAACATCATCAGATTTTTATTTCAATAAGCTATGTTTATGCTGTGTAAGTAAAGAAAAAAAGGAGTTGAAAAGTTGTATAAATATCAAATAACAATACAAGGGAATCAAGAAATTTGTGAAAAATAAGTTATGTCATGAATGTATATGAATGTAACCAAGTGTTTGTTGTTTGAATCTTAAATATGTTGTCTGTAATTGTATATAACAGACAAATAAACATACCAATACTGATAAATAGAACGAGAGATGGTACCAAGATGGCATATAGACTATTCTCCAACATTTTAGACCTTTTTGCTAAGACTCTTTTACTGAGCCTTTTTAATAAAAAAAGTTGGTTTTATAGGTATGCCAAAATGATTAGACACTCGATTGACGTAAATTCTATCGATGTACGTATGAGATGACTACATTTCGTTTTTTTTATTGTAGACAGAGTCTACATTTTATCGATTGAAATCATGAATAGTATCTCGAGCACTATTTAGACAACTGCAAAAAACGTTAAGTACGGTATTTTAACTGGGAAAACCAATAAATGAAAATATTGAATTGGCTTGAAAGGACTCCCACCTAAGAAACGGAACTAACTGGGATAAACCCACAGCATCATGGTTTAATATAAATTTGGTATTCCCCATTATTATATTAAATCAGCTTTGATATCGATGCTTAACTCTTACATTTTTTATGAATATGTTTATCAAGTAGGATAAGCTTACATAAAATTTTGATAGTTTGCTAAAATATTATTTTGCCCATCAATTAAAATATTGATCTTTAAAATGACAAATTATTGACCCATATGAAGTCAACATTTCATTTTATCTTTATTTCAACGTGTCATAGAACTTTAAATCTATTTAGGCTATTCGTCAATTACATAAAAATAGTATTGTCACATCAAAATGGACAAAAATAGCTTTTAATCGATTTAAAGTCCTAACCTTTCTAAATACTTTGATTGTCACTATTTTTTAAACACTTTTCTCCAAATGCTTATATTAACATATTTCAAATGTCGCTAAAGTAAAAGATTTTATCTTCTTTCGGATAATGTTCATGCTAGAATTGAGCTAAGTATGTGTTGAAATTCATTCTCTAATAAATTTTTCAAAATATACGTATCCTGTATAAAAAATGGCGTGTTTTTTTCGCTAAAGCTTAAAAATTGATTTTCATTAAAAAAAAAATTGTTTAACTTTTTTTTAATTTATTTTTTTGTATCATTTTTATGTGATAGACCTCAGAAATATATTGATTTACATTCTTAAAAATTTATTCTAGTTATATAAAAAACTTCATACGATTTTTACGTATAGTTGTTGCAAAAGATAAGTATTTAAATAAAATTGTATTGACTAATTAAACTAATTGACTTTTACATGAATAAAACATATGTCTTATAATATATTTTTTAGTTTACATAACATTATTTTAATTTTACTAAAACATTTTTCTGATAAAAGGCATTTCATAAGTTTTCACAATGTCATGTTGTCGATACATCGGTAGGTGATGATCTGATCAATACTTTTTTCAAATAAGTGAAAATAATTGAAAACTAACTGATGTGATAAAATCTATCATTAATAATTAAAAATTGATACTACAGTAAGTATTGTAAGGTATGTAGAAGACTATACATGTGATGTGCACATTAGTAGTCCTATTTAAAAAATAATTGTAAAATATGTAAAATGGCAGGAAGTCCGTAAAAAACTGAATGAAATAAAATTCAAGGAAATAAAGAGTTTAAAAATACAAGCAACTTACCATAGTTGTATACATTAATTCATCACTTGCCTATTATTACAAAGCTTTATTCTTAAAATGTACACTTTCTTAGAATGTTTTTTCCATGTTGGGTGGACGAAACTCTTTTTCATACAACAAGGTCTCTCGTGTTCACCTTTTTTTTCCTAATCCTAATGCCTACATCTTGATAAATTTATCGTTTGGAATTATCATAATAAAATGGATTATTTAAAAAATTAATTTTGAATTCATGATTTGGTAAAATTTACTACCAAGTGTTGGAGAAATGTATACGTACACACATGAGTCAAATTAAAGTGTAACACCTGATACTCACAAAAATCTACTATGATGTTTGAAATACACTAGTTAACACCAGGACACTTTGAGGCGAAACCAATGATCCTCGTACAAATATTTTCAATACAGGACACTTTAAAAGCGAAAAAAGTATGTCCAAAGCTGCAGGTTCATGAAGATTCCTAAATAAAAAGAAGAATAAGGAGAAAAGAAAAAGAAGGGTGGTACACAAGAAAAGGATCGAGATGTCGAATGAACGAGCGAACGAACGAATAGAGGAGAAAAGAGAGAGGGAGATAGAAGAACGTAATCTTACGTATCAATTAGCCTCACGATCCCAGGGGCCTTACCCCCCGCGGGCCTTTGACTGCTCGCCGCCGCTTCTTCTTCTGCTTTCCCTCCTTCACGAGGTGTGAGAACTGACAGAGATAGCGTTGGTGCTCGCGCGAGCGAGCCAGCCAGAGACGTCTTCATCGGCTGCCCCGCAGGGTGACTTTTACGGATCCTTTCGTGCACATGTGTGCACACACATACGTTTATACACTCGTGCTCGCGAACGAGCTTTCGTAATACAAATCGAGCGAGGTGTTCTCGCGCGTTTAAGAGCAAACATCTTATTACCACGGAGTCTAGGCTCGGAACCCGCTGGGAAGCGATTGCGAGCTTTTGTTGTCGCGACAATGGTTTTTATTTCGAGTTTGGTTTTCCGTGCCGATTGTTACTCATAAAGATGATCGGATTTCGATGAGTTACAGCTATGACCCTCGATACTTTGTTGTTCGAAGCCTGCGATAATTGATGAAGTTTTTTCTTTACAATTTTTACTTGCTCAGTGATGTTGTTTTTTTACTTGTAATTACTCTTTCAAGTTCTATAAGCAATGCTTCTAAATTTTAATTATTTATTACAAATTCAAGTAATTTCATAAAGATGATAAGAAATAAATAATCATGAATTAATAACTGCCTCAAATACTCACTGAATTTTTAAGTTGATAACGTAGTAGTATGCATAAAAAATTGAGAAAATTGTTTAATCAATGAAATAATTTTTTTGCGTACAATTTTCTCTGAAGTACAAAATTTATTGCACCCAATGCCCAATCATTTTTTAACTGTTCTCAAATTTCAGTATAGTTTTTAGTATGATAGTAAGAAAATTTGTACCCTTTTTCATTAAGTTATAATTACGAAGTTATGAGCATAGAATTATATATATTTCTTAGTAAATTTTTTTTTCTTATTATTTATCTATGGACCAAAGAGCCAAGACCCCACGAAAGGCAGTAACAAAAAATTATTCACCACATGACAACATATCACACGTACCGATGTACTTGGCTTGAAGTATCCGAGGACACACAATTAACCGAATTATTAATGGAAAAGCATACATTCACATTCACCCGACCCACGTTATAAATGAAATTGGATTTTATTACACAAAGGGGGGTGGGGGCACGAGAGACGGTATTAAATTATTTCCCGAAGACGTCTTTATTGACCAGCTCCACGGGGGGACACTTACAGCCCGTCGCGCGGAATCCTTCGATAAATCGATCGCCACGGCCTGTACACAATAACGCGAGAACGATTTCGTTTGCGCTGCCTTTCTCATCATTCTTCTCTAGCTCAATGCTTTTCTTGCGATTACACAATGATACGACAAATGCCGTAACTATGCTCAACTTGTTAGAGAGTACATTAGTGAAACATACGATTGGTCTTGCACAAATATTTCAGCTGTTACTGAGCATCGTAACGTGTATTGAAAATTTCTCATTAGCATAATAAGTTAAAAAATTGAGTACTCTGCAGACAAGTGGAAATATTGCTGTGAGAAGTGGTCGTAAAAATGTTTACTTTATTGTGTGAGGAATCACAGTATTGCCGCTATGATGGATTATACCCCATCAAAAGTAACGCTCTCCCGCCATCGCCATCATCATTATTACAATGAAGAAGAAAAAATGGAAAGATCATACCGAGGAATAAAAAATTATCCACTAAATCTTTATTTCCCAATGCTCCTCTTGATGTCTTCCTTTTCATCGCACCTGTTTTTTTAATGTAACTTTTTTTCTTCTCCACTCTATTAAGACTCATCAATTAAAACGTCCATTCAACATAATTCTTTCTCATGGTTCAAGAAGTATATGACCCGGAAAAAATATTCGTCCAAAGAGAGAGAAAATTTTATAAGATTAAACACATGTTAAACCACCAAAAAAGTGGAGCTGTTCGCTTTGACATAACATTGCGAAGAATGTTGTCGCTTGTCATGTAAAATGAAGCAATGCAACTGCAAAGCATCACGAAAAAATCCTTGAAAATTCTTAGAACATCGAAACATCGAATAGCAATAGCAGGTCGCGTGTTTGAGTACAGCACAATAACACCTTGTAAACGTCGCACCTAAAAGCTCACTTTGTGCTCTTTTCGTTCGTTTGCCATTTTTGTGTGCTCGTTTGATTCTGTATAGGGTTAAGTGTACTTGTCTTTGTAAAGCATTGGAAAAATAAATCATAGTTTGAAAAAACTTTACTCTTGCAACTGCCAGCTTGCAGATAAATAAGTTGCCAATGCAGGATATTCCAAGACTCACTTCTTCCACTTTGAGTCATTTTTCGTCCTGCCTAGGCAGAAGAACACAAGCATTTAGAAAAATGGCCATTATTACTTGCCCGAAGGAACAATTTTTTTATTTCGTGCGCCACGTAATATTTCTAAAATTAAAAAAAATCACGATGGAACCATTCGCCAGTTTACGCCCCCGTTTTTCAAAAATAAAAAGTCCAACGAATTGCGTGCACGTACATTAGGAACACGCAAACACGAGCATACCATTGCAGAGCCCCAAAGCCGCAGCTGCGGCTCACGGAGCGTATAATATATTACTTAACACCTACGAAGAAAGCCGCTGCCACCTGCAGGGGGTCTGTAAAAGAAAACTCCGATTCGGAGCACCACAATCCATCTCCCGGCGCGCGGCGCATACAATTCAGCTGTACGGCGCATTGTTACGGTCAGCGGTGATTGTGCGGGCGTTATTTTTTATTTCACTCCGTTGTTCAGAAAAATACACCTTTTTCTCTCTCTTTCCTCGCGTGAAATAGTCATCATCATTATCGTCACGGGCTGGCCTCGTCCCATTCGTCAATACGAATTAACGCGATGCGCACTCGTATAGGGTACAACATATAAAGCACAAGCATGTATATCACAAGGCGGTAATACACAGACGTCTCGAGGAAATAAGAGTCAAGAACACAGCTTAATCGCCGATGATCTTCGCCTCTTTTTTCCCCCCGCCATCGTTTTGCTCGGTCCAAATAAAGGAAAAAAAAAAATGGCCCGTGACTCGCCTGTGGTTAACGAATTCAAATTAGCCCGCGTTCGCACCTCGGCTGATTAAGCCGGCCATAAGTCTCTTTCCCTCGCGCGCACCCATACACACGTATATATCCGCTCTCTTTGGCATGTCTCTGTGGAGCCCGCGAAATGAGCCCCAGTAAAGAGGCTCCCCTCCCTTCTTTCTGCAGCTTCGAGGGTATACGCGATACGTGATATTGGCCCTTCTCGGGCTGAGTTACGGGCATGTGGCCCCTCGTACGAAGCTAAAGAAGAAGAAGAAGACGTACGGAACGCGAGAGCGAAATGAAAAAAAAAGGACCAAAAGACCGGGACGGGGAATAGGGGAAAGATGGATTTCGAGCGAACGAGCAAACACGTATACAGGAGACAGCTCTGTTTCGCTCTGTTGGTCTGGGCAAATGTGCATTTGTCTGTAGGCGAATGGGCTTGCACGTGAAAATGGCACGGAGTACGTAGGTGTGAAGTGCTCGCGAGGCCAAGGGAGTGTATATATATATACGTATAGTCGTCGGCAGGGCGCAAGCGAGAGAGAGAGAGAAAGACGGCAGAAGAAGAGGTGTCGGGGCAATACTTTTCAGAGGCGTGTGCAGCGCGCCCGCGCCGCCATACGGGGCCGCTGCTTGACGTCTTAATGCACGTCGGGAATAATCTCGCCACCAATTTATTACACTCTTTCTCATTTCTCCGTCCCACTGCGCGGCTCGTCCCTCCGTTTGTGGGCCGGTGTGCGCGTCGGTGTGCACACGTGCACGCGAGAGGGAAAAGCTCCCTTTCTGTGCTGTATACGCATGCTACTTTTTTTTTTCTTTTTTAATTTTTTTTTTTTTTTTAATTCTGAAGTTGCGCCGTGCCTTCGGGACACGANTCATTTCTCCGTCCCACTGCGCGGCTCGTCCCTCCGTTTGTGGGCCGGTGTGCGCGTCGGTGTGCACACGTGCACGCGAGAGGGAAAAGCTCCCTTTCTGTGCTGTATACGCATGCTACTTTTTTTTTTCTTTTTTAATTTTTTTTTTTTTTTAATTTTTTTTTTTTTTTTAATTCTGAAGTTGCGCCGTGCCTTCGGGACACGAATACGCACGCGGCGTCTTTTTCGCGCTCCGCACACGGTTGCTGCTTTTGTTGCTCCTCTTTGCGACCTGTCGCTCGATTCGACACGCGCATAACGTCGCGCTAGCCGTCCTCCTCCGTTTCTCTCTTCGCTCGCTCCTTTCGTTCGCTTTTTTTTCGAGCTTATTGAAAAATGTTTTTGTTTTACTCGCGTACATATACTAGCTGTACAATAAATTTGCTAAATTTAATTCACCCCCTCGGTGCATTATTGTTTATGATCGTCATGCTAACGCGCACTTTGCCCGTGGTCATTTTCAGAGGTTTTTATGAAAAATGGCATGAACCATATACCTTCAAGTACTTTTCAATGGTAATAGGAAGCTGTTTGCAAAATGCAAATCAATAAAAAGTTTCTCTTGTTCTATTATTATATGGAATCTTGGTGAATGTATACCAGAATACGAGGCTTTTAAAGTTCCCACGAAAATAAGTGAAGTTTGCATTACTCGCTAAAACTTCGAGGGCACTGATTACGCGGCTAAAGAGAGAATGCATATGATAGGTTCTCCCCGCGCGAGATAATAAACCTTGACAGGACTAATGAAATCCATATAGATTAACATCTACTTGTATATAAAAATATTGTTGCAATGTCCTTCCCTAAGATCTATTTATAGGAGGCGTATATGTATCGCTCCAAAGTATACGTGTATGCGTGATGTTTGCTCGGGATGTCCCAAGCACTAAAACTCAGCTAAATCCGCGGGCATGATTAAATTTGGTGAATTATCATTACTGCCTATCAAGCCGCGTCTCAAATAAATCCGACCAGTTTACAGTTCACGCCTCGTCAGTCATTTTTTTTTTTTTTTTTTTTTTTTTTTTGAGAAAAAAAGTAAGACCCCTTGCGGTTTTCCTTTCATCCGTTTTGCAGGCGTGCGCGTCCTCGTTTTTTATTTGGAGATGGCGGGAAGCTTACACGGCCTCTGGCACCTAATAGAAAACGGTCATTTAAATTTTTTTCCCTTTTTTTTTTTTTTTTTTATCTCTTACACCACGCCGAGTGGAGCTTGAACGAGAACAGAATAGAATTCCTCGAGAGGCTCCCCCCAGACCACTAGCATCGCTTGTAGTCGTAAATTTCGGGGATTTATGGGGTTTCGCTTTGGGAGGATTAGACGTGATTAGGGATCAATGAGGATCGCTCGAGCACAGAGTTTTTTTTCGAAAATTATTTTTTACGTCAAGTCTTCGCTTCATGCTCTCTGTCTCTTTGGGGACTGGTTGTGTATTGTTGGAGGGGCATTGAATACGTATGACTTTGGGAGAAGGAAGAAATTTTTTTTTTTTTTCATGAATTGAGGCATTAAAAAATACAGCCGAGAAATTATGAGTTTCCAAACAGGTGCTAAGAATTTTTATAAATACCCCACCTGTTTCTAACGCTATCCAAGTTTTCTTCCTTCCTTTATTGCTTACGGGGGAAAGAGAGAGCTTCCGTAAGTGATTAATGACTTTTTAAATCACACGTTGCGCAGTAATATGCAAATGTAAGAGGTTTCTCGATTAAAATCGTTGATTTTATTTCACACGCGCGCGCGCGCGATTCGTTCTCTTTTTTTATTGATTACAAATTGAATAATAAATTAGACGGAGCCTCGGCGATACTCTCGATTAAAAATAATATATTATCTTCGGCGGAATCTCAATTATAGAGACGACTAGTTTTTACAATCAGTCAAAAAGTACTGCGAAAGACTCGAGTCCGGAATTCGCGGAGGAAGCAGCTACTTTTTATTATTATATTATAATTTTATTAGTAGCTCGTAATGATATTCGAGTTGTTGGCGTGTATATTATTAGCGTAACGGTATTATTCACTGTGTGGGACTGACAGAGCTTCAAAAATTGAAAATAAAATTTACCTTATACGCGAGAAAAAGTCCCTTTCTCTCCATGGCATCTGTTTAACTTGTGGTCGTTTTAATATTTATGTAGCTATACTCAGTGCTTCGATCACTGTAAGATCACAGAATAATATGTGAATATCAGAAGCAGCAAAAGACAGTATAATTAATTCGAAAGGTGTAGGTGATGTGTGATTGGTGAGCTTTGTCGTGTAAGTAAAGTATAAATCAGTATTATGAAAGTTCGTTCGGGAAAATACGAAAGTATAAAAGTCGACGTTAGATTCATAATGAAGAAATGGAAAATAAAGTAAAATTTTGCAGGCAAAGTATTCAATAACGGTGAAAAAAATTACAGGAAAGGTAAAGAAAAAAAAAATAATAAAGGAAGATAGAAAAAAAAAAGACAATGTGAGTAGGAAACATAAAGCTACTTACATGAAAAAGTTCCTCTTGGATTTTAGTTTACAAATAGAAAAAGCTGTTAAAAAAATACATTGTAGAAGTGGAAAGATGAATATTGCGGAGTGATTTGGATGAAGTAAAAAATACGGTTGTAAGAGTACTCAGGAAGAAAGAAAAAAAAAATAGTTTACTAAGAATTAAGAACTTAAAAACTTCACGATAAAATAACAGTGTGAATCAAATTTAGTTTGGGAGACAAAATTACAGAAAAAACTAGATGACTAGAGACGAAAGCTTTAGGAATAGGTTAGTTACTATTAAAACCAGATTGTTTAGATTAGGTAATGTAAAAGATGGGTAAGAAGTAAAAAAAGTTGGAAATAAATCAACTGAAAGAGGAATGTAAGTTAGTAGTATATGCGTGCTAATTGACAATAATATTCCTATGGAATAAATCAGAAAAATATAGAATAAAAAAACTTATAGTTCTTAAATATAGAAACTAAAGAAATATTAGGTGAGATGTTACATAAATATGAATGAAACAGAAAAAAAATGGAAAGATGTTGGCTAATCAGTAATACAAAGAAAAATTTCTAATCATACTGCAAGTAGTTAAGATATTTGCCAAAACAATCAAAAAAGGAAAGTCTTAAAAAAAAATAATAATAAGTTTTAAGGACAGCTCAATGAGAAGTTACGTAGATATGAGAGTACTAATTTAGGTGGGACACAAGGACAAGAAACAAAAAATTCAAACTTTAGAGTAAAATTTAAAATTTGGAAAAAAGAAAAATTATATTATACTTAAAATATTTGCAAAATCACAACTTAAATTTTCAAGCTTTGACTTGCTTCATGCTTCACTTTCACCTAATCATACCACAGCTCCTTCATCTTACTTTTTATTTCTAAAGATCGAAACAATATTCTGACTGATAATTATATCAGTCAGTGCATACTTTTTCTGCTCCTGATTCATCATAGCAAATCAATAGTAATTATTTTTCAAGCCCTGATTTATCGCCCATCCACTACATTACACCTTAATAAGATGGAATTTGCGGGCTCACACCGTAACCTACCAATAAATCCAATGAGCAAAAACCGCGAGGGGAACAAAAAAAAAGACCTTCCCTCCTCTCGTCGCGGCGATGACTTATTAATGCCGCGGTTAACAGATGAAATTACATTACGAAATCTCGCCGGTTTTCCCATGTACGTGAGCGTGCGTGTGTGCAAAAAGCGCGTATACGCAGACCAAGTTTCCGAGGGTAAAAAAGTGGCGGACCTGCTCGTGCAAAAAAGGGAACGATAAAAACGAAATCCTCGGAAGGTTGAAGCGGCAGCGAAGAAAGAGGAGGTAGAACAGCAGAGCCGAAGGATACAAAGCGAGGAGGCAGGGACGCGGCAGCTGTTGGCCAAATTAAGCGATCATCTCGTCATCGTCGGTGAAGCCGCCTCGGACCTTCTTTCTCCCTTGTATACGCTCTTCTCCTTCTTCTTCTCCTTTCGGTGCGGCTCGACGTCTCTCTTTCCTCGGCGCTGACTTGCGATACGACTGCGAGCCCCGTGAAATTAGCATCGGAGAGGGGAGTACCTACGAGTGCAGTGCGCGCGAACGTTTTTGCGGCTGATGCATATTATGGTGTTTAGGAGTACATGTATGTGTTATAGCGCCGCGGAAAAAGGAATAAATCGGTGCTGGTAGGAAATTCGTTGTTAATGATTTACTGCTGACGGCAGAGGGAGAAAAATCATTGATTTTTCACGCGGATATTTTACTCATTGTCGACAGCTGGAAGGAAATCCTTGCTGCTGACGTAACGATTTATCAGACGTGCGCGCGTGTCGACGCCGAGTTATGTATCTTTTATTTTCCAAACATTCTAGTGTTCTCGGATTTTATCGCACCACAGTAGCATCTTGGATGATACTTTGATCGTTAAATCTGAACACCCCCGAAACAATAGCTCTACCGTAATTTTTGGGAGTCCTCCGATGACTGTAATTTGAATTTCGAACAGCGTTAAAATGTGTTTTCTTTACAAGCTCGTGTAGCAAAAAAAAAGTCGGTACCTCGAAACGACAATAAATAATAATTGCCATCGTAATAACACATTAAGGCGTGAGTTTTTTTGTCGCCGTTTCTGCAGAGGCTCCATTGCACCGCGTGTACGACCAATTATGCTTTACGATGCAGAAACGATGACGAGAAAGCACGTACTTTGGAGCGAGCGAGAGACGAGGGGAAAAGGTATATAATGCGAGCACCAGGCGCGGAAGAGGAATCCGCCCGAGGCTCGACGGAGAATTTGCTGCTGGAGAGTGGGTATATATATATACTACGAGTGATTGGAAAAGACACGGAGATCGAGCGAATGAGCTGCGGGGATTTTAATAAGCGCTGACGATAATCGGCGAATTTATGGGCCCTTGGACTAAATTAAATTATTGTCACAATAAACGGGGATTTACAGGTTTCCGCTGCCCCGAACGCGGCCTGTACAATCTACCTGCTTCTTCGTCACTGACGCAAGCGTGTACTATAGGCTCTTTCGTAACTTTTTTTTTTTTTGTAATCGGCTGCTTTGTTGCTCTTTTATTTATTGTTTTCCATTTTCTTCTGGTCCGTCTTATTCGATTTCATATTGAATATTGCGCTGAAGGTGATTCGTCGGCAAACTAAAATTTATTTATTAATAAACCTGAGTAGGAGTAATTTGCTTTTTGAAAGACTTTTGTTGTACACAAAAATTATTGTACCATCAGTGGAGAAGACAATGGTTTTTAGCTAACTTACAATGGATCGAGAAGCTTTCATTGTGCCAAATGAGATAAACAAATAATTGCATTGAATTACGGTGACGAATCGTTGTGTAAAGGATCGTTTTATGGAGATCATATGGACACAAGAAATTCTCATATTTGTATCCCTTTGAAATACGATAGAGACCTTTTGGATTGAGTACCCCGACGTTACTCTGAAAACACAATGACCTAAGTGATTCAGCTCGAATTGAAAGAAATTACAAGATTGGGAAAAAACTTTTTCGAATCCCATTAGAGCCCATAAATCACATTTTAATTAAAGTACGGTCAAAAAACATCTTTTTACGCTTCTCCCTTTTTCCTCTCCCGGTTTTCATACATTTTTTTTTTCTTTTTTGAAACTTCTCGGACGAGGAAAAGTGGGCAACGCCGGTGCAGGACATTAAATAAAATCGAGAGAGCCATCTCATAAATCAGCGTTTCAGGTGACCAGAGCGCGAGAGACAGGGTGGACGAGCCATCCCCACCGCGGCTACGCACTATATTTAATGTATACACGTACTCAATAATTCATCGTTAGGGTCTCATAATGCTGTAAGGTATTCCGAACATTTAACGAAAACCGCTACATGCCCCGTTTGGGACATTTCTCGGGAAATCGCTGTCCAGGGGCGCTCTGATTAATCGCTGTTTTATTATAACGAGCGTTAATTAACTTTTATTATATTATACGCTCGAATGTGAAAACTTGGCACCATCAACTCCCTTACACCTTCTCCCTCCTTCTCTGTTTTCCTCGTCATCATTGTCAGCGCAAAAGGTAACGCCCTAATGAATTTTAAAAAGAAAAAGTGCCGTGTTCAACTTGTTCGATGGATCGTAATGCTTTTTTTTGTGACAAGGTTCACGCAAGCTCCAGTGCGTATGGTTTTTTCAGTAGTCAAATAGTTAGCTGCCAGTGTATAAGGTACGATCTATTTTACCGAATGCTATACTAGCTTGGATTTAAAAAAAAGAGTTGAAAGTAAATAGTATTTCTGTTTTCCGGCAGTGGTCGAAAAGGTAATTGAATCGAATTCGGTTTGATTATTAAAGGAAGAATTTTTGTGAAATAAAAATACATCTCATCTATAAAATAGCTTGCATTTTTGATATGATCATTGTTTAGAATAACTTTATCAGTTCAAAGTAATTGGATGATTATGATGGCAAGATTTCAAGAATTTTGGTGTCAACTTAAAAGGTTTTGGTCCAAAAGTCAAGAACAAAGAGTTACTTTTTTAATCATTAACTCTTGAAGTTGTTATTGTTAAAAGTTTTGCTCATATCTTCACAAAGTAGTAAATCAGTGCTATTACATTTTTTCTATTTAACCCTTTAAGTTTGCTCATCATAGGTATGTTTTTGAAATTGAAAATATGTAATCAAAATATACAAAGTAGTTCTAGTTTACTTGTGAGTTCTTTATTCCCCAAAAACATGAATAAAAATCTATAAGCTTCAGCCCTTTCTTTAAAGAAATAATAGATAATCGTACCATGTTCCGTATACGCTGGGCCAAACTGACTTCTACAACCGCAATAACTCACAGCTTATTCAACTCAGCGCTGCGATTTTATGTATGGAAAAAAAAACCAAAACTACCATGACTCTGAAGGTATTTGCAAGCGAGGATCCTCTTCCAAATCCCTATTTTTCGCACGCACGCGCGTGTAGGAAGCGAAAACCCCGAAAATGGCGCAAGAGATCAAGACGTGTCAAAAGTGTGTGGGTGAGAGAGAGAGAGAGAGGGAGCAAAAAAGAGTGGAGCCACAGAGGTGTAGGCGAGCGATATCGGGGCCACGCCGAAACAATGAACCGACCAACCGGCGCGTCGCCCGCAAATCTCTCTTATTCCCTCGGCTTTTCGCTCTGCTCTTTTTTCTCTAAACCCTCTGTACCTTTCTCCCTACTCACTCCCCCTTTTTTCCCTACGTTACGTGTGTACACACCACCTACGCACGACACACGTACTGGATAGGCCGATGTGCGCGATCAAGCGTGTGAGTATATATATACGCTTCATCCCTCGGCTGTGCCTGGGATTTCGTCGTACAGATACTGCGTGTCCCTTCTTGTTTCCACTTGGTGTCGCTATGGAAACTGCGCGGCCCGTGATTCTTTTTGTTTCAGGTCGGCCACGTGTGGAGGATGTGTGATGAGACGTGCTCTGATCTTTTTTTCCTTTTTTTTACCATCATTGTTCCTTCTTTTTTTTTTTTTTTTTTTTTTGGAGAACGGAGGAAGAACTTGGAGGAGCTTTTCATTTAGGGGTTGATTTATCTTTGTGACGGTTTTTGTTAAATTCACCTGCGTCTGTACAACTATAAGGACTAATTTGAGGTCTAATATTTATATTTTCACAAACAAAGTTTTCTTTTTTTTTTTTTTTTTTTTTTGTTGTTGCCCAGATTGAAAAAATTATTTTCTTTATTATTACGTACATACCCAATCGTGGCATCAAAAACATTTCTCATTAAACGCACCACGAGATTTATCGCACGAAACACGAGGGCAAAAATATTTTGCACCCCCGGCATTCGTTACTGATAAGAAATAATTTATCAACTTTAACGCGTTTATCGAATAAAATAAACTCATGGGCCCCGCGCGTGGCTGGAAAATGACATTTCAGTTACGGCGTAACTTATGATTCCCACGTACACGTACACACTTTGTTCGCACTTTATTCCGAATTTACGAGCTGCGCAGTGGCGAGAAAAATAAAGTAATAAGGAAGGAAAAAAAAAACAAAAAAAATATCTTGAAAAAAAAAAAAAAATCGAAAGAGGGAGTGAGAACGACGCGCGTCAAGCGCCATATTTCAAAAGCGCAGCTCCGATCAGTATCATTTTCACGCTCTCGGCAATTACCCGCTCGATATTAATACGAACGACCTCTCGAGCATACCCCCGCGCAGATAATCATCGCGAATAAAAAAAAAAAAAAAAAAATACCCGAAAGCTCATCCGTCTAAATATTTCTCTCCGATGCGTGGCACTCTCTCCTTCTCACTTAGCATCTTCATGAAGATGATGGCGATGGTGATAATAATAGAGCGCACTAAAAAGCGCCCGCGGAAACAACGGCCCCGATAATTCGCATCGGCAAAACAAAGGCATCACAGGAGCAAGCCGAAGGAGATAATATTGCGAGGAAGAAGCGGAAGGGACATGGAAAGTGATCAGCCGGAGGGAGGCTCTAAGGTGAAATATGCGCGTACACGGGAGGCGTGAGCGCCAAGATGAAGTCGCTCGGAAGTGGACGGGAGAAAGAGAAAGGACGCGCGTCCGAGAAAAAAGAGGGTCTCTTTGTCCTGCGTAGGGGAGACGTTCGAGGGTGAAAAAAAAGAATCTCACCCTCGCGAAGTGGGGTCTATCCATCGAGGGCCTTCTTCCCCTATCCCTGAAAGTCCGGTTCTTCGATCTCCGCCCATCAGCGACGCTTTTACGCCGAGCTTTATCACAAAGAGGGACGAGGGCAGGACGAATTTGTCAACCAATTCTCGGGGATTTCCAGAGCAAGAAATCTCACGTGGACAGCCGGAAGGGAGAGAAAAAGAGCTCTGCGGTCAAATCGAATTACTCGGATCTTGGCCTCGGGCACAGCTGTCTCCCTCTTCTTTGACCTTTTTGGCTTTCGACACGAGAGAGCTTTTCTCCTCGTCTCTACTGTCTCGAAATCTCGACACCTGTCCGTTATTTATGGGTTCATTAAGGTTAATGCGCCGATCGCTCGCTTGTGCGTGTGCGCATTTAACGATTAATTTTGAGAGGAACCTTTTATCTTACCTCTGTTTTTTTTTAAAAAAAAAGAAGATTGTATCTTTTTGTACTTTTCTTTGATGGTGTCATGTCAGATATCGTTGGAAATAAGAAGTATATCGATGATTATGATGATAGTGATGGTAACCTCATCTGTTTTGAAGTATGACAGTAAAAAACCGTAGTGAAAAATCAATATGCTTATTAAAGTCACGATGAGTGTGGCTACTATGAAACAAGCCTGTATACTGTAGATAAAAGAGTACAAGAAACGGACAGCTTATCGTAAGTTAGGTTGAAAAAAAAAATGCCATTCTCCCGGGTGGGCTATCGTGGTAGTAAAAAAAAGACGTACAAAATGAAACGAAGAGTTTACCAAATAATGAGTGGCGGTGGGGTGGTAGTGGCAGCAGTTACGCCACGCTCTATTATCGCGATAAGGTCTCTCGTGGACGGAAAAAAAGAAGGAAGGGAAGTGGCTGCTGGTGGAATTTTCAAAACAGACGGCCTTTTTTTCTCCTTTCGTATTTTTCGTACCAAAAGCGCCTGTGTGGTTCCATTATTGCAGAGCTCGAAAATTCCTAGCAAACGTCGTCTTTATGGGCGAGATTAAAAATTTAAGTGCTCATTAATTTGTCGGCTGTCCGAGTCGAAATTGATAAGAACAACGGGGAACGAAATTTACGGGATTGTACGCGAGTACACGATTCGGATGTGATTTTTATGGCCCATCGTTTTACGGCTCGATGGCTCGGACGGATAGCTGCGGTGAAAAAAAATCGGTTGGAAAATTGATTACTATTTTTAGTTTAAAGTATTTTCCAGCGAAAAAACAACAAGAGGAAATAGAGACACACCCGCTTCCACCTATGATTGGGAAGCCTGGGGCACTCTGCGAACGACAAACCCTCGGCCGCGTGGAAACAGATGCCCCCTCCCCTAAAAAAAAAAAGAAACGAGGTTCACTGAAAGATACGGGCGCGAAAAAAAGCCCACCACCGCTGCCAAATGAAATTATCCTCGCGGGTTAATTCTCCTCTCTCGGAGAGACGGGAGCTGATACCGCGAGCGTAATTTAATACCGGCCGGCTAATTCCAGCCGCAAGGAGATAAGAGCGAGCGAGAGAGTCGTTCCGTCCGAGAGGCATTATGCGCATCACACGCGCGTGGTATCAAACAATGCCGCGGCCGTGGAATTCCAGAGGGATAGATGGGGGCTGTGAGTTAGGAGGGAATAAGTCCGAGCGACGATTTAGGAGCTCCCCGTGTTCCGGTCATTGCATCGCAATGGTCATTCACGCCAGGGCACGTGGGGGTTGGTCGTTTGTCAGCAGCTGCTGCCGCGTGTACTGCAGAGTTCCTCGCGCTTGGATTATGGGCTCGATAAGGGAGGGACTCGGAGTGCAGCTGTGGAGGAACGAGCGAACGGACGACAAGGTGATGCATACCTGACCACTTGGTGCCGGCAGTTCCCCGGGCCAGTCGATTGCACAACCTGACCGCCATTATTGTGAAAGATGGTGACGAATGGAAACTTGGCGCACGGACTTTGGGGCTGCCCGAGTCGAGGATTTGTGCGGTTGAGTTTGCAGTTCATGAGGGAAATTGCCACGAAGCGCTCCACACTGGATGTATAGGCTGATTTATGCCGAGCGAAGACTCACGTCGATTGTTTATAAATAACGGGGTGGATTGGGTTATTGGAAATTTTTCCTAATCCAATCGAGCTTTTTTTTTTTTTTGAATCGTTTGATGGATAAAAATTAAGTTTTTTTTCCGATGAAATAGTTTTTTGAAATGTTTTAAGCATTATCTTCGTAGTAGGGGACTTCTTAAGCTAAGCCTTCAGCTTCTTGCTAACAATTCACAATATTAAAAAAAAAAAAACAAAAAAAAAACATTGACTAACAATGAATTAACTTTGATCTTTAAAATCCCCGTTTTAATAAAGTATAGTTAGTTATTCTAGATGAACAATATGCTATGTAATATTGATCATGTCTAATAATCTTAATGCATTGATAGAGAGAAGAATTATTAAAAATGACCTCTACTCTCAGGTAAGAACTTTACATTGAATAATGAAAATTTTATCAATATGTGTATGAGTCCTTGTCACGATACTCTATCGAAGTCTGTACCTTAAAACATGAAACTTCACAGATAGTTTGATACGGAGAAAGTGGAATACGTATGTAGAAAATAGAAAAAAAAATGTACTAAAATAAAAAAAAAGTGAAGGGCTATACATTCATCACGAGTTATTAAACGAGACAACAAAAAAGCGGCTGAGAAGCGAAAAGGGGAGGTAAGACGTCGGGTGCGTAAAGAAGGCGGGCACATAGAAACGGCCTAAATAGTCTATACACTCCTCGATGATAGATGGCGGTCCCGGATTGTAAGAACGTTGTCTTTTACCATTCCTTTCTCTCCTCTCCTCTTCTCCATTCTCATCGTTCGTCCCAACGATGGCGCGTCACTTTGCGCTGAATTCTTAGTTTTTTTTTTTTTTTTTTTTTTTTTTTTTTTTTTTTTTTCCTTTTTTTTTTTTTTTTTATTAATGANTTTTCTAAATTTTTAATTTTTTACTTTTGTTTTGTGCTTCTATCCCATGCATGCACCGAGTACCCTCGTCCCTTTGTGCACCCCGAGTTCTTCATCGGAGATTTTCTCTTCCGGGTGCGGCTCGCTTTGCATAATTTCCCTCAACACCCTCCTCTTGCTCCTCCGTATCGTACCTCTCACCACGAGACAGTGATGTTTTCATCGGCAGCCTACTCTTCGTAAGTAACGCCTTCGTTCGCGTTATTCATCAAAGTGTTGGGGGAATACGAATCTTTTATTCACATGTGATATTTTATACTTGAATTTAGATGCTAAACCACAAAAGCATGTGTCGGTTACACAACTATTATCGATACGTTTCTTCTCCACTACAGCCTTTTCTTAGGCGCGTGGTTTTGCAATAAATTTGCAATTTTCAAGTAATATGAAAGGCTTGTTTCAAAATTGACGTACACGAGAAAAGCTCAGCTTAAATCCGCGATCTTGCAGCTTAAATCCATGTTTAAATTAATATTTTTTTAAGTTATCATTTTTTTTTAACAAAATTACAATAGTACAGGTTCTTCCATTTGACCTAAACGGCTCGTATCTATTTTAAAATTATTCTACAGTTGGCTTTACCCTCATTCTTTTTCCTAATGGCCATGAAATTATTTGTCCCATGACATTATAAATGCCTCGAATAAGTATAATCATCCGTAACACACGTATTAAAAGAGGAACTAGGCAATTATTACTTCTTTCATCGTTCGGCACGTACGTGGACAACTAGAAGAAAGAACCAACAGTATCATGTGCACGTCTGCCTCGGGAAAGGCACCTTTTTTTTTTTTAACTTCAACCGAGCGCGTATAACTATACAAACTTCGGAATCTCTTCCAGTGCCGGTGCGTAACGCAGAGGCTGAGAGCAGGGACGGTCGTGCTCACGGGAGAGAAAGGAAAGTTGGGGTAATTTTCGCGCCGTCCGTCAAAACCAGCCCGCGGACTCCTCTTTGACGATAATTCGCCGGGACGGGTATACGCGCGCTTGATGAGTATACATGCGTCGTTCGTCTCTTTAAGCTGGAATCGATAAGTTGGCGGCCAGAGCTTTGGCCCCTGCACGACCGTGTTTTCTCTTGTTTTTCAACATTTTTTCGGGGCGCGATCATCTTTGTTGGAAAATGAAATTTTTCGGCGATAGTATGCATATCACATTTTTTGAATTATTCAAGTCAAAGCACAGCATCACTGTACACTACATTTAATATATTCCTGCCAGTATGGAAAAGTTTTGGAGGGGCACGGGCTGAGCTAATGGCCGGAATCTCGCGAAGAATATGAATTTTCAAAGTACGCTGACGATGATCAGCTCAGTTTAACGCAACACACGCTCTTTGCATCAGCAATTACTTCGTAAAGGCAGGGCGATGATTATGCGTTCAATAAAATTTAAACGCATCGAAATGAATTCAAATCGGAGATTAATATCGAACGGAGTGAGCTCTAATTGGCCGAGCAATTATGCGGCGTTAATTAAACATTAGCTCCAACGCGGTTGGATGCTGGGGCAGCTGCATTACCGTAAACCTCACTTAGCCCGGCTGGACCCACTTTCAGCCCGTACGCTCCATCTGTCAACTGCCCGCTTAAGCTTTCGTAGGTACAATCGCGGGATATTGATTTTTTACTCATTTGTTCATGCGAAACTTGATAATCACACTTTTTACTAGCTTACAATTGAACAGAGGTGGGGATTTTTCTTTTTCAAAACCCGTTATTTCGATTTTGCTATAAAAAAAAACACTTTATTGTTACATTTAACTATTAATGGTACATACGCGTTTAACTTTTCGTTTCGTTATTTATTTATTTATTTATTTTTTCTTACATAGAAATGCAGTCTCAGTTCATTACTTCATCATCGACTGCGTTTTCGTAAAAACAATGTTTTTTTTTTTTTTTGTTTCTTTAATTTTTTAACGAATTACATTATATTTATACCAGCGATGAAAATCGAGATTGTGGAATTTGTTTTTCCAACTGTATGCCGATCTTATTGAGTTTGATATGTCAAGGAACCATTCGTATAGCTATAAACGCAAGTGCAATTCACGCTCTTGTAAACAACTATTTTGAAAATGCTTTCCTTTATGTTCAACTTTACATTGTTCGTTAAATCGTACTATATCAATCACTTACTTGTAATGTTCATTCGTGTCGGCTATGAATATTTTTTAAACCTTTTCTTTATTCTTTTTAGCTTACACTTTCATCAATTAGCTATACATTTCAACGTATTCAACACATTTTTTTTTTATCAGTAACTCTATTGATGTAGTTACGATATTAAGTCAAAATCGCACTTATGAGAGGTTGCAATGATTCACATTCATTTTTTCACTGTGTGTAAAACTGCTCTGTATCTAATCCTATGCATTTTCATATTATTTATACCAGGATTTATTTTCAGGTTAATTTGTGATGCTTTAACTTTTAATCAGCCATTCATACAAAATATTTTTATGTACAAGGTCACTGTCTTTCCATCGAGTTTACTTAGCGACATTTAAATAACTTTAAGTTTCTTCAACAATAAAATAACTCGATTTTTTTAATATGAAATATTTTCTCACAAAAAAGTTTGCAAGTGCTAAGACTAGAAAAAATTTTTTTCCTTCTTACATTTCTTTTTTCATTAAAAAACAGTTGAAAAATCCATTATAAAGTTTTTCGATAATTGTCTGTATGATGATTGAAATCTACATGGATTGAAGAAAAAAAGTTAAATGATTAAAAAATAAAACATTAAACGGAAGGTACGTAAACATTCCTTGCAGACAAAATCTTGTTGACAATTCGTATATACTATTTTATAAACGTATGCAGGTAATATTTCGTTAAAAAAATAAATAAATGAACAATTTATTAATGTTTTGCCAATTCAAATAAACATTATGAACATATTGAATAATCTTCAGCTTTTTTAGTGGCAGAAATATCGCTTGACAATTTTCTTCTGTTCTATAAAAATTTTTAGTGTGACCATAAATTTTCATCTCATTGGTTTGTTTGCACAGCTTCTAAGTTATGGCAGTGGAGCTTCCAAAGAATATATTTAAGTGATGAATCCTTATTTTAAAATTTTTAATGCAACCTGTAGAAACAAGTGATCATTGGCTGTACATATTCATGTTGACCCACTCTCAGTATCCGATATTATTGCAATATCGCAAGTGGATACGAATTTTTTCTGCTCACTAATTTTTGGACGCACCATTATGACACAACTAACTCTGTTCTCACAGATATTCTGTACACGTAATTTTTGATACATTACTTTCCAAGTTACTCGGATGATTAATTTTTTTAGAGAAATCCTTGAACTGGAATCCCGCTTAATCAAAACAGATGAAAATTCCAAATCCATCGTAGATTTAAAATTGATAATAGGATTAATGATTAGCAATTTCTTCCACGTAAATTTCTTTCGATATTACAACGACAGTCTCTCTTTCTCCCTCTTTTCTTTTTCGCATCCTAACTTCAATTACTCGAATAGTTACGAAAACGTCTGGACGACTCTCACTCGAAAAGCTTACAGCGAGGTCTCCTCATTCCGGAGTTACCTCGGCGTAGGAGACTGAGCCGGCGGTCATACCGCACTCCCCGCGCAAAAATTAGCCTTTCCTGGGACTTGCATAGCCGCAGCCGCGTTCCCACCCACACCTCCTCCACCTCCTCTTCTGCGTCGCTCACATTCTAGCGTGCTAAAGGTGTTCTGTGCTATCTGTGCATTGGCTGTCGCCTTACGCTTGGGGTTCTGTAGGGTCATGCTACGCTGACTCGAGCAGTTGGAGCTAGTAGAGCTGGTTCCAGGCTCCGCGACGCGCAGCATCCCCGAGTGTATGGTGCCAAAGTTCTGGTAATGGTACTGATTTGATTGCATCGCAGCCACCGTAGAGTTAGAGGGCAGCTGCTGCTGGTGGTGGTGTTTAAGGGTGATGGGTACCGTTTGGCCGGCTAAGCTGTTGTAACGCGTGTCGTAGCCGTAGGGTGCGTCGAGTAACGAATCGACAATTGACTGTTGCTCGTTGCCGGTAAAATCGGGTGGTTCCTTATCAGCAAATGCTAATGGGGGTTGCTGCTGTACCGATGGAGATGGCTGTACCAGTTGCTGCTGTGGTTCCGGGGGTGGAGGAAAGTCACTGAAACGCGCGGGTGGTTCCTGGCAATTGGGGTGCTCTTTACCCTCAGCAAAGGCAATAACGTTCTGTCGAGATTCAGAAAGCATACGAGAGTCCATGATGAGACCTTCCTTATCGACGAAGCCGCTAAGTCGAGAATCCACGACGTTCTGGTCAGTCTTTTCAGGAAAGCCTGGAGCTGCAAACCGAGGCTCTATTACCTTGGTCTCGGGGTAGGCAGGAAGCATGTGTGATAAGTCAGCCTTGTCCACGTAGCTAATGGCTGACTGGGGATTTGAAGCACAGATGTCCGGTGCCGATTTACAGAGTAACGATGTACCTTCCTCAGCCAGTCTTGGTGGGCCTGTAATTATACATGTTTTTTCGGTTTTACACATTACGGTGGGGCTTCGACCCCCAACAATTAATAATACATATTTATAAAAAACATTTAGTTCAAATAGAGTGATTAAATTTCAGTTTATTAAAACGATTAAACAGATTATTTAAATTTTCATTCAACATGCGAAATACAATTTCTTTTTTTCCCCAAAATTTAACATTTAAATTAACCAGCTCAAAATTAGGCTTAATTAACTAGTTATGTCACGAATCAAAGGTTTCAGTCACGTTGCATTCTTTTTTTTAAGAAAGGATACTTATTATTTTGCTCTATACTTCTTACTGTAACATATTTGTATTTTTATGTATCAACAAAATAAAAATTTTACGTGACTTGATGAAAAAATGTTAATGATTCTTCAATTATTATTTTGTTATTTACTCTTTAAATTCATCTGAATTCATCATATTGTGGGATTTACATAATATTTTACTTGATCCAGAACAATACTTTGAAATAGTTATGTACAGAAAAAGCATTATTCAAATAAAACCTTGCATTAAATTTTAAATGATTAAAAATTTAAGTAACAAATGACCAACCGTTCTTTCACTCGATTAATACTTAATTTTTATACCTGAACCTTTAGTGGGTTGATTGACACCCGTGCAAGGAGTTGGACCTGGTGATTTTTGGTGGGACCTAACTAAATACTCTGAACTAAGACCCAACTGCTCCCGCAACTTTCTCTCAGCTCCAGGTACCATATCTCTGACCTGCATAAATCAAATTGTTAGGGTCAACGATAATTTAATAAAGAAAAAAAAAAAACACACGCAAACAATTACCATGTCTTCTACAGTGGGAAACCGTGCCATGTAGCCAGATACGGTCAGTATAGCTGCGAGCTTTGCCAGTATGAACGCCAATGCTGACAGCTGAAGACACCAGCCGTATTGGTATTGAGGTAAAGTTGAGTTTCCAGACGTGAAGACGTAGACTGGTGTCAACCATAGAATCTCAGACATATCCGAGACTAAGGTTATCAGCCCAAAGGCCAAAGACAAACCTGAAAGTAAAATTCGGATCATGAGTTACGTGTGTACCTTTGAAAATTTGTTCAAAATTTTTCAAGGATTTGAATACTCTTTTCTTCTAATGAATACAAGAGAACATAAAACTCTTTAAGACAAAAATTAACTACGAATAATTGTTTATTCAAACTTTCATTTGGAATCACAGCAATGGCAACGAAAAGAATAACATCCCTCGCGAGCTATTTTTGAAAAAATTGGACGGGTGAAAAGACGACAGCCTCGTGGCTCTGATCCTCCTTTAACGAGGCGGAAGCTTTACGAGCGATAAGAAAACAATATCGGAGTGCCATCTTCTCTTTCGTTTTCCTTGTTTTCCCTTCTTTCTCCGTGAGTACGTTTTTTCACTCCGTCTGCCTCATCGCGTTGTCCCAATGGAAAACAATTCCCCTGCAAATTCGAAATTTCCAAGGAGAGTAGGGTCTAGTCTGCCATCCACCATTTTTATGAAGGATTGCTTTGTAAGGGAAGTAAAAATGTTCCCCCATCCCACTTCGAAAAGCCATACCCCGCGAGACATGCTCTCAGACGGCAAAGCAAGAGTCTGATAACAAAAGGAAGACGAAGGATTTCACCCTCGTGCGCGCTCCCAAATAAGATTTGCCGCGGGCAATTTCTCGTGCTAGTGCTAAGTGTATTTATTTCACGGCACGGAATGAACTCCACGAGGAAGCCGAGTGGTTCCTAATTGAGCAGCGCGATTCCCATCTCGATATCGGGTTCGTTTCATAAGTGCTCGCCGTCTCTATTTCTGGTCGCTCTGATCCACCCGTAATTGCGTTTCAAGGTTCCAATTGTTGCAGGTAATGTAACTGGCAAATAATAACGGATGTGTGAGCTTATTTGGTTGATTTCTCCGAATTCGATGCATACATGGATGGAAACGTGTGTTTGCTGTAAAAAGATGGGGCTGCCAAGAAATTTTTGGACGCCAATCCGGCCTTGTCTTGCGGGCGTAGAGTGTCAAATTTGCTGAATATATTATTTTCAACGGTGACAACTAGAACTCAATAGACGGGCAAAATCTTGTGTGAAGAAAGAACAGAAATGTCTATAGTGGCCGTGAAAAATAGATTATAGGTGTACCATGAAACGGGAATGCAGTAAAAGGATTAGAAGACAATGGAGGGAGTGTCGGATGAGAAAGGATGAAAAGTTTTCTCGGTGTCTCGGCTAAGGGTAGTCCTTCTTCAAAGAAAATTCCATTTTGCCTGTCGCCTCGTGCAATATCCCTGCCGAGTGTCACCGCGGTATCGCCGTGAAAGCATGCTTATCTTTCCTACAGAGCTTTTATTTGTTTTAGGCCGACAGAAGAACCCGTCACTCTCTTTTTCTGTTCTCCCTTTTTCCTCTTTAACCCCCTTGCTTCTTCCTTCGCGTTTCCTATCTCTACAGCTACTCCTATGTACGTGTTGTTAGCGAATACCTTTTGTTTTTATTCGTGTAGACTAGGTGTCTGACGTGTTAATGAAATTCTCTTATTACAAATAGGACCTCTCTTTGTTTTTCAAACATGTATTGTCTTACATTTTACGTTACCATTATTATAATTGTATAGAAGCTCTTTGATGGTGGCACTTGATCAAATTCCACTTGCCCTGTGCCGAGTCCAGCTCTAGATGTTCATCTTCTAGATGGATGTTTGACTTAGCGTTTGCTTGTCAATGTCTTGAAGAGCGAACTTGGAGACAACAACGTCGACAACGACAGTGACGAGGATGAGGGAAGCGACAGATGGTGGAGAGATGCAAATGTCGAGTGGTTGGTAAAATTAAGATATATTGTGAATCCTAAGGGTAGTGGTATTAATCTGCAACTTTGTCGTAGTTAACTTGTGACTGATGAAACGAGTGATGAATGTTCTTCAGTTTTATATGTATATTTGACTTTGCGGTGATGTAATGTTTAGTTGAAATAATTATTCCATAATGGAACATGTACCAGTAAAGGGTGGGGGGGGGAGTGACAACAAGAGCGAGGGTAAGACAGTGGTGGAGCAAAGGAGTGAGAATGAGGCTTTGGTGACGCGGCACAGGCCTTTGTCGAGCAGACGGGACGTGGTAGGGTTTCCTTGAACGGCACTCCAAGAGCCCCGCCTTTGCTCAATTAATTAAGGATAATTACAATCTCGACTACAACGACGACGTGGATGATGACGGAGGGAGGAGACAAGGACTGCACACGCACATAGAGGGAAGACAGCATTAGCTATGCTCCAACGCAACGTCAGGATCTCTCGTCGGGCGCGTCTTTTCGTTGATTGCAAGGCGTACACTGCAACCTTACAAGTGACGGACACATTTGACGCTTCGTCAAAGGAAAATTTGTCAGGGCGAACTATTTTTCTTTTTTTTTTTTTTTTTTTCAAACTCATCGGGTAAAACAATAGTTGAGCCCACGCCATTGTAATGATTTGCCATCTTCAAATGATGGAAAATAGAGAAAAACGGTTCAGGAAGACTTAGTTACCTCGAATACTCTAATACGAGCACCCGTGTGATTTACATGCACAAGACGAGGGTGTACATAGACGTGGCTGCTGGTTATAGGATACAGACGAGGTGATGGTGTACCGAAGGAGGCACCAGATGGAAATATTGCGTTATACGAGCTTGTCTCGGTGATGGAAGTGGGGGGAGGATCAAGCGCGTCTCAAGTACTTTGGATTCATCGAGCCTGACAAAGTTGATTTCCCTACCCCCTCCGGCTTCATCCTCTCGTTTCCCAGACGCGAGATATGCGCGCTTGCCGAGGAAAACATCGCATGTAGACACGCGCGAGTATATTATACCGTCGGCTAATATCCATTCGCTTTGCACCGACGTCTTGGATTCGTGTGGGTGTCTGCTGATAGCATCGGCATGAGATCGAACTCGTGCATTAGCACACGACGCGACGCATATGTACGCTCTGGGAGAGAATGGGAGGAATATTATTGACAAGGCACACCCTCGTATTGCGTCTCGATCCGGAACGTAATCCGATGAATTTCTCGTTAACCCTTCGATGAAAAATGTGATATCACGCACGCATGAGGATCCAAAATCAATGTTGTCTTCTCTTTTTATTTTTCGCGTGGCATCAAACCTCGTGAGACTCGAAAAAGTTGTTGAACAGAATTTGGAAAAAAATGTTTGTCATTTTCCACAACAACAGCAACGGCGTAAAGTAAAGGGCGGGGATGTACTGGCATTGCGACGACGCGTCGCCAGAAGCGATCTCGAAATATCTCGTGTACACACGTACACTGTACTGGCTGTGTATATATGTATAGATGGGAAAACGCAGCTCGTGAATCATACTCAGCTGTTTACAGAGGGACGAGGGGTCGGGAGGGCCGGTGCGCGCGACTAGAAAATTTACTGGCCCTGTGTGCCTCTAAATCAATGTGCGAGCAAGCGAGTAAGGGAGGGCAAATGTCACGCGTGAAATCTCTCGCTCTCTCCTCCGCGCGAGCATATAGGGGCATCATGAAAGAATAAAGAGCAACACTCGCGTGGTACATACAAGGTAGTTCGCTGCCACTCGTCCCTATTTTTTTTTTTTTTTTTCCCTCGCACATGTATGCATGTAACCGACCAGGTGTCGGCTCGCCAGTAATAATTAACTATTTGGCTCTGCCGGCTGATGACCACGGCTGTAAAAAGTGTCTAATGGGCGTAGTACACGATAGGGAGTTGGGACACGCGAGAGCTTTTTTCTTGCACCCCCGCGTGCTGTTGGTTACGGTGCCCACTGGGCTAGTTCGTCCGAGTGAAAATTAATTCACCTGCAGTCGGCTCGGGAGGATTTTCATTTTTTCGGGTAAACGCACCTTTTTCTGCCCTTTTTCTGTCGAGCTCGTGTTCTCCTCCCTTCGTCCATGCGGTGTGACTCGCGTAATATCAGCCAAATGGAGACTCGAGCTTTCTATTTTCAGAAGCTTGCACGATGATTCGGTGAGTTTTGGGAATTAATAGGATACCTACGTGCGTCCCAACTTTTTCCGAAATTCCACCCTATCAATTATAACTTTGGGTGGTCCACCCGAGGAAATGTAGTTGCACACGGTCGGAAATCAAGAGGAAACGGAGGATCGCGCCCAAACAGTAATATACTCCGTCCCGCTGGGCTTTTTGGTTTGCCCACACCCTTTCGAGCCCTTCAAACGTCAGACCCATATACAGGACGAAGACTGCCCTCGGGCTCTTCTTCTTTGCTCAAATACGGGATACTGACAAGGGATGGATGGACCGGGAGGAAAGTGACGTGTGGCCAACAGTAGCTGTACAGCGGAAAAAGGATGTTTGCGAAGCGCCAGTGTATTTTGCTAGCCGAGTGAAGTTTCCTGCCCCCCCCCGTCCTCCGTGTCCTTCTCTCCGTTTACGGCTTCGCTTTAAAGTCCTCGACTGCACGGCTTTTCATATTCAGCACGTCGGTGACGGGCTTTTCTGTATTATCGCTGTTGTCGAGAGCCGGTGTGTAACGCGGGTGTTTCATGTATTATTACCGCGTGTGAGTTGACTTGCGGTTATGTGAGGATTAATATTATCATTCGAATAATTTAGATGATAATACTTTCGTTTCTACTCTAGTCTTAAACTGCATCTATAAAAGAACTTTGAAAACGATGTAGAAAGGAGTTTGTTGTCAATCAAAAAATTACTTTCACTATCCATTTTACATAAGTTTTCAGTCAAGTTATTCTAGGATAACTATAAGAATCTTTTACCCGTGAAATTAATTTCTGATTTTTTATTACAACTATTTTCATTAGTCCTGTTTTCTATAAATGAAACAAATTAATTTAAAATAAATTATTGCATGAACCAAAATTTAAAGCAAATAAATACGCTCAAAGGAAATGAATAAAGGCATTGATCGAAATTCCCTTACAGTACCTCTTTTATTTGTTTTTCATCGTGGCACGTAAAGTTAAACTAAAGGCCGCTATTTACGAAACTCAGCAGTTTTCAAAGTATGTAACTTTTTTAAAGTTGGGATTGAAAAAAAGGAGGCCCCGTGGATAATTTTCATGACCTTTTGAACACTTCAACCTACTCCCCATCCCGTTTATTTTAATTAGGGACAAAAACTTATAACTCTTTGAAATACGCACAGTTGTAAAACTCCACGTAATATTTATGCCAACAGAAGGTACTTTCTCGAATCGTCATTAAAAAGGAAGCAGAGCTGAGCAATAATTTTTAATCTCACGTATGCAAAAACAAAATGTGACAGAGCAGAGAGACTCGTATGTGTGCGTGTTTGTGGAGCTTTCCTGGGACGAGCAGCGACAACAGCAGACAATCTCACGTTTCGCGCAAAAAGGGGCCACCAGAAAAACGAACTTTCAGCGATTTCACGCTACAACAGTCTTAAACAGTAACAGACAGACATTTCTCGCAGATGTACGCGAAACTGTCTTTTTTCTCCTCCCCCTCCCTTTCTCTCTTTTACGGGCAAAAAAGCGACGGTGGAAGCAATAGCAAAGCTTGACGGACTGGGTGGCGCGAGTTTGGGCTCTGCATGAGAGATTTTTCCACCGCTTGTGACAGAAGGAGGGACAGAGAGGTAGGTGGGGAGATAAAGTGACGACGAGCTGTCGTAGACACAGCGAGGCCGAGATGAAGATGGGGAGGCTCTTTGAATAAAGTTTGGAAGAATAGAGCGGAGATGTGGCCCCTGGATCTGAAAATATTGTAGGTGCAGGGAGACACACCCTTCCCTGTGTGTATTCCAGGGGAATGTGTCACACGTAGGTGGGACGAGCTCGACACGTAGTCTTTTTGCATTTTACAAGCCTTTTTTTTTGTACATCGACTTTATTTTGTACGCGCAAAGTTACAGTCGGTGCATACGCTTTTTTGTTCGTTCGTTCGTTCGTCCTCGCAAAACTATGGTTGCTCATTTTACGTATACACACTAGCCTTCTGGGAATAAAGCTTACTGAAATATTTAATGCTACGGTTTACAGAGTTTTGTCATGTGCTTTTTGTTTCCCTGTCTCTACACTCTTGTGTATTTATCAAGCAAAAATAATGTTTTATGCAATGGTGGATTACGGAAAAACTCGTCAGCATCACGAGATTTTTTTCTCTATTTTTTTTTTTTTTTACTTGACATTATCTAATTTTTAGATACAGAGGTAGACTAATAACATTATTAATAATTTATTAAGAAGCTGATTCAGTTTTTCCAAGACAAAGTGTTATATCTTTTGATCGCTCTTGTTTTACTAAAAATAAAAATTTTTTTTTTTTCTCTTTAACATCTGTTGAAGATGAATCTTACGTCTCTGGGATGCTAACTAGACTTTTTCTTTAAAACTTTAATGAGGATAGCATATTTTCTTCTTTACGACAAATGAGAGAAAAGTTCTTTGTAGTCTCTATGACAGTTGTGGAAAAATCCAACATAAGAAAGCTTTTTTCCCTGAAACATCAATAAAAAACATTTTTTTTTCTAAAACATTTATCAGAGAATCATCTTTTTTTTCATATGACGAGACTAGAATCTTTGAATCTCCACAACGTTAATTAGATAAGAAATTTCTTTCATACACTGATAAATACAGAAGTAATTTATTTCTATATTAGTAGTAAGTAAAACACATTTTTAAAAATATTAATATATTTACTAAAGATGTATCTTTTTTTTATATACATAAAAAATTGGTTGATCGGTAACCACATTTTTTTAAATATTAAATTTCTAAGAAAAAAATCCATCGCACTTGTAGATACCCATAAACCTAAAACTTTGATCCTATCCAAATGTCAATGGAAGGACTATATGTTTTAACCTCTGTAAATAATGCTCGAATGACAGGCATAAAATGCAGATTAACAAAGCAACGATATTAGCTTTTTCCTTCCACAGAGTTCTAATACTTATTTACCATGGATACTTGTCAATTTAATAAGTTGCATAACCATTTGGTAAGATTTTAAGTTTCATCAAGATATTTCAGCAAATTCGACAACCTAATTCCAGTGTAAGGGCTCAGAGTTTGGGTTATCAACTGAAACAAATCATTAATATTGCGTCAAAACTTGTGCGAATTTTCAACGCGTGCACTTATAACGCTCTCTGCCCCTCGAAGCTCATCCGTCCAAGCATTTTAAACGAATTATATAATGCCCGGGGTCGGTGCTCGCCAGTCCAAAGTAAATAGAAACTTGGTCGGATGAGTACAGACAAGAGGAAACAGCGGCACGCACAGGCGACCACTTCTACATCTCTGTACAATACACACCTACAACGCTATCGTTCGAGTATATACCTACTTCTCGCGCACGGAGCTTTCGGCGTTTGAGTCGAGAGCTCGCGTATTTCGCTCGAAAGTTAGGATACACATGCTCAGGGAGGGAAATCGCTCTCGTCCGCTGCAAGGGAGTTCCGGACCTGCAGCCCCCGGATGAGGGGATAATGAAGCCATCGTCGTGAGTACACACGAACACTCATGTACACGTTCTACGTGGGTCCTCTGATTGTTGTTGGAGTCGACGGACAAAAAGTATAAGAGGGAAAACTCGGGTGCAAGCCTACACGAATGGTATGATGATTACCCGGCCGGCTGGGGAAAATTTGTTCAACCCCTTGCTCGAGTCCCCTCTCGCTTTTTCTCTGTTTCCATGTCTTTTGTTGTGCTGCTTGATGTCCTCCTGATACCACGGGCGATCCCTTGTCTTCTTTTGTTTGTAGTTTTATCTTGGGCTCTTTTGTGTGAAAAGCCTTTTGAGCATCGACGAGATGGGTTTCATCCCTTTTTTGAAAAAAAAAAAAAAAAAATCCTATTGTCTTACTCTTCCGCTCTTCATTAAGCAATTACATTTGCGTTGGACAATGTTGACATACAGCCATCAATTCTGTAAGTTTGCGCTGAACGAACAGTAAGAAATTTTCTGTTACTTTTTAAATGTTGATGAAAAATGAAAAAAGGAGGGGCTAATATTTTATTATAACTAAGTTTCGAGTCAACAGTTCATTAACCCGAGGGTAATTATAATTTGGAATTTTAATATCAATCGAGATTAAACATTCCGTGCTCAATTAATTAATTTCGTTGAAATGTTCCTGATTATATGCAAAAAGTTCAATTTCAGCCAGAAATTCTAGTTATTCGGTGGGCAGACACCCCCTCTTTCATTATAGGAGTAACACTAATTAAGGTTTAGAATGTTTTTTTACAAACAAAAGCAATTGGTTTGGTTATTTTAGAATGAAACAAAATATTTGCAAAATTTTCTAGAAAACATATTATTCATTAAATATTGTCAGTAATTCTACCGGCTTGGTAGTATTTTACGATCCAAATGTACTGTTTGAAAAAACTCTCTCCTGCATAAAACAACCACTTTGTTACATTTTAAAAGTTTTATATATATAAAAAAAAAAAAAGGTAAATCCAGGCTGACGTCGAAAATAAAATTGTATAAAACCACATCTTCCCCGCTGTATTAACAGCGTCCGCAGTAGCAGCAACAGCATCTGAATGGAGTACAGAGTAGAGGGAGGTAAAACGGGGATCGAAATAGCTGCTTCCTCGACATGTTCATATATTATATACTCTGATAGCAAATGATCGCACTTTAATGTCACGTTTATATTGTACGTGGCTGTATAAGGTGACACGTGCACGTATACACCGCAACGTCGTCATCGTCGTCGTTTCTGCCGAGGGAGGAAGTTATCAAGCCATACACGGTGATACCAACAAGATAGAAAGGGGAGGGTCGAGGGACCACTGATGTAAGAGATCGCGCATGAACGTACACATACGTAGTCGACACAAACGCGGGCAGTATCAATTTTAGGCCCCAGCCGTGACACAAAGCTTGCGCAACGATTTCTATATACCTGCCGGATTATTTACCCCCCATATACATACCTTGGCTCTCCCGCTACTGAATTTGCGCGCGTAGGATTAAGTTTGATGGAAAGCATGTATCGAGACGCTGGTTAAGCCCGAACGAGCGAGAAATCGGGGTTGGAATGCATTTTGTACTCGTTTATCCCATCGGAATAAATTTTCGCTCCCCCGCGGCTCACGCGTGAGCTTTTGCTCCTTGGCGTCGGGAGCGGGGGAAAAAATGTACGTAACTCCAGCGAGTGAAAGAGAGCTCGGTGTAATCTTCGAAATGGCCTTGTCATATCGCGTGTTATCGAGGGATATCGGGGCTCGGTTAAATTTTTACATTTTCGCCCGGAAATTACTTTTTCGTTCAATCACGCGTCGATACGTCACTTCTCTTGCACGAATGTATTAAGATTACCTCCACCGATAATCCTTGGGTGGATAGTGTCATTCATTGAGAAGCAGCATCCGCCGTACGGTTTATGAATGGAATTTAATATTTTGTGAGCACGAATCACCTTTGCTTATCAGCTGATAATTTTTTACTCGAAAGGGGAGGAAAAAAAAAAAAAAACACGTTATGCCTCGCGCAAGAACCACATAAAAACACAGGCCACGCACGGCTCGTTCTCCCTCTTATAGTAGCACCAGACGCATGAATTAAGCTCTCGAAAACAAAAAGAGCCGGCGTATAAAAAGTGAGAGAGGAAAACGCGAGCAGTGGTGCCGCGCTGCTGCTGCTCTTGTCGCTTCCACGTGCTGATTTACAACGTTCGGTCTCGAATATTAATTTAAAAGTCCTCTAGCTCTTTTTCTGTGGCCGTGCGCGTGTGTGTACGCTCGTGTGCGAGAGAGAGAGTTTTTGCATAATTGAAGCTTTTTTTTCTCCCGAGCATGGGAAAGCCGTCCACGTACGCGAGGTATTGCGCTACGCGTGGGGGTGTGGAAGCGGGGGCGCAGTGTTTTGCGCAACGGGGGGAGGCGCGCTGCTTATCGATCGTTCCTGGCTGGTTAAATTGGAAGGACGCCGGACGCCCTGCGCTAGGGTGTGCAACAAGTATACGATGTGGTTGTGGAGGACGGCGATATACCAGCCGTGGAATATTGATTGCGCTCGCGTTTGTTGATGAAGATTTTTTTTTGTTTTCACGGGTGCTTTGAGGTCATATTTTTCGTACGGCTTCAAAGACTCGAGGTGGGAGCGATAATTTGTACAACAATTGAGTCATTCGACGGGATTCGGTGTAATAATTTATTCTTCCTGTCAAAGTGCAAATAAGCATAAAAAGTTATATGATAATGATGATACAGGCATTGCTTCGACGAATCTACAAAGTATACATACTTTATGAAGTAAACTTAATGGGAGATCGATAAAACATGTTATTTTTCTTTAAATTGACATCAGGATCGTTTGTTGTTTACTTTTAATATTTCAGGAATGAATGACCGAAGATTTTATACCAAAACAATTTGAGACTCATCACATCATGTGCGTCATCACCAATAAATTCAATTGGACGGAATTTCTTATCTCGCAGGATACGAGTTACACAAAGTCGGATAGTCTTTTTTTAACTGCACGGAAACGTTATTTTTTCAGTTAACTTTGGTGGCAATTTTGTTAAAAATATACATGTCTGTCCATCTGGTGGATTTTGTGGTTGAGAAAATACGGGATTTTAATGCAGTGGATACTGGTTGAAAGTTTCGATCTTTATGCGCATTATGTGTATTTATTCATGTGAAAGGTGTTAAAAGCTCGTGTTCAAGCACACATAACGTATTTATATTATTTATTTTTTTCGATAATCATCAAACTTTACCAAAATTTTCCATTAAACCAGCGAAAACGTTTCAGCGCCCCTTTTTTCCAAAGAACCAAACAAAAAACGTATAGGGGCCGGACTCGGATGGAAAAAAAGCCATCAATCAAGCCTCGATTCCTTTTCACCCTCGCACACACTTCAAAGAGGCTACTAAAAGCACCGGTGCTCGCTACTTTCCCCAAAAGAAGAAGCAGCAACAGCCCCCCTCGGAAAAAGGGGAATCGATTTTTCGCCGGAAGTCCTCGTCCCGTGCTCATCAGCTTCAATTTCGCGGCGAGTGAAAAAAGCCACGTACAGAAAACTACAACCCCCGCAAAGCTGAGTAAAACAAAAAAAAAAAAAAAAAAAATGGTCCGTGCTCCCTCGACCGAAAGCAGAAAGCGTCGGAAATTCCCTTCTATGCTCGACTCGTATACCCCGTAAGCAAGCGAGATATAGGCAAGGGATCCTCCGCAGGACGAAGAATTCCTTTTGACGCCGCATTACGGGGCGTATAACTGCGTCCCGAGAATTCCTCGGAAAAGATTCGGCTCTCGCCCTCCCATGCACACACACACACACATCCACGCGGTTTAGCCGGGAGCTCCGCACGCGAGACGCGAAAGCTCGAAAGATCAGCGGCTCCCCGTGCGCGCCCTCCGAAACCGCTAAAAGGAATGCGCGCTCGACCGAGAGGATCTGCCACGTATACGTATACGACGTCGCGTGACTCGTCCTCCTCTATTTTTTCCTCCCCCTTTTGTGCTGAGCCGTGAAGGCACACACACGATGGAGGCACAGCCGCGACGCGATTAAGATAGTGCGCCCAACGGGATTTATTCTCTCCCCGGGCCATTAGACGATCGTAATCGCCCACCTTTTTTTCCCCACCCCCCTCAACCCACCCCATTTCTCCCACTCTTACGTCTTTGCCCGTACATCGAGCCATTCGTCTACACGCGGTGCTAAAAATTCGTATCGCACTGCATACAATCGCGATATCGATTACTCCCCCCCCCCTCTCTCTCACTCCTGTGAATGGAAAAACATTAAAAATCCATCAGCAGGGCTCACCGCGGATTCAACTCACGAGTGCTGGCCTAAAAATTCGGAGCTCGCGTTGCACACGAGTATATACATATATGCCAAAGCTCACATTGTGCCCGTTCGTTCAGCCACAAACGGCAGCCAAGCCGGCCGTGCAACATACGTGCCTAAACACGCCTGTGTAGGATATTATCACCGTAAAGCTCGCACCAGCGGGGGGGGGTAAATCATATAACGAGGGGAGGGCGTCTCTAGGAATCGTACGGCGCCTCGCCGCAATCTACATGCGCCCGAGATTTACGGGGCGCTGAGTTCAAGACGTTGATTTGTTGTCGAGGGCAGGAGGAGAGGATGGCGTCGCTGAATTGCAAATCCATCGCATAAACGCGCACCTATACGTGCTGATGCCTCTGTCATTGCTCCGGATGGGTTGATATTATGCGCGCTTGGTTTAAATATTCGAGCGAAGCGGTGTGTATCTGTCGGGGAGGGTCGGGAGTTTCGAGATGGGGCCGGGTGGTCCCCGCTAACGATGACGAGTCTTGCGAACGTGAAGAGATGCCAGCCGAGAATAAAATGCAGAGAGTACACTGGGGGGAGGAGGTGAAAAAAGCTTCGGGCTTTGAAATATGCTTCCCCTTTTTTTACTAGTCGAGCTTTCGCGAGGGTGTATGTATTTTTAGGGCACGAGCAAATGTTCGGATGGGGGTGAGTATGAGCGCTGTACGAGCGACCACATGTACGATGAGATTGCCATCAATTGGGAGTGGCCAGTCTCCCTTGGACCGCACGGGACGATTGTATTTTTGATAATCGACGATTCGGGGCGTCGCGGTATCCTTTGAAAAATACCTCCTTGGCAATATATCCGTTTTAACGACCCTTTTACCGTTACGCTAGAGAGAGAGGGTCAGTCGTAAATTGTCCGTAGCGAAATCATTGGAAGTCTCGGAGGCCAGTTATAGCCCCCAAGCCGGAAGGGATTACCGCGCCCTAATGAGGTCGCGACGACGTAAAAGCCTTTTCCCGCGCGAGATATCCAGATTCGGCAAAAATTTCAGCGTGTGATTTACCAAGTCCCGCCGGGTGGGTACAGGAAGGGCTTTTCGCCGGATGAAGCTGTCCGATAAATAAGCTTGGAGCGTGGGCGCAATGGCACGGTTTCTTGCGGCTTCGCACGCGCCCCTAGCTTTCCATCCCTCCCACCTACTAGTGTTTTTTTTTTTTTTTTTTTTTTTAGCAGCGTCTTCGCTAAAGTGGAGAAAAGACGGCTCGTTAAGGTGACTTTTTTAGACGAGGGTTGAGTATACATGCTGATCTGGTATGTGTGCAAAAGGGACGCATGTACGTTACACAAAATGGGACTGTACCGTGTATATGTATTTTCCTGCCTTCAGTGACAACTCGGACGTATGGAACTGGTGATTTTCTCTCTTTTGAGTCACTTTTATTTTTTGCACTTTTTTGCTTCAATTTCGTTTTTCTATACTTTTGTTAAATTTCTGGTACTTCTCTTCCTGTTGTTTTAATGCACCCACTTGAATGGCATGTGATTTGAAAGTATAAATGTGAAAATGTATGAGTCGAGGAACTTGGTAGCTGCATAAATATGGAGAAGAAGCCCGTTCTTAATTAAGTCACAACACGTACAACTATGTATTATGTTGAAAAAATAAAAATATGGTAATTGCCTGTCGTAAAAAGCAATTATTGGTAAAAGTAAATACACCAATCGTCTAATTTATTCCAATGGCGGGTACTTGCAAGGACTCTTTTAATTTAAAACTCGAGTGAACGATAAAAGTACAAGTATTCACCGGTATCGAAAATAAAATATAAAATTACCCCAAGTATGGCGTATTGCTCGACATCACCCGGGGAAAAATTTGAATTGACGTAGAAAGAGGGGGAGGAGAAAACGCCTAGCAGCGGAAAAATGAGGAATTGAATTACGAAAGCAGCCGCAAGCCAATCTCGATATTTCCCCTCGTCTCGCGAGAAAATGGAAGCGACATCCTCGGAGGCGCGATTAATCGGCCGCCCTCCCGCTTGCCGATGATTAATTTACCGCGATACCTACCCCCTCCCCACTTTTCTATTTAATTATTAAAACAGATAAGTTATAGGAAAGAAAAAAAAGGAAAGTACGGCTCGAACGCGAGAAGAAAAGAAAGCGCAAGGAGGGATGAAATCGTTCGGCATCAATCACCGAAACGAAGCCGCGAGCCACCGCTCTCGCGTCTCGTCTTTCCATTGTTTGCGTGGAATATCATTCTTTGTTTGCTTCTCCTCGGCCGGGGCTGCACTGTCAACGAATACAGCCCCCAGTGCTTTTTCACGAGCTAGTCGTCGTCGCGGTTAATGCGCGTCGCGGGTGCATTAACCTTTTCCCTCGTTCTCCCTTTCGGAGAGGGCAAAGTTATAATACCACTGTTGGGCAAAGACGCGCGGATTTACAAATGCGGGGGCCATTAGCGCCCCTACGGCGGCGCCCGGCTGAAAATGTTTGAGCTGGATTTATTTTATCCTGTAATGGTTTCAGGGCCTTTTCCAGGATTTTGGAGAACTAGGACTTTTAGAGTCTGCTGTTACGGGAATTATTGATGTTTGTGGGCCTGTAAATGTAATTTTGGGCTATACCAACCGAGTTTGGGGGTTTGTTTTAAGAGGATCGTGTCGAGTACAAGCATCCCTGTTCTCGTCTACGCGCCCGATGTTTGGCTAAACAGCTTATTACTTTGAGCTTTCATCTAAAATACATTAGTTTAAACAATTTTTGCTAGTTTATAACGTATACAAGAACAATTTTTTGTTACATTTCAAGAGATTATAGTTCGTTGGTGTTCGGACACTAGCCCCAGCTCCAGCGACTTGATATATGTTACCCATAGTCAACGGGCAACAGAAGCACGTCGAGAGCGGAAATTACCTTCGTCACAAATGTCACGAGCGACATAAATAATACCACAGACTACGAAAGTGTCTCATTTCCTCCAAACGGACCTTCAAAGATCACTGCATTTCCATGGTAAAATGTTTTACACGGTAATCAATCAGTTTCCAAAGCTCAGTGATCATACCCGAACCCACTCAAGGAGACAAAGAAAATCCAAACTCGGGAAAAAAAGGGAAAAAATGAAGATTTGAGGATCCTGAAAATCCCTTAAGTAACACAACCACTCGAAAAGCAGCTTCAGATCCTCCCCAAAGCAGTAGTTTCTCGAGCTAAAGTGAGCAAAGAGAGTGGATGCGAACAATCAGCCGTAATTTGCATCCAAACCGAGAGCCTCGCGTAATCTCGTTAAGAAAACGCCCCACAATGCACGCAAACTTGTACGAACAGTAGCAAAGTAAAAACGCGAGGCAAAGAAATTCCTCTGCTAAGGTTTAATTGCACGGCGGTGAGACCGAACGTTTTCTTTTCAACGCGGGTCACTCGCGCATACGCGTAATTTACGCATCGGTGGACAAACTCGTGACTGTACGCATACGTTCAACACGACTCGCACTATGTACCCTCGCCACTTCTGAGCTCTATTTTCTCCCTCCAGTTGCGGATAATTTACCCCCGTTTGTTCGGCTGAGGGAAAACGTAAAGCTAGAGAGACAGAGCGTTAAGATTTTCTTCTGTTGCATGTGCGTGGACGCATGCGCCCTGAAGTTTTTCTCGAGAAAGTCGCGGCAAGAAGAGTTGGTGAGCGTCGGAAATTTTCCATTGTGATATAAAAGCCGAGTCACCCGGAGTTTGCAGTCACGTGGCCACCCTGAGACTCGTAACACTGCTCCAACTGACGTTAATTATACTTTTGATACTATTCTCAACTCACTGCGTGTGTGTCGTGCTTTATGTTTACCGACGTGCCCTTTGCGACTCACGTACACGCGATGTTATTAATTATACCGGGTGGTAAACATCCAGTTAACGATGCGCATCGAAAGTTGACTTTTTACTCGTTTTGTTAATTTCTTACTGCGTGGCAGTGGACGACTGCGTTTAAAGCTTGGGTCGTGGAGGTTCTAGAGCAATTTCGCACCGCCTAAATAAGAAGAATTCAGTAATCCTGTCCTCGTGTAATCCCCTTAAATCCTCGTAATTGAATTCTCCTTCGCAAATTAACGAATCGCTGCGCTTTTTTTACTCATCATCAGTACTATACGGATCACCCAAGGCTAAGATAAGTGGTGGGAGCTAGTTTTTTTTTAAATTGTAAAATCAAAACAAAAGATAAGTATCGTGCATGGCATTAATTTTTTCTTTTTTTTTTTTTTTTTTTTTTTTTTTTTTTTT
>NW_019379556.1:443449-464414 GCF_000648655.2 Copidosoma floridanum
TTTTTTTTGTTTTTTTTTTTTTTTTTTTTTTTTTTTTTTTAGTAAAAAAACTCCAATGGTCGTTTTTTTCTCACATTCAATTGATACGAATTGGGTGAATTTGTTTTCCCCCAATTTACGTCGCGAATCCCAGAGAAGCGACAAAAACAAATCCCAATTTCCGCCAAACACGTCACGGACCCGACGCCCGTCATATCAATCGGTGGTTACCCCTCGTTACAAGCGACTATTACGCATTCATTCTCGATCGCGTGGTGCTATGCAACGAGTCCCGCGTCGGCCCGCCTCGTTAATTAGGTCGCTGTCGTTTATAAATCAGCGGCTCGGCCCTCGTGCGGTGATTCGCAATTACGCATCGACTGGCCACGTTACAACCTTGGCCAGCCAGCCGCGAAAAAGCGCATCTGTCTCTCGGATCCTCATCCCCATTGGTCCGTCTGCGTTTGACAATAGTCATTTTTCAGCCCCCAAGAGCTTGACAATCGCCCTACTCGATCCCAAAGTTGTGTGGGCGTGTGTGTTTTCGAAGGGTAGAAAGTGAGGTAATTTTTAACGATGCCATACATTTGGGATGCGCCATTTCCGTCAATGGGAAAGAAGCCTCGATATTTTGGCTTCAAAAATTACGGTCGAATGAATACTCGACGCGAATTAATTTTGCTGTTTTGCGATGAATGGTGAAAAATTTCATCAAGATTTCACGGACGGGTGCGTTGATTGAAATTACCTTTGATTTGAATTAATGTCCCTGCAAGCATATAATTAATCATACCGTTGCATGGAAGAGCATTCATAACGCATTGAATTGCGTTGTGCGCGTGTAATGGATAATAAAAGAAAAAAAAAAGATGATAACAGTTTGGCAGGTAAATAAAACGCGAACGAACAAAGAACGAGATCTCCTTGGTATATTTTATGCCGGCGATAAATATCTCGACTCGTAAAAGGGTTCCATTGTTCAATCGGGGCGCGTGACATTTTTTAACGACAAAATAGATGTCCACACTCGTGCGGTGTACATACGGCTGAGCTGCAGCAAATAGCGCAACAAATAACGGCGAAGGAGAAAAAAAAGCACGTACAACGATATCGGGAAATAGATTTCCATCTTTTCTGTACGAAAAGGCGCTAAACAACGGCACACGGCACTCACTCGGATCCGACGTGTGTTCCCCACCGCGTGATTTATTATTTGCCGGGCTAAGCTGTGTGTATGCACATTTATTATACGCTCGGCTTGGTCGGGCTGTCAAGCGCCGAGTGAGTTGACGCGTCGAAAAATCAAGAAACGCCATTGTCAACCCTTGATCCTAGCCGTGGCTGTGGGTTTCGTATTACATGCCCTCGAGGGCTCAAGAGGATTGGGAAAGAACTGAGAGGGTTCCACCGTCGTACACACACTAGTTTTGCCACGGGGCTCTCTTACGTGACCGGACGACTCAATGTCCTCTGTGTTATCATCCCTCTCTTCTTTGGAGACGAGACTTTTCTCTCTTCTTATTTATTTTCACGGCTCACTCGACTCTAACATTACCTTTTTGTTCGGTTTAATGGCTTGTTTTTATTATAATTTTTTTTATTACTTTTAACCGTGTGAATAACGAGTGAGTAGTTTTTTTTTTTTCGGGGTGGGTAAAAGAGGGATCGAAAAAAACACAAGTATAACGGGTACAGCGCGCTCGATGATTTTTCACTCGCGACGAGCTCTCGCGTATAATATTGATTTAAAATGCCCTCGGGCTGTTAGCGCGGCTAAGTGATTCGATTAAAGTTTCATTTTCAGACTTTTTCATCACCCCCCATGTAGAGAGATGGAGAGAGAGAGAGAGAGAGAGAGAGAGAGGGAAGGCGTCGCTGCTCTGTCGACAATTTAATTGATAGTTAGCCTGTGACGCTGGATGAAATCATTTTTTACCAATCTGAGAGCAGTTGGATTCATTTTGTTCGCGCTTGTATGAAGTGAATTGATGATTGATGGCCTGAATGGCCGTGTTTTTTTGCTTTGCTTACCGTTCAAGGTAAAAGCATCAATTGAATTTGAATAACATCAATATTTAATTGCTCATTGAGCTGTTCTTTTGTGTAACGTAAATTAATTGTTGAATCAACAAAATTTAATCTACGAGGATGGCATGTCTCTCTATAACTGAAGTTTTATTGAGTTTTAATTTTTTTTTCTTCTTTGTTTTTATGAAAAAAGTATGATCCATTATAAAAGAGGACCATTAAAAAAAAACTTGGTCTTAGCTGATCATGGTCATGATTGCCATTATGTGGCCATGACGTACATCAAGTTTTCAGGTAATACAAATTAAGAACATATACACGTACACAAGATTTGTATCTAGAGTTATATTAAATTGTTTAATATTACTTTGATGTTAATCGTTCCGACATTTCACTAATTTATTTTTTATTCAAACGAAATACAAATAAAAACTTGACTAATTGTAACCCCGCTAGGTTACCGCTGTATGACAGAATAAATGGGTTTGATTCAAAATGAAAATAAAAATAAATAAACTGTTACTCTATATATTTTTGAAAGAAAGATTGAGTCAAACAAAAAACTTGAAAATGAGCTGCTTAAGGTGGTATTCTGAGTGATCTTTAATTTTTCTTTTTTCATGATATACACGTTCAAAAAGCCACCTTTAACAATAATTGGAAGATCTTTATTAAAAGTATTAGTGTTCTTTCTCACCAACGAGATTCCNTACATTCATTGAATAAAAATAATTTTTTTTAATCATCCTTATTCATTTATAGTCCTTTGAAACCATTGTTATTTCAAAAACTATATTTTCTAAATTCATTACCTTTGTTTGTTATAGTTTTGTATCAAAAAATAAATCACAGGTGATATTTATATCCTTGATCGTAATATTACTCTTTTATTTAAAAAATTTATGTAAGTATTATATCTATTGTAGCTTTACGTATTTATGGAAGTAGATCATGAAATATATTAAACGACTTCGCATCAACTATTTTAAACAGCACTTCCCCTCAAACTGGTCAATGAGAAAAGCCGCAAAAAAAGTTCAAGTGCTTTGTCATCCATTTCTTGGAAACTCTCTGTGGTTATTCCGGTGACCCCCATTATTATTATTATTACTGCCCTGATCGCCGTACTCTTCTGTTGCTTCCAACCTTTCAACGACCCTTCCCAGACCCACGTAAGCTTCTCTATTCCTTTGGGTGCCTTTGTTTTCTCTCAATATACACTCGAGGGACTTTGATGTTCTTTCACGTACGCGTGTGTTATATAACCACCACAGATACACACTTTGGTGTGTGTGTGTGTAAGTACATAGATACTCATCACTCTTCTCGATGGGAAGATGGAAGCGAAAAAAGGGTTTCGAAAAAGACTTACCGCCAAGAAGAAAACAAGCGCAGGAGATAAGCATCCTTAAGATTTCCTTGCAACACGAGCCGCATATGGATGTCACTACCCCGACGAAGACTAGAAAACCAGCTATCACTTGGTAGACCATTGATACTCTAAAATACATGAAAAAGCAATGAGGTTTTTTTTTTTAATAGTTCAGATAATAATGTTTTCGATATTTATACATAGTATTAATGTATCATTAATGATTTAACATGAATTGGTTGAGAAAATTAAACACAAGTAAGGTAATTTAGTTTTAAGTTTTTTTTTAAACTTATGACATAAGTATTACTTGTTCTCTTGGCGATTCAAACGAGTCTTTATTCCTTTTTTGAATCTTTTGATTGCATTTTTTGAACCAACCTTCATATCGATAAACTCTAGTTAATTCGGTGTCCATGAAACTTTATTCATTACATTACATACTAATATTGCAAGAAATAAACTTTTTTTTTTTGAAATGTTAAAAAACTTGCGTTGCGAACTGTTCATATGTATTTAATGGTATAGAGAATTCGGGCTAATAAAACAGGGGACTTCAGGATGTAAAGCTTCAACTGGAGAACTGTTGAGCTAAAAAGTTTTTATTTCACATGCTGTTTGAGGTTTTAAAGGAATTTTTTTTTCCACTCAAGCAGTGTTATTTTCGCGCACACAAGGAAATTTTTTTTTTTAAATGTTTTCCGAATTTGGAAATTTTATTACAATACTAATGATACAGAGATGTTTATAGAACCGGTGTTGAGAAAACAGTGACAGCAAAAATTATCGGAAACGAAGGCTATCCGTATTTCTTTTTATACAGATGATCATAAAAAATAACAGTAGAAACAGACAAATTTGGTAAGACCGTGAGGCGATTGAAGGAGGAGCCTTATGCCCCCTTACATTTGATTTGTTGAGTAACAAGCACCTTTCATGTACTTACTGAAGCTTGAAAAGGTCATGAGATGATTAAATGGTATTGGATTGGGTCTCAGAACTTTAAAATATACGTGTTTAATTTTTTGCTTTTTCGAAAATTCAATATCCTCGTATTGTTTGAACTTATATTTGTAGGATTTTACGAATATTCTCACTTCAAAATGAGGTACAATCAGACGATTCTGTTATGAATGATACAATTTATTAGTAATATTTGTTTTAATATTGTACATTGTTTTTATAAAAGTTTTACCGATTTATATTCTAAAATAACACGTCGTACTCGAAAAACATATGATATTGTAAAAAAATAAAATTTTTAAATGTAAGTACTGGTAACACGTATTATTTTAGAGTTTGAATGTACTTTAGTGTTACCTCAGGACATGTTTACAAATGGCATTTATAACCACGAGTTAAAACAACATTTTCATTGTTATATTTTACACGAAAAACTTTGTGTTTTTATTTATGTGCGCACTTTTACTCCAACAAATTTTGTTTACAATTTTTTTAAGTTAATATTAATAACATGTTATATTTTAAAAAATGCTGGTATTGACAACGCTTTAAAAATCACATTCTGTAATATTTAATTCCTGTAATGTCTAAATGTTACGTTTGAAATAGTGCTTTGTGCCTAGCCGTAATGATGATACAGAGTAGAGTAAGCGTAGGATTGTCGTGAAAAACGACAGGAATTAATTATCAACAAAACCCACCAATCTCAAGTCACGTTACATTAGGGAAAGTGGCGAAAATCGCGTGCGCATGTGTATACGCACGATGGAAAAAAATATCTGACAGCAAAAGTATATTTCCAGCGTGAGGGCCCTGAGATTTTTTGGGTCGAGGAGACGAATGGCCGAGACATAGAGAGAAAGAAAAACAAAGAGGGGAAAAAAAAAATAAACCACGTCACACCCAAGTACATCATAATTCCTTTCAGAGTCGACAGTGATAAAAAAGGAGGGAAATCCCGGACTAGCAGTAAAAATGGATGTGAAAAAACATTATTATACAGTTGTTCCATTTTTTTTATAGATACATTCCTTGCACAAACAAAACTTTATATGTCTGCTGACTTTTCAAGCTTAAATAATGTCTCACATGCGTTTGGATAAATACGCTGACGTGCCAGATAAGATCAAAATCACATCTTTATGCGATGGTGGTGTAGTTGTAACGTGAGTGTGAACCACACGGTGATATTTCCATAAAACTCAACTGTACGTTCTGTAGATTATCTAGCAAATGCGTGGTATTTTTATTAAAATACCAACTGATTGCTACGTGTATTTTTAAATCGCCATCAAAGTATGGGTTTCGAAAAATTATTTTCATTACCTTTGTTTGTTATAGTTTTGTATCAAAAAATAAATCACAGGTGATATTTATATCCTTGATCGTAATATTAAAATAGTATTTATAAAAATAATCGCATGATTATACTGTTACACCGTGGAGGAAATCTTAGTACGATCATTTTCTGCAGCAGTAAGTATTCATATAGTTATTATTTATTTAAATGTTAAAAAACGCAAAGCAATCACATGAATACGTCATAAAGACTCTTTCTTATTTTTTAGATAGTAGTAGAAAAAAAATGTATTATAGATGTAAAGAAAATACAGTTCTTTATTCAAATGACCGCGTGGCACTAATATACTGCAACGCGCTCTCAAGTGTCGGAAAATCTCATAACTACTGTACACGATAAAAAGTGAGTGTATATCTCGGACGTGGCTCAACAAGACGGTCGTGTGATTACGTGGTAAGAAGTGAGACGTGTGATGTGTACATAAATTGTAAAAGTTGTTAAAGAGAATTGACAGCTAAAGAATAAACTTTAAATGTCGTTTCTCTAATTTCAGGTGAGAACCACATTTGTAAAATAATTGTAAATTAGTTATGTAATTAATAAATAAATCTCTAATTTCAGAGCAACACAATATTTTTTTATTTAAAAGCTATCTAAAATAATAAATAGACTTATATAGAGATACCAGGTTCTAGCTTCATCTCTATTTTGTCATAAGTATCAATCCTTTTAACTAGACTTCGAGCTTATTAGCTTTTTAATTAAAAACAATGAAATAAAAATAAACGTCTATTATCTGCAATCTAATATTTGGTGAGACTTGCATTTTCGAATAAAAAAAATTGCATCTTACATATACGTACGAAAAATCTGAGATTACGAAACAAAACATTACTTATCTTTGATAACTCAGGCAAACGTGACTCAGCACGGCAATAGTTTGAGATTGTGTCTTGCGTATTCATTTTTACGTTACTCTTTGAATGATTTCATACGGAATGAAGTTTTTTATTTCCACTGTCTCGACAATCTTGTGCCTTTCTAGTATTAGTGGTAAGTAATTTAGGGCAAGATTTTCCAAGATTTATTATCATATCCGACTTACATACGTTTTTTTCTCCCAAATTTAGAATATATTTCAGCTATGCCTTATGATCGTGACGTGGAATCCACAATATCAGACGAACAGTTGCAAAACGACGTGAGCTTTTTTTTGTTTACCCGAGAATATCCCGAAAATCCGCAACTGTTGCCTATCAACGATAAGAGTGCAATAGAGAAAAGTGCGTATGATGCAAGTAGACCAACTAAATTTATAACACATGGTTGGATGAACTCTTATCGTGGACTGAATTGCATCACAATCACTAGAGGTACGTAACAATTTCAAGGCAATCATTACGTCTTCTTTTTTTTCAGATATTATAAATAGCTGGTTATAAATTATATACTTAATCAATTTTTATTGTGATTGGAAACTTGAAAAAACAGTACGAGTCTATTCGTGAAAGTGAGAAAAATATGTGGGATCATAAATAACTACGACACCTTTTTGTTTTGGCCAATATAAAGAGCTAAACATTTTTTCAACCCCATAACAGCGTTTCTAGCTCAGGATGGCTACAACGTCATCGTCGTTGATTGGAGCAACATCGCCCAACTGGCCTATACAAAGTCGTATGAGCAAGTAAAAGCCGTTGGTGGACACATAACGAAAATGATCAGCTTTTTGGAAAGCCTGGGCAGCAATCGGAGCGATATGTCCCTCGTCGGCCATTCTCTTGGCGCGCATGTGATGGGATTAGCCGGGTACCAAGCTGTCAATAAAGTCGGCCACATCGTCGGTTGGTTAACAAATATTTTTTATATGTTTAGTCATTCGGTTGGTCGCACGAAAAACCAAAAACGCTTTGAGCAACAATAGCAACAATGCTTTATTCTCTGTTTGTAAATAAAAAAAAATTTTTTTTATTAATCAACATTTCAAGAAATAAGATTTTGGTTCAGTTCGTCGTGCAATAGAAATCAAAATAATACTAAAACAATCAAGTTTTTTCACGCGAGTGGGAAGTCAAATTAAAGATATTAGTTTAAATGAGGATAACTAGATTAACAAAAGTATTTAAAATATGAATGCTTGTTTTTAGTAATTATATTTTAAAAATAACTTTCCACCTTGCAGAAGATTTCCTCATGACGTATAATGGGCTAGCAATCCGTTTACATATACATTTGGATTATTGAAATTTGAGTCAATAAAATTTTTTCATTTCATTCACGAGAGTTAACATGAGAGAGAAAATGACTTTTTTTTACACAAAATCCTATGTCCACGAGCTCTGTAAATTGATGTATCTGTGTATTCTACAGGTATGTTATGAATGCCGAGCCAGAGGTGAGAAATTGAGTTAATATTCTGTTGCATAATATGCAGTCGTATATTATGACAAACGTAACAGAGCCTAACATATTACGTGCAGCACAGAGCACGGGAAATGCTTGATTCCTATTTATTAGTGATGGTTACGAAATTAATTGTTACGGAACTGATCATTGCAGAACTGTCATTTCATCTTTAAAGTTGTATGATCTCTTTGCAATGTGATATTATGACTTGACGGCATAAATGGCACTTGTGGTTTCTGTGTACTTAAAAAAATTATCTTTACAAAAAAAACACCTACATTGGGTTTTGTATTTTATAATCGAATTTATACTTGATAGAAGGTTGAGAATTAACATTTTGGCTTCTATCTGCCAGTATGTTTCATCAAACGGATCATAATTCTACAAAAAATGAATCTCATTATTCCAGGCTTGGACCCAGCAGGCCCAGGCTTTTACAAAGCTGGCCCAGGAGAGGGAATTTCGCGAGAAGATGGAAAACTAGTCGAAATAATTCACACGAATATCGACTTCTTGGGCATTTCACCATCGGTAGGCCACGCGGATTTTTATGTAAATGGCGGTGGACCGTCCCAGCCAGGTTGTGGTCCAGACCTGGATGGTTTTTGCGCTCATGCCAGAGCATATGAATTTTTCGCCGAGTCAATAACCACACCGGATGCTTGGCTGGCAACGCAGTGCGACAATTACCAAGCCTTCTTGAAAGGCGAGTGCTCGAACAACGCGGTGACATCGTTTCCCAGGTGGTCCAACGATGGCACGATAAAAATGGGCTCTTACTTTTTGCGGACAAAGGACAGGGCACCTTACGGGATGGGTGTGGAAGGAGCGAAGCCTTCCGACATGAAAAAATGATTTTACTTTTGTCTTGCTCCAGAAATTTTGTATCAACTACAATTATTATGATTTGTTGTACTGATTGTTTTTTTTAAATCAGCATTCGATTGCAAACATATTTTTTTTATACTTTACAAACCAAACTGACTTATGTCGATTTGTACATTCATTGAATAAAAATAATTTTTTTTAATCATCCTTATTCATTTATAGTCCTTTGAAACCATTGTTATTTCAAAAACTATATTTTCTAAATGATAAAATATCTAATTTTATAACTGCAACAATACTTGTAAAAAAATATGTACAACAATGTTGCGCATTGACGATAGAATATACAATTTAAAGACTTTGTCAAGATTAAGTCAGTTTGGCCTAATCAAGATAATTCCGTTGCAATTATGTTATTTAAAAATATCCTCTTACTAATTAAGAACAGATGATCTTTCATGCTCAGCTATTTAAAAATTATGATATTTATTATCGATTTAAAATAAATACGGCAAATAATGATCATGTTTAAGGTATTTAAAATAATGACATCTTGAGTAGTTCCAGCTATTTAAACCAGGATTGGTGTTGCTTATAAAATAACGCAAGACCATCCAGTTGATTTAAAATAATACTTATAATCGATAGTATACTTGTAGAACTCGTGCATTGTGTCGAACACTCGTTCAAAATGAGAACTCTATTTTCACTTTTATCAGTCATTTTTTTTCATATCATTTTTTGGGTAAGTAAATATTTATGTCAATTAAAAATTTGCGAGTAAAGATCAGAAGAAACAGTAGTGTGGTTTCATTTGCTTCTTAAACTGGTCTAATGGTGTTTCTACACTACCTGGCACACACGAAAAAACATTGCAAACTTACGACCCTTTGAAATAGGTCGCTTCAATATACCTAGAATACTCGTAGCCAATAACGGACTTTTTTTAAAACACATTAACACTGTTACGTTTAGGTGATCCATTCATTCAAGGGCAGAAAGTACCTGATATTCGTTTTAACTCAAGTGGTATAGATTATTCCAACGATATACTTTTCTTTCTGTATACACGTGAAAATAAAGATAAATATCAAAAACTAAAGGTTGATGATGAAAAATTGTTAGAAAATAGTTACTACAGTACATCAAGACCAACAAAATTTATTACTCACGGATACAAATATATAGTGGAACAGAAGAAAGTTGTGTACTGCCCAGACAAGGTATCATCGAGTACACTTCTTAATTAATATGTCTAAAATAATAGCAGTTGAGACTCTAAGAATTTTTAAAAGAGGATTTTTAAATCACGGTGACTACAACGCGATTGTCGTGGACTGGAGTGCCTATTCAAAAAAAGATTATTTGCTTGCTGCGAAACGAGTAAAAGCTACAGGCAAATACGTTTCGAAAATGATTAAGTTTCTTGTAAATAAGGGAAGCGACATTAAGCAAATGTCACTGGTTGGACATTCCTTGGCTGCGCATATCATGGGTTTGGCTGCTCACGAGTTATCGCCAAAAGTTGCGCATTTAGTTGGTATGTTTCCATGTCAATAAACATCTTCATGATATCATGATATAAGTAATTTTTCTCTGAGCTTTTCCTATTTACTTTTGAGCTACAAGTTTTAGGATGAATTTTTTTTAAATATTACATTAACTCTAGTTTGGTAAAAGACATTGCCGTGCAGAAAAAATTTGATTTTACCATTGCTTTCTGGAAGCGTCACTTTAATCATTTTCTTCTACAATTAACTTCTGCTACCTACTTGTTAATGAAATTGATAAATTAAAAAAAAATTATTTGTCACATAAAATGAAAAATTCTATCTGGGTCACGTGAAAAACATATTTGATTACGTGATATGAAGAGTACATTTAATGCACACACAAACAAATTTTTTTTGAAATGTCCCAGCACATTGTCTTGACTTACTAAAAATATTTGCTATTAATGGTTTGTCACGAAAAAAAAAGAACTTTATTTAATTTATAAAATAATTCCAACATTGTCATAATTGATAGGCTTGGATCCAGCCGGCCCGGGTTTCGAGACAAAAGGCCCGAATGGACGCATAGATCACTCCGATGCTGATTATGTTGAGATCATTCACACCAATGCTGGTGTTTTGGGTTTCCCTTACTACATCGGTGACGTTGACTACTGGCCGAATAGGGGTGTCGAACAAGGAAATTGTGGCGCAGACCCAAAGGGTTTCTGTTCGCACGGCCGTTCTTACAAGTATTATGCGGAGTCTCTTGAATATCCGGACTCCTGGTACGCGGTCTACTGTCACACGTGCCAGGAATTTCAAGTCAAAAGATGCTACAATAATAGAATTGTGCAATTCCCGAGATGGGAGCCTATGGTCGACAAACCTCATGGAAACTATTCACTTCGCACTAATAGCTCCTCTCCTTATGGCCGTGGGCTTCGTGGTGCAAGAGCATAAATTTACGAAGGCCAATCTTATCAACATTTTTCCAAAAAATAAAGTCCTGAATTAATACATTGTTGATTAGAAGTTAACTATATTAAAATACCAAAACAAAATCATCATTCTTTTACGGTAGTTGATTTTTAAATTACAGTGAAATTAAATTTATGATATTAGATGTATGACATTAATGTCTGTTTGGTAACGTTACTTGGTGCAAAAAAAGAGTGTTTCTACCAAGATCCGACGTAGCATCTTTCTCACTCGTTCTTTCTCTCTAAACTTAAGGTTCTAATAAATGAATGCAAAGTATTTTTTCTCAAGATTTTCAGTTACACAGTTCAACTACACATCAAAAATGAACATTAGAAGCTGGAACTTCGTTTCTTGTTCATACATTCATTCTGTGTTTCAGTGTATCTTTAGTACCGCTATACACTGCATCTCCAAGTTGTCCATGAAGGTAAGCCTTAAGATAACGGTATAACTGTATAAGACACCCCTTCGGCCATTTAGAGCACATTCCGGGTTTAATTATCACTGCAATTGAATTAGAGAGAATAAGACTACTTTTTAAAATGTACCCTCTATCTCTTTTAGTACAACTTAGTATATTTCATATCATGAACTCAAAAGTTTTTGAATTTAAAGTTGAAGAGTTCACATTCTATGTATAGTTGCTTTCACGTACATGAAGTAATTGAAGCACAATGCAATAGTTAGGTAATATGCATAAAAAAAATATAAGTGATGTGTTGAATTGATATATATTCTATAATATATCAGACTATTTATCAAGCCAAACAGACAATTCTTATGCCAAACCTTTTTACAAGTGTACTAAATTTTATCAACCGTTAGTTTGAATAAATACAATAGCGTTACATTAACATGCGATAATTAATATAATTACGGTTTTCCACTACAATATGAACACGTGTCGAATTGATAAGACAAACACCAGTACCTTGAAGTATTTAAAATAATTATTATTTATACAAGCCTGAATATTTTTAACAAGGAAATATTTTGAGACTCTTCTTAACTCGTGGAGCTCGACTATTTTACACATTCAGTAAAAATGCGATTTTTGCTCTTGTCAACTATTTTGTTCTTATCCCAAGACATGCGTAAATACATCATATATGTAACCGCACAAAGGATTGAATTTCATAGAAAATTAAATTACTATTTCTGTTTGTAGGTAACACATTTGCTAAGTTGCAGCCTGTAGGTGATATATTAATTATTTTCAACGAAACTGGTATTGAATACCCGAAAGATATTCTGTTCTTCTTATACACACGTGAAAATGGAGACAATCATCAAAAACTGATGGTTGGCGATAAAAAATTGTTGCAGCAAAGCTCGTACAATATTTCAAGACCAACAAAGCTCATCACCCATGGATGGACAGAAGATGAAACTCTAGGAAGCTGCTCGATGCCTAGACGAGGTATGCCACACATCTAATTTCTCCATTAAATGTCATTGAGATAATAACACTATTGCGATATCAGGATTTTTAAGTCATGGTGACTACAACGTAATCACTGTTGACTGGGGCTCCTATTCAAAAACTTTATATAAGCTTGCCGCTGCACGTGTAAAAGCTACGGGCCAATATGTATCGGAAATGATCAAGTTCCTTGTGAGTCAGGGAAGTGACATTAAGCAAATGTCACTGGTTGGACATTCTTTGGGTGCGCATATCATGGGTTTGGCTGCTCACGAGTTATCGCCAAAAGTTGCGCACTTAGTCGGTAGGATTTGAGGTTTTCTGATTTTTTTTTTTTTTTTTTGTTGCACTTTAAACAATATTCTCAACATTCGATAGGCTTGGATCCAGCAAGGCCGGGTTTCGAGCTTAACGGTGCCGGTGGACGAATTCACTACACTGACGCTGACTATGTCGAGATCATCCATACGAACGCTCTTGGCTTGGGTCTCGAATTCTCCATTGGTCATGTCGATTACTGGCCAAATGGTGGCTTTAGGCAACCTGGTTGTGGTCTAGATATAATTGGAAGATGTGCACACAGTCGTTCTTATATGTATTACGCGGAGTCTCTTAAAAATCCTGATTCCTGGTTCGCAAGACGTTGTTATTCGTACGTGCAGTTTCTTCTTGGTGGATGTGACGACAACGAGGTAGCACCATTTCCCAGATGGGAGCCTGTGACGAGGAAACCTTCAGGAAATTATATGCTTATCACTAATGACTCTCCTCCATTCGGGCGTGGGCTGCGTGGAACAAAGAATAATGCATGAAGCGAAATCTTAAAACATCATATAGTACATAGTTGTCATCATTTTTAGCAGATATATTGTAGAACATTAGAAAATGTGTACTTTAAAGTAATATATTTGTAAAAAATAAATAATTTTATTTATTTTTTAAAATACGCTTTTCCGTATGAGAAATAATAATGAGTAGTCCGGTGTAAGAGTGTTAAATGCACCTTTTATTCAAGCAGGACATAATCTACGTATTACTAATAACATAATCACAAATTCATGTCAAAAAAGTAATAACATTTTTCAGGCCACAAGAAATTCAGAGCATATGTGTCAAGATTAGTATTATAAAAAGATTTGTTGCTAACTACAAATGTTTCATAATTATTACATTATAATTCATAGTAAAACAGTAGTTATGGTGTATTAAATATATTTATTACGACCATTGCTTTCGGTAGCCATGTTTTCACAATTGCCAAATTTTAACTTGCTAAATCGACATTTTTTTTATTAGCATAAAGAAAATTAAAAATACTTTTCCAATGTTTTTTTTTTAGCCTGATGTATAAAACAAAGTAAGAAGCTTTTATTTTATGCAACATCCAAATGAACAGCACGTTTGTCAACATCTAGCATTAGAATTAATTTACTTCTAACTATAATGGCTAAATATTAATTTATTCAAACCACATATTACACCAGTTAAGGATTTTGTCGAAGTTAATTAGGTTTAAAATAATCTAATCTCATCTGCAGTAACTATATCATTTAAAAATTTTTGTTCACTAATTGAGCAACACAGGTGATTCTACATGTTACTACCAAGTTGTGTTACAATTATGATAATTTTTATCCATAGTCTGTTAAAAATAAGTAAGCACATCACTCACAACAATTAGGTCATTAAACATAATTGAGTTTTTTCGCTACAACGTAGACATACGTTGAATTTATGAGATGAATAACCATTATCTCAAGGTATTTGACTAATCACTCTTTATGCAAGCTAGGTTTATTTAACAGGGAAACAAATTGTTTATATAATGATGTAAGACGACCTAGTCAATACACCAGATAACTCACAAAACTCGCTCGTTTCAAACGTTTATTCAAAATGCGATCTCTACATTTGACAATCATTTGGTTCTCATCGAATTTCATGTGTAAGTAAACGTATCCATGAAAAATGTTAATATTTTTTAACAAAACATATTACAATTTTTATGTGTAGATAATACATTTGCTCAACTGCAGCCAGTAGCTGATGTAATCATTACTTTTAATTTTACTGGCATAAATTACCCGAAAGATATTCTCTTCTTCTTGTACACACGTGGAAATGGTGAAAATTATCAAAAACTGATGGTTGGTGATACGAAATTGTTGGAGCAAAGCTCGTATAACATTTCAAGGCCAACAAAGCTCATCACTCATGGATGGACGGCAAATGGATTTCAGGAGAGTTGTGCTCTTCCTAGACGAGGTACACATACAATTTGGATATTGAAATTTTCGTGATATAAGTAAGGCCACTATTGCGATTTCAGGATTTTTAAGTCATGGTGACTACAACGTGATAGTTGTTGACTGGAGTACCTATTCTAAAACCGAGTACACAATTGCTGCATCGCGAGTAAAAGCCACAGGTCAATACGTATCAGAAATGATCAAGTTTCTTGTAAATAAGGGAAGCGACATTAAGCAAATGTCACTGGTTGGACATTCCTTGGGTGCGCATATCATGGGTCTGGCTGCTCACGAGTTATCGCCAAAAGTTGCACATTTAGTCGGTAGGATTTAAGGTTTTCTGATTTTTTGTTTTTTTTTTTGTTGCACTTTAAACAATATTCTCAACATTCGATAGGCTTGGATCCAGCAAGGCCGGGTTTCGAGCTGAACAATGTCGAAGGGCGAATTCATCACACCGATGCTGACCATGTCGAGATTATCCACACCAACGCAGGTGGCCTAGGCTTCGGTTTCTACATCGGGGACGTCGATTACTGGCCAAACGGTGGTGCAAGGCAACCCGGTTGCGGCGAGGACATGAGTGGAAGCTGCGCGCATGGTCGTGCCTACATGTATTACGCGGAGTCCCTCGAAAATCCTGACTTATGGTACGCGGTCAAGTGTAATTTGTACGCACGGTTTGTGATCGGCAAATGCAACGGCAACGATGTAGAGCCTTTTCCCAGGTGGGAACCTCTTGTTACCAAACCCCCAGGAAATTATATGCTCAGCACTCAGAGCTTCCCTTTATACGGACGTGGGCTTCGTGGTGCCAGAAGCACGAACATGTTGGAGACACTCTTACAATAAGTCCTACGTTATTTCTGGTTTTTGTACTGTATTAATATTTTTTTACAAAGTATATTTAAAAATATTAAGCCTTATAAATCGTTGTTTTTAAGTTTTGCTACGATAATTAAATAACTATATGTAAATAATTACAATGGAAAAAATAAAAAAAAAATAAAATTTAACACGTAATTTATGAGAAATTAAAATTTCAGTCCAACTAAATTTTAAATATTAAATGTATAGCCTTCACGTTACAGAAATTTAATGACGTTGCGAAGTGTGTTATCGCCATCGCGTATAACTTTTCCTGCATTAATTACAAAATATAACAACCTTCCTGCAGTGTACTTTATTTTCTCCACAACGTACTTTTATACGTAAAATACGCACGTAAAGGCGAAAACACCTGAAAAACAATACCCTCTCTTGTACGACACAGTACACCCAACAGTTTGTTACGATGCGTGCAGCGTAACGAGTAACCATACCGCACCCTTTGAGTCTTCAAGAAAAATAATGAACTCTTCGAAGTGTTTGTAGTTCGTGTCAAAAAAACACCAAACTTGCACAGGAATGCCGAAGAACACTGGTCTGATCTCACAGGATCTACTTACCTTTCAAGGTATATTGTATTCAGAAGAATATCCTCGGAGCCCTCTTACCTCTCATTCATTCATTACTATCAGCATCAATCGAGCTCTCGTGACACATTCACTCGCACACGCACACGTACGTCCGAATGGCACAGCAGTCGCACCTAGCCGTCTCGGACGTACCCCTCCTCAGTGCGCGCACACGCTTAATCTCACTTTCGGTCCAGTCGGACATCAGGTGGACCGAATTCCCTACGTCGAGCCCTTGAGAAATAAAACGAGCCTCTGGTTTGGTTTGATGTCGGGGAAATCTCGCCTCATCTCACCCTCCCATTATCGTTCTTCGGAAGAAGTGCCGTGAGATTTCATAAGGATACTTCGACACGACGAGGGAGGAGGATGGAAGCCTTACATATAGGCGAGTTTTGCATCGTATGGTAGAGCTGCTCTATTTTTCTCGTAAGTATGATAGGCGGCAGCCTACTATGACAATTTTTATCGGCCATTAAATTGCACACGCGTTACAGCGTGCAATAGGTACTGCTAGCTCATACGGGACCGTAGATATTATCATGTATGCGTGCGTAATAAATAGCCCGCGAAACCAAACGACTCGGCGATCGTGGCGTATAGGTATACAGTGGCCTCGTTGCACACAGCATTTCTTTTACGCATGTATACATGTGCACACGGTTACGTCACGAGCGTCGAGGGCAGGTGAGTTATTGTATCGGGAGAAAATCGTTTTTGGCTACCAAATGAAATTTTACCATTATGCGGAACGAGAGCTCCGGCGAATAATCATCAGTTTATACCGAGGAAACGAGGCGAGCTAGGGAGAAAGAAAGTAAATCGAAAACGAATCGTTCGCATCTATTATTCGTACGTGTTTATACGTCTCTTGAATTACTTGGTCCGTCCATCAGTCTAATGGCAATGGACGAAACGAATTACGGCATCTATACGTATTAAACGCCGGAAGATTTTTATCAATGAGGATGGCAAAAATTTATCGTCGAGCCTTTTTCCCCGTCGTCTACTCTCGTGGGAGAAACGCACAGCAAACACCTCCAACCGACATCCCCGAGCTCTTTCTTCCTTGGCTATGTGTATCTTGCAGCCAGTGCTACTGCCCTCGAGACATTTTCCGCCATTAAACAATTAAGACGACGGAGAGTCGTAAACAGTGGCTCGAGAGAGAGATACCACCATTCCCACCCTCCCACTTCAGCAGACAGGGATCCTCCCTGTACTGCACATCTGTGCGAGAGGTGCTTGAAAGCTGCACCGACGTCGTCCTTACCCTGTGTCTTTGCTCTTTTTCCCTTTCCTAACCGGGACAAAGGAGCTGTACACGGGGCTTTGTCCACGACGAGCAAGTGATACGAGAGATTCTCCCGAAGACACGAGGGAAAAGAAAGGACAGGGCAGTTTTCCTCTCCCGCTCCCTTGGCGGTAAATAACAATAAAACTCGATTAATGCCCGGGTGGCCTTGCCGGAGGATACAGTCGCCGTCTTTGGATCCCAGCCAGAAGCCTGTGCACGTGGGTGTGGCCACTATTCAATACCGACCACCCTTTATGTCTCCTATCCCTTTTTGTGCGTGTGTGTGGCCGTATGAGTGTTTGTTCCACACGAGCTGGATATTGCAAGCGTTTGGATTTTGTCAGCTGTGAGCTTTCGGGGTGCGTGGTATTGCAAAATGACGTGTGCAACTTTGTTGGATGTCACGGTACGTTTAATTCGTATTTCGATTTTTTTTTTTTAATCATCATCGATGGATACCTGAGTGAATCGAAGCAATGACGTCGTGTTTTGTTGATTTGCTTTAGATGCTTACAGTAAGACTATCTCAACAAACGGGGGAAGTGTTACTTTTTGGTGCAAAAATTTCTATTGAAGTTCCGTGTTTTTTCTCGCTGATTTTCCATTCTCTGGCGGGCTAGCTCCCATGCAAATGGCTTTTAAGTTTTAACGCCCCCCGTTGAGCCCCAATCGTCTATTTTTTTTTCTCTCGGAAAGAAAGAGCGAGGAATGCAATGAAAGCATTTGGGTACAAAATTGCCTCTCGAATAGTGGATCGAATACGAAACGATAGGTATTTGTACGCGAACGCCACGGTTTTTCCAGCATCAATCTCAGCTTGCATATTACTTTATTTTATGGATATTTCTTCAAAATTACTTGGATACTGAGGTACTTTTGCGTTTCACGTACATTTTGCTCGATTTATATAGACAGTCTTAAATGACATTGTGACTACAGATTCTGGGTCACGCGAATCTTCATTCCAACGTATTTTAAAGGGGAGGTGAAGCAGATTCAAATGCTTTGCAAGAGTAACAAAGAGTATGATCGTAACTTTAATATAGTCTTCAAAGTTTGGTCCATTAACCCTTTTTTTCATTTTCTCCGCTGAGAATTATTACGACGGCGATTTCACGCGGATCATCCTTTTTGATGTAAACAAGGGATAAAGGGGCGGCTCTGATACTTTTCGGACCATCCAACGTCAATATTTCATCTTCCCAGGGCGCGTTATTCTTTTCAGTAGCTCATGTATTACATTTTTTACGCCCCCCATAAAGGGCGAGGGGTTAGTTTAAGATTCCGTGAGACGTCCGAAGATAGGCTGGGGTGAACCGTAGCAAGGGTTTTACGAAGGGGTTAAAAGTATACGATATGACTTTGCGCTCTGTGTATGGAAATTTATTGCATCACGCCGGAGGTATGGATGATGATGTAACAGCAATCTTTCCTCCCAAATCGCTTCGACTTGGCTCGGTCGGAGTTTCGTGCTGACTAAGGAGTCACACGGATCTTCCATAATCCGTGTGGAATTAGCGACAGCCGGTTACCCGCACACGTGTGTATTTTTCACTCGACTTGAAAATCCTAGGGCTTGGGTTCGCGAGGAATAAAGTAGCATCACGTCTATGGGCTCACTTTGTGCGTGAATCATACGATGTATCTTGAATGAAATCTCCAATGTTCTTTGTATCTCTGATAGATTTTTGTTACATTAGAAATTACGAATGTTGACTTGTCGAAGAATGCCTTGATGAAAGTTTTTTTTTTGCAAACCGGGAAAACATACCGAATGTCACAACAATTATCGTCATATCGCTTAAACGGCCCACAAAAGCCGTTCGGGAGGAAAGAAAAAAAAAAAAAAAAAATAGCCACGCAACCGAGCGAGTTAATCCTCTGCTGCTGGTGCTACTAGCTACAACCACTAAAGCACTCGACCTACATCTTTACGAGCAACAACGGCGGCAGAGCTGCCGCGAAAGTCGGTCGGCAAGCACACAAATACACCACGTGACATCGTGTAATCCGTGGCAACGAAATCGTGACGACTTTGTAGTCTCTGCTTGCCACACCCTCCCTCCTTCCCCCAAACTCTACTCCTACTCTGCTGCACCTGTTGCACTGCAGCCGATAACGCGCGATCTCCTTTCCGCAGCCGCGCACAGTCGTGAGTGCATTATTAAAATTCATTCGGCTCGGAGCTAACTGTATGCACTGCCTTGTGTCTCTATTTACTGCAGAGCTGACTGAGGATGTGTGCCACCGTCGCTCCCCTTACTCTTCCGATTGACACCACAGAGAGGCTTCTTGTCAACTCGGCATCGTCGTTACTTAAGATCTTTTGCTACTCTGTAATTAACTAACACGGTAAACGTACGCCTCGAAGGCAAACTTCCTGATGCTTCGCTCAACGGCGAATAGTACAGGTTCCACGCACAGTGAAGCCTAATAATGCTTTTCTTTGCCATTAAGCTTGAATTCTTCATCTTCCGATGAGGGGCAAAGTGAATTTTAACGGAGGACAAAGTGATAAATTGAGGGAAAATTGCGGGGGTCGAGAAAATAACGGAAGCGTTTTAGCGCTTCGTGAAATCAAGAGCTCAGCGCGTCCTCCGCGAGGAAATTCATTGTGAATTCATCGTGTTATGACGAAAAAGCAATTAATTACATAGTTTCAAAGTCTGCGATATAGCGATTCAAAGAGACAACTTTTCACACGGTTTTGCGAGAGAGTCTTTTTACTGTTGATCGTTTAATTAAAAAAAATAATGAGATACCAAGTGAGGCCAAAACAAAATTCGTTCTACTAACATTTGTAACTGAAATCGTAACGACTTTCCTGACTTTCACACCGCTCCTTACAACCGTCAAGAGTAAAAAACTCGTCGAGCTTTTCGAAATCGATCCTCGGATGCGTTTAGCAGTTTTCCCGTTTCTTCCTTCCGAGAGTTTGCAAAGAAGGGAAAGTCCTTTCTTCACCGCCGCCGGGCTTTTCGTCCTGTTTTCCCTCTCCACTGTAACTCGTAGCTACCGCCACCACCACATCGGCACCAAACGCAATCCGTCTCTTTCTCGCTTTCGTTGCGCATCGAATGACAGCCAATTTTTATCCCGGTGATTGCATTTGCAATTCCGATGTGAAATGCGTAGCCCATCTTAGCCTTTCCTCACCCTCTTCGTACCCGTTTTTTTTTTTTTTTT
>NW_019379556.1:464449-747993 GCF_000648655.2 Copidosoma floridanum
TTTTTTTTTCTTTTTTTTCGTTTTTTGTATCTCCTGAAAACTTGCTCATTATAAATAGCTGCGTTCAAACTATTTGTATCCAATTCAATTTTGACGACGATGAGCAAACTGATTATATTTTTACTAACAAAACTAGTAGTTAAAACATACGAATACCATCCATCCGCAATAATAAGCGATGAAAATTGCTGGAATTTTAATATATCTTTCTCTCGGGAACGAATGCCCTCGCTCGCGTACGTGATCTGAGAAACGAAGAACCGACCATTGACTCATCGCGATAGCAATTTTTTCCTCCCACTGAGAGATACGACCGAAGCGTAGGGTGGGCCCGTGATATGGAAACGCGATCACGTTGGACATTTTTATTCGACATAATTCGGGACGTGTCAGCTATACCGATGGCAAACCTCGAAAAAGAGGCGTGCAATTTTTATGCGATTTCGTAAATTGCAAAAGTATACATGCACACCGAGTACCGATGTAAACGAGTACGTGGTAAGAAAACGTAAAAACATATGTTGATGAAGTAGAGTGTAGCCTGGGCAAGTGATATTTTGTTGTTTTTGACAAATGACTAATATACTTTGACCAGAAACAGATGGTAGCCTGTGTAACGTAGTCCTCTATTTCCACCTTCAAAATTACAACAGACCAGCGGCTGGAAAGAGTAGGAAAAACTAGATGCGTGTCTTCATACAAATAGGCTTACTTTATCCAGCTCCCTCTTTTTTATTTATTTTTACCCTTATGATTACCTCCATTTCACTATCAAACGGAAATAATTTCATAATTTTCCTCGTCGAAACAGAAGCCACATCTGTGCGAACGCGAGTACCTGCGACGCAAAGTGACAGCTTGGACAACGTAGATTGACGTGCAAGCACAAAAGATAATTGCCCTAGATTATCCGAAAAATTAGCCGACTAATGAGGTAATGAAAAATTAAAGCAGCAATGCTCGAACCTGCTCTCGACTGCCATGTACTATGATGAACTAAAGGTTTTTTAAAAAAATTAATTGAATTACGTGAAAGTCAACATGACGACACACGTACACACACACATAGTTACCATTGTTTCAGCGTACGCGCTCGTACATATACACACGGGAGTCAACAGAAATGCACTTGTGTCCATGCAGGAGAGCACACATATGTGCCTCTATTCAAGCTTTTCGCCGTCGACGCGCCCATTTACAAAATTGACCTGTCAATTACGCGCTGCTCCGTTGTACGCGTGCAGATATATAGCCGCCAAATGGCGAGAACAGAGGGGGAGAGACAGTACGCCGCGCTCTGCCTTTAACTTGTAATGCAGGTCTTGTCGCTATGTGGTTGACGACGACATCATGCCGTGAATTTGTGCGCTCCTCTGCGAGAGAGGGAGGACACCCCCCCATCGCTGTACACCCCATTCCGTGTATCGACTGTGCAGCTATTGCCTTTCCTCCTGCCCCTTATTCCGACGATAATTCATTTATCGATGAAGGCGCACGCACCAATGTAGGCCGATGGCCTGCTCAGCACTTCCAAGGTATATACACCCTCTCGTCGTCCTCTCGTAGGACATTTCAGTTATGATGGTCGTATTCAATTACTCGGGCCATATTACATCCAAGATGCGAATAATGGGCTGATGAAAATTGTTTTTACCCCCGAGGAGGAATAATATAAATAAGTTTTGATTCGCATCGAAAGTTGTTCTTTTTTTTTTTTTAACTATTTCGCTTTTCTGTCGTGAAAAAAAGGGGGTTAGAATATTATGTGGTGGAAAAAATACAATCAAACGAGCGTGTGATGTCGTGTGTTTACGGGTATTGGTGTAACGGCGGTGGGAGTCGAGAGAAAAGAAAAAAGGGTAGTGCGTTAACAGCAGTGGGAGAGTTGGATGAGAAAGAGGAGCTGGAGAAGGAGGCAGTGTGTGAGGTCTTCAACAATGGAAGAGTAGTTGTGGCGAAACGAGGTGGCAAGATGAAGTGGAAAAAAGCAGACACGAGTGAAATAGTCCACATGAAAAGGATGGGTGGGGGAAAAAAAAAAGATAAAACGAGGAAGACAGGAGCAAAAGTTACGGGGCAAATGATGACTTCCCCGTACGACGATGCGAATCGTGTTGTGTATTCTCGGTGCCCATTTAACATTCGGCTGAATAGATATTGGGAATAATGGCTGGCTTTTTTTTCACCCTGGGGATTCACTTCCTCCATGGCTCTGGCACCCGCGTGTATTATACTACTGGCCTCGAAACTCGAAAGGTAGCTGAAATGTCTGGGTTTTCTGTGGATTGAGAAGATAAGAGGTGTCCTTGTAGAGTATGCCTGTGTGCAATACCTTCTTCTAGAAGACACGAGACCGTCTCGATGAATAAATATTGAGATAGGACCAAACGAGACGAGACGAGAAGCCTCGTGGCATTTGAACGATTACCTTATAGTTACAATTATTTACAATTTGTATACAAGAATTCGTTACACGCGTGAGATGATTCATGGGAGGGATGAGTTAATTTTGTTCAGTACTAGAGCAGTACAATGTATTTTTCCTTTTATTTCGTGAAACGCGGTGGTGTGTGCAAAAATCAACTGCAACTACGGACTGAAATTAGTTTTTTACAGGATGAGTTAAATTTTCGGGAGAACTTTTTTGCGTACGAGTTCGAGTTGAAAGGAAATTTCAGTGAAACCGTCAAATATGAAAATTTGAGAAAAAAAAATGATACAGTACGTTTGAGCTTTTTCAAACACGAGTGTAAAGTGTGGAATTGGTGGTAGCGAAAAAAAAGTAACATATATGTTCCATAGAAACGCAATAGTACGCGCGCTGAATTTACAGAGCGTTCGTTATGGAAAAAAGGTGGGAATTAAATTCATTCCGAGGGATGAACTTTCTGTGAAGGCAAAAATTCTCAAGCCCATCGCTTTCAATTGCAAATGTAATCTATTTCTGAGCCCATGTAATAAGTTCAAATGCATTTTGTTGTACTATACATACAACGATGACGGAAGGTGATGATTACACTGAAAAAAGTGAAAACGGATGATCAGTCCACTATTTACAATATTCACATTATTTTGCTTTCAAAAATATTGTCTTTTTTTCGAATCTAAATAAAATAATTGATGGACTCAATTTTTCACCCAATAATCCGCGGCAGTCGAATCATCGCTGCAGCATCACTCGCATACCAGTAGACTGCAGACTTTGCAATTAAAGTTTCATTGCAGCCGAGCAGTCAAACCCCGGCCCGGAATAACAATGGTCAAAGGTACACCGTAAAGCAGGAGGTATTTCCAGCGAAAGACGGAAATTTAAGTGTCAAGGAATCGTTAATCTTAGTTCAGAGCTATAACCTTACGTTATACCAGCCCTACCCCGCCGTAATATCCCTTTAAAATAACGAATATAATTCAGTAGTTGTAGTATATAGTCAACTATTCGGGAAAACACGAGGGTCGTAAGCTACGCGCAGTCTGCTGCCGGAAATAATGTTTCTTGTGCCAATGAACTACCGCTGTACCAGTTCACCTGCTCCCCGCCCAACGGAGCTTTTAAGTAGCCGATTGAAATGCATAGCGGCATTGTCTTCCCTCCCTCTCTTCTTCTGCGTAAACTCGAGACTGCTGATGGCTCGGACCTCGAATCGCCTCACTGGGGGTAAAAAATAGCAGTAGGTGGTTCATTTAAATTTCCAAGGGTTTTTTGTAGGTCTGAAAATTACAGTGGACTCTCGTTGTATCTGCGTATTGGAACGAGATCTGGTAGAAAAAAAAGGGGAACTGGGACACGAGGCGAGCCATTGTTCGATAGTGCACCAACGCCGGAGGCGCACCCGCAGCATTTCATGTCTTATTTATGGGCTCGGGGCTACGCGTGATAGTTAATGAATACAATTTACAGCTAAAAAAAGCTTGTCTACCGTGAATGGCTTTATACGTGGCTTGAATGAGGAATTGTACGCTTGGTGCAGAATTTCCTGACTTTACAATGTTATTGAAATTTTACTACATGTAATACAACATATTTTTCCGATTTTTAGATGTACTACCACTGTAGAATATATGTAAAGTAGCTAAGGCTGAATTGTCTGACCATACGTTGACATGGTTCACTGATTTCAGCCCCTCGTATTTTAACGCATTCATTCGTCCAGTTACCGCGTACGGTTGAACGAGTGAGTCGATAATTCGACTGTATGTTAAAGCCATCAGTGAGATTCAATTGAGCGTGTCAAACGTACGCATAAAGGCAAACGAAAATTAATAAGGTTCGGTTGACAAGAAAAATCAGGGTGATAAGCGTATCTCATTCTTGCCATCATAAGTGAGCTCGGAACTTGGAGGCATGAATATTGGTAAAGCCTGGAACGGTATAATAAATCTTGTATGGGTGGGACCTCAAGTGATATACCACGCAGGAGTTGGTCTTGGCTGCTCAGTGATCGATTGTCCTGGAGTCCGAAGGCCAAACACATTATCGAACTTGGTGAAGTGCTAATGATCCTCGAATGGTCTTCATGAAAGTTTTATTTATTTTACTCTTCCCTTCGTTCACTCGATCGGAGCCCCAACATCGGTGTTACCTTTGTCAGACACCTGATGGTCCGTTATTTGTTGTCAGTCAGTACATCAGTCAGTCCAGCAGCGTATCTCCATTTATCTGTTAGGTACCTGAGTTCTCACTCTCTCTCGGCCCCTTCTCATAACTTTTTCACAAAGGAAAACAACCGGATACCTTGAGACTATTATCACCAGGTATGGAGGTACGGCAGGTGGAAAGGAGGTTAGCACTAATTTGAATTTTCTTTCGAGCCGAGAGGGCAGACCCGTAAATAGATCGATTTAAATTCAATCGAGGGAAGCTCAATATAAATTACATTGACATTCAGACCTTTGGGTCTGAGCTCTCTGCTCTACTCCTCTGCTTCGCTTAAATAGAAACAAGCGGATTCCAAGGGGTAACTGCACGGAGCTAGCAAAAGGTAGATAAGGCGAGGAAGGAGTTGCCTGGAGATAGTTGAAAAGGTAAGTGAGAGAGAGAGCAAGTGGGTGGAATAAATAAGAAGAGCAGAAGAACAGATAAGGGAGGCTCTGGCTTCTCCGTCCTCTCGTTCTCTTTCCCTCGTTTGGATCGCGGGTGTTTATAGTTGGATTAGCAATTCTATTGCTAATATTCCAAGCTCTGGCTATGCAGCGGCAGGAGCCTCGACGAGAGAATAGGAAGTCACCGGGAATTCCCGAGAATACTGTAAGAGTGTTGAACAAACCAAGTACTACGAGAGCTAGCAAGTTGGGGGGTAGGGGGATGTAGTGAGAGAGAGAGAGAGCTAAGTTAATGGAAGAGATTGCTTCTACCGTGGAAAGAGAGACAGAGTATGTACCAGAGATTGAAAGTTCGATTCGCACGAATCCTTTTTTTCTTTCTCGTTTTTCCCCCCTCGCCCCTTTATTGATTGTCTTGGTTGGCTCTGTGCTTTTTTAAAATTTTCCTTTCTTTCTTTTTTTTGTTTAATCCTTTGAGCTGGAAAGAAAAGAGAAATCAAGTGTACGAAACTATAGTGCGTACGTGCATGAATTTGGTTGAGTGTAAGAGTACATCACAGAAAGAATGGAAAATTAATTGGAAGAACCTTTTACCTTAGCAGCCGTGACTTTCCTGGTTTTCCTTACGCTCGATTTAATCCCATAACCAAAGTTGTATCAATTACCCCCTTTTTTTCCTCTCTCCCTTCGCTCTTAGCCTGCCCCCCCCCCAGCTTAGCTCTCTGCTGCATCACAGTACTCTGCCTCTCTTTCCCTCCTCGTTTTTCACCCTTACGATTCTTTCTTCTTCATTTACTAGAGCTACCTTTGTATGGTTTTTCTTTTTCCTCCCCCTCTCTTTCTCGTTCCCTTTATGGTGCAGCAGAAATTCTTTTGAAAGTTAGGTAATTGGCCGAGATTTTGCGGGTGAAAAGTTCCGAAAGAATTTATTGGGATGAAGTTTGTATAGCTTAGTTATGAATTGCGTCACTTCAATTAATTGGAACTTTCGTATGAGCTCATTATACTTGAGGTTTTTGAAATCGATGGCAGTATTTGACAAACGTCCAAAGCAATAATTTATCAATATTTATGTACTGCTCCTTGTAAATTATCCATCAACATAAATACTTAAGTAATATCACAAAGTGGGTGTAATCAGTGATATCGCAGCCATGAACATATACACGGGATGCTATTTTGCATAAACTCAGTTTTGACATTAGCCAAGACTGGAGTTAGATTTCATTTCCAGCTGGTATAATTTAATAGACGTTTCTGTCACTCTATGGAGAGAGGGTCGATTATACCAGCCGTACGGATTTTGTCGTCACCGAGAGCGCATCGAGAAGAAGACTACCGGAAGCCTGACCCCGATATAAAAAGAAACGGAGAATGATTTGGTCGCAATCGGCGAATCCAATCTTATGAGAAAGAAAAAAAAAAAGAGTCTTTCTTCTGTCTTTCTTGGCTCTTGAGCTGGTGCTTGAAGATAGAGTGAAAAAAAAGGGTGCTCGTAAATTTTTGTTTTCACTCGCTATTGCCACAGAATTGTACTCTGACTACTGCAAGGGTGCGAGTGATATTTGTTGCTGCTTGGCTCTCCCGCGTGAAACTTACACGAGTTCCTTTCGTGTTTTCTTTCTTGACTTTCCGTGTGTATATACGCTGACGCTGCCTTCTCAAACGCTTACGGATACATCTGTGTGTATGTGTATCGGTTCGCTGAGTTTCGTGAAAACGACCGAAAAGGCATTTTTATCTCAAGCCTGTCTATACATCCCTTGACAAATTGTCAGTGGCGTTGTCGTGCTTTATTGTTTTCTATTCTTTTTTTTTTTTTCTTTCTTTTTTGTTTCTTCGATTGTATATTATCGCATTCCCTATCGATTTGTACACCCTGATCGAAAGTTGTCTCATAAAAAATAATCGGCTGGCTTTCCCCGATCAGGTAATAGATTGTTTTGGCAGTGCTCACACAGGACAACGCGTACATGTGTATCTTGTATTCTGTACACGTTTTGATCCTTTTAATACTCTCCCCTCGTCTTGTTTTAAGAGTCCTCCTCCTCCTCCTCCTCCTCCACAAAATAACGAAAAATTCTTTTCTTTTTTTTTTTTTTTCTTCTCGTCATCTTGGGATCACGTCAAATAATATATGGTAACTCTCAGTTCCCCTATCCATCCGGTCTTCCCCACATTTTTCTCACTTCTCTCAAAATTCTCTCTGCACATTCTCGCATATAAGGTTGTACATTTTCCCTTACATTTTTAGTATTGACATCGGAGGCAGAGATATTGACACAATCTTGGAGATATTGAGACTTGGGTACAAAAAGAAATGCATGAAAGTAGGATTCAGAAATAGAAAAATAAGGAAACATATGAAAGATTATGTCAGCACAAGTCAAAGCTGAAATATACGAAGACAAATATCCAAGTGAGTACAAAGTCTCAGTTTTGGAGACATACAAATATTTCAAGACTAAAAATCTCACTTCAAGGAAATGTAAACTATTTTAATTTGAAAAAAAAGAATTTGCTAAGTGATCATACATTTTACAAAAAACGAGTAAGACATAGGAACCAAAATTAAATTCATTGGGCATATAGTATAGCATAGAGAAAATCGAGATTTATAATCAGAATTAAACAACCTGCCAGTTGACACGCACGCGCTAACTTGTGACAAAATCAATTTATAGTTTGTCACAGAAAACGGCAGTACTGTTTCGAAAGTTCCTATATCGAGTCACCACGAGAGAGGTTTCATTGTATCTGCATGTAAGGGTTTGCCACATCACACGCGCCCTTTGTGGGCCTTGAATACGTGTGTGCTCTTTACACGCAGGCAAGAATTTCATTCTCGAATATTGGCTTCTCCAATGTCTTGACTATCGATAATTTTCCCCAACCGTGTATGTGTGCGCGAGTGCGTTATACTCGGTAGATACGTAGTATTTAATGCTATTGATAAATTTTGTGTATGTGTGCAGCCAACGCGTAACGCTGCACATAGCTGTTCTGCGTTTGAAGAGAATAAGCAGAGGTTAGAATCAGCATTCAGGTCTGGGGGAGGGCTAACACGGCAGTGCGTATACATCGCGCAACGTGTGTGGCGTGATGACCTAACCATTGATTGCAAAAACTCTGTAGGCATGCCAGAATTTAAAGGCTTTGATGCGAGAGATGAATAGGCAAAGGGAATGGTCCCTTTGTTGTACCGTTGGGATGTTTTGGGAAAAACATTTCAGTAGAATTACGTCTATGATAAATAATGATTCTATTCACTCAATTATGTGATTTGTAAAATTGTTTGTAAAATATTCAAACTATCCGAGGGAATAAAGTCCCTTTATTCGAATATGCTTTAACTAATATGACGTTAATTAAAAGTTGATTAAAAGCAGCAGTACAAATTAAACGGTAAATGCTTGTTGCTTAACTCCTGACAACGAATATTTCTGTCAGTGGATACCATTCTAAATCAAGCGTGAAGGTACAAATACTTGGAATTTGGTTATTAGCACAGTTCTTAAATTGCAAAAATTAATAATCAAAGTCTTTTATTTTTAAAGACCCGTGATTCAATGTTATCAATTATATTTTGTATTAATTGAAACTATCAGGTAAAAATAATCTTTTTTTTTTTTTTTTGAGAAATGTCTGTTACTTCAGTTATTTCATGGAATTTTTATTGAAACAAATAAAGTTGTATTGCACAACGGCAAAGCTGTCAGGCGATCCTCAGGACGATCAATTCGTGGGACACGCAGTTAATAAATATTTCAACAAAGTGAAACTAAGGAAAGGCCAATGAAAGTGGCTAGAAAGCGAAAAGTTGGAGATTAAAGTGTACGGCCTGTGGGAAACAGAAGGGAGGCAGTGGCCGGGAATTCGCGAGTCAGTGAAAATTCCTAGGGTAAGCCGAAGCGCCAACGGAAAGCGACTTTTAATAACGCGGGGATTTGTCGCCGCAGCTTCGGGAATCTCGCCCCTCGGTCTTGGGCCCTCGTCGTTGCCACCGCCAATGGAAAAGCGGCCCTTCTCGCTTTCAAGGAACTTTCCTTTTCCCTTTCCCCGTACTCCTTCTCATCATATTTTCTATTCTCGCTCGCTCGCTTTTTTTTCCTCCTCACTTTTTCTGTTTTACTTTCATCCATATATACATACTACGCGCAATAACTCGCGCTTTATTCCAGGGTAGTTTTTAGTCCCTACCTTATCTTTTTTTTTCCCATCCTCCTCTTCGCACTTGCTACGAATTAATGAGTTCATAAAGTTCGCAAGTTTATCGTGTAGCGTGTTATTTGAGAGGACGACACGAATTTTTTCCTTTTGTCCCTCTTTTGAAAATAATAGAGCTGTACTTTGGAAAAGGAGAGACTTTGGTGTTTTAATAAGCTTGGTTACCTTGGTAGTTGTATGACGCTTCTGTACTTTAATTAGATTATTTTTTAAGTACATAGCTACGGGAAAGGGTTGTAATTCTTGCCAACTTTTTCATGAAAATTCAGTTGGCACTTTCTGATGTACTGAAACTTTCAGTGAAATTATTCGATTAATAATACAAAGTGTACATTAATTATGAACGGTATGATTTATTTATTATTAAAACCTATAGTTCCCCTAATTACAAAGATGCCTTGAGTGAAAAAAAAAAGAAAAAAGAAAAATGTATCTCTAATCATGATTTTATTTATATTATGTTTGAATTAGTCTTAAAAAAGTTTCGAAAGTAGTAAGCGTGTGCTTGTTATTATTACCTAGATAAATGCATGATGCATCGTTGTAGGCAAAGAGGAAACACCAAGTCTCATGTCTTATTCACAATAACAAGCACGTAATAGTATATAGTCGATAATGAAGGTTATTTCTGATTCATGGTTATATACATGACGTTTTAACCTATTTAGTTTTATGATTGTGAACAAGATTTCTCTTTTCAACTATCATTGACTTTGACTGCTATCATGTTCATTTTTGAAAACATCATCCAACAAAGCAAATTAGTATAATATTTATAAATGTATTCTTACCTCATTTGCATAATAACAAGTGGTGCAAAGTCCAAACTTTTGTGCTTAAATCCCAGATCTGTTTCGTTGATATCGTTAAAATTTTTGTACGGAATCTTGATACAACCAGTTGGTACATCGATTCCTGTTGAACAAAAAAAAAAAAAAAAATCAAATCGTTAAAAACGAATCGTTTCATTACATACGTGCAATAATGACATAGTCAAGGGTATATTTTATTTCAGAGATCGCATGTAACGTAATAAAGATACCCTTCACCCATGGGTGGTTGGGGGTGTGAGTGCACATGACACAAGCTCGAAATTACGCGGCAACAAGCGGCCTAGCCTATATAGACTATGAAGCACGGTCCTCTCTTGAAAATAATTGGCAAAGGCACAGTGACAAAGAGAAAGAGTGAGAGAGGTATAGCGAAAGAGGGAAACAGGGGTGGCACCACGTAAAATCGATAGGCTGCTACGTAACCATGTATATCCGCCAAATAAACGCAACGACGAGTGCCGTTAGCTCACAGCAGCTCTTCGAGGGACGCGAGCTGTGATTGTTGTACGCGGGCGAATCTCATTTCAGGAAAACAGCGCAAATGCTCCCTCCCCCCCCCTCGTTTTGACGGATTCTCACGCAAATATTGTGGCTTAATGAAAATCGCGGTGGTGCAGTTTAATGGGATTCAAAGGATCGTTATGTTGCTCTCGACTCGTTTCTTGTTATCTTTTGGTTTCTCAAGTGGAACGTGTGTGCATCCATGACTGCTGTTTACCCGTACCCCCTGTGTGATGATTTCGTTTAAAGTGCCGGATTCATTGAGTGGGATGGACCACCGAATAACTGATTGAATCGGACAACACAATTTCTCTTTTAAGTAAATACCCACCCATTACTCATTGATTTTTTCACACATAACAGTTAAGCATTGTAATTTATTTATTTTAATGCTCATTAATAAAAATATAATTAGCATGTCAATATTTATTTGGCTATACCTTTAAAAATCCTTATTTGTCAAGTATGGTAAATTGGTCAGACACACAAAACCGTGCATACGCATGTACTAGCGGAGTCCATCGATTTTACAATTTTGTGCCGCAGTACAAGGGTTTCTAGACGCATTTTTTTTTTTTTTTTTTTTTTTTTCCACGTCCTTCCAGTGCTCCTGATCCACGCTTAATGAGGCGCGAAGAGTCGCTCGCTGAGCATGTTCCTCCTCTTCCCCGGCTCGCGTGCACACCCGCAAAAAGTGAACATCCTCGAGAGTTTTTGCGGCTACGCGTGCGAAGATACACTTTACGGTGGCTCCATGCAGAAGATGAGAAACGAGATCCACTTCCGATACTAATGACCGTGTATTTCGGAAAGTAATTTTTACTCCTTGGTTTTTGTCGTTCAATGACAACTTTGCTTCACGATGCGCACAAACTTTGGATCTGGATCGGACAAGCCATGGAAATGTTTACCATGACAAGTTTCCACGGGAAACAAAATTACACGGTACGCCCTTTGAGCTGACACGTCCTTGTGGCAAGAGACAGAAAGAACATCAGCGGAAAACTTTCAAAAGCAAACGTGCCGCTGTTGCGAGACTACATGATCAAAGAAATAGAGGAAAAAGCGAGTCGTAACTCGAAAAATCATGCGTTCGCGTCCCTGCGTGCTGCGGGTAGGGGTGTCGCGAGGCGTAAAATAAAAATAGCCGACCCGGGCAGCCAATTTTTGAGAGTGCACCTCCAAACGGCTCCCTTTTTAGCTCCCCTGCAGTTTTTCGCGAGATATGCTCGCGCTGCTCTCCATACTCGCTCATTTTTATTTCCACATAAACAACGTTACCTTCGCTCACCCGCACCCTCGTAAAAGAAACAATACTGCTGCACGCACGACCCTTGAAAAAAAACAAAAAAAAACTTCAAACACCTCGTGTGCAGGTACATACAATCAACAGCGCGTGGTGAGCAACAAACGCGCTACATCTCAACCGGAAATAATCGATCCAAAGGCCGAGCTGAATTTGCGAAACGAGAAGTCTATCGGCCTCGACTCGGAAAGTACCTTAATCATAAAGTTTATTCCAGCCGCCACCTCTACCAGCCCTACCACGAAGACGCAGCAGCGGCCAAAGGGGGAGTCGATAGGCATCTCCTTCCGCAAACTTCGCGAAGCACACTGCAGAGGCGGAGCAGCAAAAAACAAGATAGATATTTGATAATCCCTCCCTCGTCCCGGTACACTCTAATCCCTGGGGGGGACGAAGCAAAAAGAAAGACCCTCGGCTGGGCGCAAGTCGACGTCGTCTTAAAATAAAAAAAGACTACCACCCGGCCGGAGGTCGACGCGCAGGCGTCTACAATATTTATGCGGCGATATTGCGTCTTGAGTGCTGCCATTAGGGCCGCTGCCGTTGCTATGTACTACCGGGCGTTGGCCTCCCGCGCTCGCACGAGGTGTACACATTATGCGCTGACAAGTGCTATGTGTGACGTCGCGATGCGTTTGTCGTCCATTAGTTATATACGTCAGCTCGACCACTGTTATTTAAATGAAACTATAACGTGGACGGGAAATGAGGATGTGCACATAATCAGTTGGTAAAAACACTCAGTCTCCCGTATAGCGCAAGGAGGATTAAGGTCAGCTCGATCGGCAGTCACCGTGACCCATTCCTCCCGCCCCCTTTTCTCCCTCTCTCTCTTTTCGAACAATGCGTCTTTGAAAGCGAGCCATATTTCACGTTCGCCCACTGGCTCGATCGCCCGAACATCCTCGCCCCCCCCCTCCACCTCCCGCACCCGTACAGGGAGATTACGACGATTCTGGCCAGCATATCGCATTACCAGTGCAATATCGTTAATTCAGAAGCGAAGGGTGGGAGGGAACCGGTCGCGATTCCACCGCGTTAATCTCAATCCAGGTCCAAGTGCTGTTTTAGCCATTATTACCGAGCGAGAGCACACGCTGGCCAATGTGAATTGTAGCGCGAGCCGCTCACCTACACATACGTGGGCGTCTCCTACGTTTATACCGTTGCCACCGTTGTTTCGTCCTTGTTGTTATTGCTGCGATTTTCGATAAACGCTTTTGCAAACGCAGCGTCACTGGTGATGCAAAAGTGCTGAATCTACGGCGCGACCGGGGGGTGCGTTTCTCTCGAGGACTGTTGTTGTTTTTAAATTGTCGAGCGCTACGTTGAGCTTGGGGATTTTTGGAAGCTCTTTCGAGCTGCAATCTCCATTAGTAGCGTTGTCCGAAGGCGTTGATCGGAGCAGGAAACTTTGACCCCCCGAACTTGGCGCTCGCCGTTAAATTTATGGCTCGGTAATTGGGGACGTTAAGGCGCGACTTGGTGCTATATTTTTCGGTTTTGAAAACATTTGTTGCTCTCCGTGTAAAATACTGCGGTGAAACTTTAAGTGGATTACAGCGCGGAACAATAGCAATGGTCGTGCGTATCTGGTGGGACTATGGGGCTTATATTCTTTTGTGTGAGCAATATTTATGAGAACTATAGGCTTTTATCGTTTGGATGAAAATACGATTGTTCCAGATTCAAATGAACCCTGCACACGCGTATAGGCCGCTCGGAGCTCGAATCGAGGATTTGTCTCGAGGATTAGAGGAGCGACGCTGATTCACATTCATCTCGGGGGAATCCCCGCAGCGATAAAAAGCAATTTTTATTGAAACGTATCCTCCTACTTTCCGTTTTCTCACTGCGGCCTCAATAAAACGTGGCCGTAAAAAAGCGCCCCGTAAGAAGAATATGAAAAAACTAGGGAAACAAAAAACCAAGCAAAGAAAGGGCGAGGGAGAGGGGGACGATTCTGAGGAAGAGGTCAGAGGAGGCTGTTCATCGAGCGAGAAGAGAGCAGGTTATTCGCGAGCCTCGTGACGTCGTTTCGAGGCTTGGAATGTCCATGCAGCGACGAGATGAGATTTATTATCACCTCACGGTCTGCATTAATTTCCTTCCAGCAGCAGTGGGGGGCCTCCCTTACGGCTTTTGAGAATAAACATTCCCATTTTTTCGTTCCTTTTTTCCTATTCTTTTTTGTTTTTTGTTTTTTCGTTCATAGTAGGCACAGTGGACGAAACAATGATACGCGCAGTTGAGAGAAACACTTTCACGTTTTTCCAATACTGTTTCAACTGTTTTTGTTGCAATGTATTCATGTTAAAAATTACACTGCAAACAATTGCTAGGTACGTACATGTTGATTTTAGTATTACTATTATTATATCAACTATTGAGGTTTTAAATTATACCTCCGAAGAAATTATGATTTGAGAGTACGATCAAGATTTTTTGTCACGAAATGGAGAGTAATACTCACAGCGAGATTTTGATACTTTGTATTAATTAGTCTTGACTTGCAGGAACTCCTGATGTCACGAATATTTTCAATCTAAACCCTTTCGTTATAAGAAAAAAATCAGTACTATTTTTTTTGTTTGTAGACAAGCTTGCGTATATTACTGCACCCTGAATATTCATGTATTTCGGGATGTTTTAACGTAATCGCATGCAGTTTATTGAGAAAGGAACAGCACGAGAGTCTATGATATAGCCAAAAATTGAAAGCTCTACGACCAATAGTCAATATTTGTGAATCCGTATGCAAAATGTACTGTTATAAAAATAATTTAATGAATCAAAAGCATCATGAAATCTTTAGAACGGATAAAAACTTCACGTTTTTTTCGACGAAACATAGAGGAAGCGATAGCATAATAATGTCCTTTGATCCCAGCCTCCGAGCGCTTGTGCCACGGCGATCGAAGTATATTTACGCTAGAAAACCCTCTCTGGCTGGGCTTAATAATTACGTTTCGCCTGATTGCAAGAGGCTCCCTTTTAACGCGTCGAGGTTCATCGTGCCCATCAAACTCTAAGCACCATCGTGTTTGCCCTGCCTAGCTTTTTTTTTTTTTTTTTTATTTTTTTTTTTTTTTTTTTTTTTTTTTTTTTGTTTTTTCATGAACGCACTATAAAAAATGTGAGGTATAATAATAATAATACTTGTATTGCTCCACTCATTCATGAGTGGACTCACGCAAATCATGAACCATTTAAAAATCTATTTGCGAATTTTCGAAAAAAAAATTTCAAAGCCACACATTTATGTATCGTAAAATCAAATCATGAACTGCAAATTTTTTTTTCTCTATATAGACAAAAAAAGGCTCTAATACCACGTATGGCAGTACCCAGACAACTATACACATGGTAAAAGTTGCGGCACACGCCCCAAGTCCCACAGGACGCATCCTTGTTTTTTCACCCAGTGCGATGGGAAAAGCTTGTCGTGGCTTTTTCCCCCTCCTCACCTGCCCTTTTATTTTCCGCTGTTGCGTATGTACACGCCTGCACGATCGCTGACTATTTTCCCCTTCCCGTGCAACCCTACTGTATTTTCGTCGATGGTAACACGAAATTTCCAGTGCGATCAGGTTCCCCGCGAATATCCCACGAAATTGCCGGAGAGTGCGTCCCCGGGAACTGCACTCTGTCTTTATTACCACGGAGCGGTGATGCTTTATTTCTGAGATCGATATGGTGCCTAGTATACGGTTCACTCTCCATTACTCGGAAACGCAACGGGAGAGTATCTTTGCTCTTCGCTGCTCGTCGTAATCAGAGTTCTTCAATATTACTTACTATTGATTCATATTATTCATAAGTAAGAAAATAAAATTAATTTAACAGTATCCATCAGTGCACATCGTTTATAAATTTAGATTTACAATATCGTGCTTGATTGAGAACGGGGGGTGAAAAAGCAAAAACAAGTCTATGATGTTAGTGCTGTGACAAATCTAAAGCCAGACGCAAAATCCAAAGAGGCAAAGCTTGTAAGTGAACGAAAAAAAGGACAAGTCAATGATCAGAAGGTCAAGCTTTCTTTCCATACTATCCAGTAGTAGCAGCAGTAGCCGATAAGCTCGACCCTCTCATCGCCCGGAGGGCACTCGGTAATAAATGGTCCGGGTGTAAAATAACAATATAACGTTGCTAGAGTCTCGTACTCCCCACCCGGGGGGGGGGGGGGGGCTCCCATTGCCGACAAAACATCCGAGCGAATAAAGAGCTGGGAATGACGTTGTTTACGAGCTCCGATTGTTTTTAAAGGCAACGCCAGTACCCCGCGAGGCCATTCGCACGGCTGGAGTTTCGAGAAAACGGCCAAGACGCAACGGCAGGGAAAAAAAAAGGGGAAACGAGGTCTCTATACTTGAGAAAGCTTTGAGCTTTCACCCACCGTTTTAGGGGAATCAGGAGTGTTTTTAGCGCGACTGTTTTCACGAGTCTTTCTTGTTCTACGTTGACCCCCTCATTTTCAGGTGCGCGAAAAAAAAAGGGCAACGCAGGATTTCCAGGTGTTTCTCTCTTTCTTTGTCCATGGCTGGAAGACAAAAGCTCTGAATACTAGGACGCCGAAGATACGGAACTTTTTGATCGAGATTGGTTAAAGATTAATGTTAGTGTGGATGCATCGATAAAATGGATCAGATGTACTTAAGTCTCCTTCATTCGTTAATGAAAAATATAGATTGGAACACTAGAAACACGTGACTTGACGCGTAACTAGTGTTTGTACTACTAACTTATTTCGAAAACTCTTGGAGGAACCTTCGAGTCTCTGATGAGCTACTTGTTTTTGATAAAATAAAACTGAAACTAATTTTTAAAAAACACCTTACATGAAAGCTAGTGAATGGTTTTAGTGGTTGTTAATCATAACAAATGTCAACTATTCGATTGTGGTGGTCGAAGACTCTCGTCGACAAAGTTGGTCAATGAGACAAACGTAGTTCGTGATTAGTGTATCTTTATAACTACGGAGTTGGAGACATACATAGATGGACTAAAGGTAAAGGCAAAACTTTTGAGTTAAAAAAACTTTATAACGAGTGGAAAAGGAAAGGTACATTTGCATCGAATAAAATACTCGAGTTTTATAACACATAAAGCCACATCAACTCTTAAATCTACTCGGAACTTGGTATTCCATTGCAGCTACTCGGTACTATAACTTTTAATGAATCCGATGACACCAATTTGCCTACTCGATCATATAATTTTTAAACGACGGAAAAAGTAGGAGCATATGTTGACAAAATTCAAGCTTTATAAAATACGTACATTACCTGTACACCTGTTAAGTAAAAATAGAATCCATACAAAGAGTATTTGTCTTCGCCATCTACAGGTGGAAATATTATAAGTTGGCTATGCAAAAATTTCCCGCACCCTGTGAATATGAAGTATCCTGCCCACAGGCACGGTAAGATTCGAATAAAAAAAATGGCGTTCACGGCAGATCATTTACCCAACTCAAACAAGCGTTTGAAAAAAAATTATCACTGAAATATTCTTTATGTGCCTATCAAACGACGTATGAAATACAAAAAACTTGCCATGCAATTTAAAAAGCTATCGATCCATCCAATGGTCCTGCATGAATATATAGAGCCCAGTAAAGTGATCAGGAGGTGTAACAGGAAAGCTGCCCGGGGGGCGTTGATAATGAAAGCGGGAAGGTGAGGTCGTCAAAACGCCCTCGCCCATAAATCCCTGATGCAGCACCGGCCGGTCATCGGAGGATAGTTAGGGCTCCAGCTACCATCCAATCAGGCCTCTGTATTCCTGGGAGAGCCACCCTGTCCGGGCGTTGGAGCTGCCTCGAATGATTTAACGATTATCGCTCTCGCGCGCGTTTTCTTCCCAAGGCCTCTTTGTAATTCGATTGACTTCGAGGGGATAGAGGGAAGAGAAGGACATCGTTGGCCACGACTGTACACGCTTGAATTTGAAATGAGATCGTTGACGTTTGACTCGTGGTTGGGATTGTTTGATCGGGCGATTAGGGGTGATTCATTTAGTATCGGCCTGGGCGTGACGGTTTTATGGCTTATCCGTCATCGTTTCGCTTCGGCATTATCGATCCGTTTGGTTACCGATGGTGGGCTGAATTGCATTTCTTTAGGTTGCCCAGTTTTATGGAAATGAACATTTTTTTACCTCATTTTTCAAGGGTATAAGAAGGGGAACGCATAATAAATTCAAAGGTGAATGTCTCGAGGGAGCATCATCGTGCTCTTTATTTCCCTTTCGGAAGAATATTATTTTATTTCGTGAGCGAATATAATATGGGGCGGTGAGCCTGCAAGGCGGAGCTCAAACTTGCATTACATCATGGAAACGAGTTTTTTACTTTACGAACTCTTTCGGCGTTGCTATTATGCTGCGAAAAAATATGAAAATAAACCGAAATATTCTACTTGACGATCTTTTATTGCTGCGAATATAAAAGTCGTTTCGACGGAATCGAATTGAGACGTTGAATACGGAATTTTATAATTTTCTGTTTTTTTTTGCGCGACTGAGATTTATTTCATCTTTCAGTATTTTATAATGGACAACATTTGTTTGAACAAAATTCATTCGTCATGGATTGCATACCACATAAAATTTTCGTAAAATATCTCAAGTACTTTGTTTCACGTGAATAAATTTAATACATCTGGCTGTACGGTATTCGGTGTACGAACATTATTTATGTGAAAAATCCCTCTGAGCAATTTTATTTTTTGCTGAATAGAATTTTCTTTGAGGATATTTATAAAAGCACTGACACACAAAAGATACAAATTTGAATTTAAAAAAATAATGTACTTTAACCCTCGAACATGTGTGCTTTTTAATACTACATAGATGACTTTCAACAAAGTTAATCAACGATTGTACAAATTTATCAGAGATAAAATTATTTCTTCACAAAATTACAAAAAAAAAAGCTGTGAGACTTGCTTGATCTACAGAAGAGTAAACGCTCGAGCTTTGGTTAACCGTTTTAATCGTCCATTGCAAACACCTTTACTAATCATTCGATCGGCTTCATCCATCTCCGAGGCTACGGATAGAACTCTTACGGCACTTTCCTCTCGAACGTATAACGAAAAAAAAAAAAAGTAAACTCCCTACGGCCCCGAGAGAGCGAAAGAGAAAAAGTCAAGTAAAATAGAGAGAGAGAGAGAGAGAGAGAGAGAGAGAGAGAAAGAGAATAGGAACGTATGCGTGTGTGAGCACGAGCACAGCTGAATGGTGGCCGATAATTTATAGGCACGGTCCATTGCATTGCGGAAAATAAGAAGAGAAGCAGCATCTATCCCAGAGGCCCCTTCGGTCGTGGTGCAGATACAGATAGAAGACGCTGGCCTCTCTCCTTTTCTTTTTTTTTCTCCGACACGACACACCTGCGGCTGACGCCAGCCCATGGATGCAGTGGAACATACACTGGAAACTATTGCTCGACTAGTACACTTTGTGAGTAACTCAATTAAAGGAGAAATCCTCGCGTGTAACCTTTTCTTCCGCCCCCTTCCTCCTTTTCTCTCGGTTCACTTGGCTCCCTTTCTTTAGGCTTTTGCCCCACTGTTTCCGACGATTTATGGCCGAGGGATTCGCATCCCCTCCCACCCGGAAAACACTGGAATTGCGCCAGATGCAAGAACCACAGGCTAGACTCTCGCGATTTAATTGTAAGAGTCGTCGTCTACATGAATGCTCTCGCTCGATTCTGAGCTAAGAACGGACGTACTCTTGGATGTAACCCTTCACCCTATCAGTGTGACACACAAACGTGCACTTACAAGGGGAACTTACTGATTATGTAAGTATATGTGGGGCTTGTGAGAGGCTTGGCTGTAGACTCGATGAGGTTGTTGGTGGTGAGAGTAGAGAAGCACCTTTGGTTTCAGTGACAACGGAGCAACGGGATGCTTTGACGATGAGTAATGGCACGTGATGCCGATTCTCGAGTTCATCAAGTCAGGACAATTAGAGAATAGCGCGAGAGAGAAATCGTGTTGGTGGTTGGTTCGATTATTGTGTCTAACGAAGGATCAATTTTCCGTTTGGCTACTGATGCGATGTTGCTAGTAAATGAAGCCGATAAATTTTTAGACGTAAAGTTTACCATCCACTTTAATTTATTTGCTCATAATGTCTGAGTTGACAATGTTTTTCATCAGTTTGATTTAAAAATGTTTGGTTCAATGTGGAGAATTCATACCAAGCAGTGAACTACCATTTTTGGGAGTTACAGTGTTTTAAGTAGTAAAACATACGCATGGTCAGACATCCAGTGTATTAATACTTTACAGCTAGGTTACAGGAATTAATTGTCTTAAATACTCTGAAGTAATATTTTATCAAATGTCGCAATGTCGTCAGAATTTATTTTCACAATAATTCAAAACGATCAGCTCAGCAATTAAATTTATTATGGGATGTAATACCTGGGAAAAGTATAATTAAAGTCGTAACTTTGAATTCGGGATGAATTTATTTCTGCTTTTATGTATTACAACATGATATTTCTCGCATGCCTTATTTTTTCCACCTTACATCAGAATCTTTATCAAATATTTTCTTGACAATTACGTTAGCGATACGCTCGATCAATCCATGGGGAAAAAAAATTTTTTTTTTCAAAGTTTAACATACAACCTACGCTCGACGAAGAAATAACCAGAGGGACAGGTAAAAAAATGGGATATCGTTTTCACGTCTCGCATTAATGACGCGCTCAAAACTTCCCTCTTCTACATCTATCTATCATCCTATGTTACCTTTTGTTTATCGCCCGTGCGTTTCTCCTCGAAGGAGTTAGACCCTCTCTGTGTCATATTTTACTCCTCCCACTTTTTTTTCTCAAGAGCCTCTTGTCAGCGACATGCTGAAGAAAGAAAAACGCGCCATCAGCTTTTTTTTCACGTACATCAAATCGACGAGGGTGGTAGTAACGCTGTACAGAGTTGGAGGGTAGAAGCTCCGCTTGTACGCAGCCGAGTTTTATTTCTCAAAGAGTTGTTGAGTGATATAAAGCTAGCCAGAATTACACTAGCAATAAATTTTTTCTTGTATTATAATGAACGCATAACACAATTAAACGAAAAAACTCTTTTTCATAGAGTTTTGACGTTAATAGTACAATCAGTTTTTGATCACTAAACACGACTAAAGTTCAAATAGCTCCAACGAGTGGCAATTTTTACATACGTTTATTTCTGTTGAATTAATCAGTATAAAAACAAGTTGAAGAATACATTATTTATAATTACGTAAGTGGCTACGTTCTTGCTAAACAATAAACTTCAGCATTTTTTTAGATTTAACAAACTACTTTGGTCTAAGAAATTATTCCTCTCTATTTTTTTGTTATCTCGACCTAAATTACCATTTTTTCTCTCGTAAAGTGAAAAAAAAATATAACTATATGTTGAAACAAGCAAAAAATTCTTTTGTGTGCTTATATGATATATATTGATATATATGATATATATTGGAAAATTATCGATTAACTTTTTCATTAACACTCATCTCATTACAGAACTTTTAGTCGAAGGGATTATTGAAAAAATGTAATACGGTATAGGAGAAATAAAACAATAACACACATTACTTAAACGAAAACAAGTCACGGAATCACGTTGTCTTAAACAGTTCACCGGGCCACAACTGAAGCAGAAAAAACCTAGCCTCTAGCGTTTGACTCAATTATTATTTTACGTATGAAAAGCTCCCCTTTTTCGCTTTTATCGTTCTAAATATTTTTTTCCTCCATCTTGACACGATCATCATCCTCATTTGAAGTCTTGTCTGGTCTTCGGGTCATCTCCCCTGCCCTTGTTTTTCTCAGAGCTTAACCCACTTTTTCTCTTTCCAGTTCCTCGGGCTTTAGGGACTTGCGAAACAGCTGCCGATGCTTGCCGATGCGTGGGACTTATTAAAAAAAACTCTTGTATGTGTAGAGACGAAGGTTGTCCTCGAAAACACCGAAAATTACAGTTAAATATTACATTTATTTATTTTTACCAAACATTGTATACAATTATGAATATTTTGGTATTAGAGAGAAAGAGAAATGGTAGAGTTACCATGTAATCAAGCTCTTGCTGTACGTGTGCACGAGCAAAATGCTGAGTATTGTAATAAGCGCGCGTACAATTGTTGCAGCCAAGTTAATTAAATTTCATTCCCAGAATCAGCGCGGAAGTTCCACAATTTAATTATAAATTAACGCCCAACACAATTAACGCACAACAAATTTAATTACACCCACCGTTATCGGCGAAAAAAACTTTTTTTCTTCCGTCTCGGGCCATTAGATCTTCATTCAGCTGAAACACAAAGTATCGAAATAGCAAAATGAATCCCCGATGCGCCAGTCGATAAATTTCCCATAACGCATCGACCCCGAAGCGCTTGGGCTTCTGAAAAAAAATCATCCCTCTCTCTTCCCCTCCAACATCCCCCCTCCCCGGAGGAGAAGCCACTCGTTGAGGAGAACGCCGATGAATAAATGCTAAGAGCACTGCCGCCACCAAGTGCCGCCTACGAGTTTTCGCCGACTCTTTTTCGTACTTGTGCTCGAACACTGACCGAAAGTTAATTTACGGAAACACTTTCATCCCTTTCAAGAGAGCCTCTGTTTAGCCCCTGCTTTCTTTCTTCCTACTTTGCCGTAACTTTTTACGATTTAACGCCTAATGCAGTTCACTTGTCGACGCCGAATGAACCTAGGGATGATGCCATGCACGCACACCCACTGACTACGGGGGTTTAAAGCTGTGCTTCGTCATGTTGTTGACGCTAACCCCCCAGAACTGCACATCCCAATTGACTCATTTTTTTCCCCGGATCTCGCCAAGTGTACCTGATCTCTCTTTTGTTTGCATTTATATAAACCTAATGCATTTTGTACACATAGCCGCTCTAAAGATTTGGCTATTTTTTACTTTGTTTCAGATCCTCAAAATCAATTATTGGGTCTCTCTCGTCTATAGTTGGCTCCAACATCTCGTATCTCATCGCAATTAATTACAAGTGAGTCGAAATCGCACGTTACCTTCGTAACCGGAAGTGAATACGAGTGCCCTTAAATTCTTCGAGGCACCCCAGTAGCGAATAGTACGCAACAGCGTGCGAACGGAACGCGGCTGGTTAACACCATGGGTCCCCCCCCTCCTCCTGTCCAATACAACTGGTTGCGTGTAATGCTCTTATGCCCAGACGATTGGGATCCTCGAGCGTGCACGTAACCCTCGAGAGATGAGCGAAGGAATGCCAGAGAGCACAGGTTCCCAAGAGAGGCACACGCTTGGCGTATTACTCCCAACTCCCCCAGTGTCGCTGCAGCCGGCGCGCGTCGTTCGCCGAACCGGAACGCTCGATAAGGACCAAAGGGTGAGGGACAGAGGTGTACCAGCTACCTACCACTTTGGGGGCGATAAGCTCGGCCGCAGGACCTGCACCGCTGGGCGTGGTGTTTAACAGCTCGGCCTTACCGAGTTATCGCGAGGCTCGCTCGAACTGGTCAAACATCGAGGCCGGATAGGGCGCTGACGGAAAAATTTTTGCAAGGGATGAAAAATCGCTGCCTGGATGGACCTTACGCTCCTCGGACTCGAGCTATCTTCCAAGCTGGGCCTGCTCTATCTCTCGACCAACTCTCGGCGCGCTCCAGTTCCTTCGTTCCCGCTGTTTCACTCGTCGTTTTCCTTTTTTTCCTCCACTAGCCGCCTATTCTTGGCAAAAGGCTGGGTTTTTCCCCTCCACCCCGTCGACCCTCGTTGCTCCATATACAGATGCTCGGCTCGGCGTGTACGAAATTTTAGTGCGCCCGATAAAAAGTTTTACGCCACCGAAGCGGGAAGGAGCAGAAGAGGAGCTTCTCGTTTTACGAGGCATTCGATCCTCGATAAACGCTCCCTCGCCCGCGAGCACGTACGTATTGGGAATCTACGCGAAGGCGCACTCGAGGAGAGTTTTTTGGGGTAATCGAGGAGCTTTTTTTGTTGGCTGCTCGGTAAAGTAGTGCGTGCGACGACGAGTTATTTTGCGGGACGTTGAATTTTCTCGGCACAGCATTATACAATATCAATTTTAGTTCAATTAGAGGCAATAAAGTGTAAACGCCGAAAAAACTTCAACCCACATAGGTTTCCCATTTGGAACTTGAAGAACGAGTTCACTCCTGCAAATGAATCAGTTTCACATTTCATTTTACTGGAGAGTCAGACTCGTAATATCTCCCGTTCTTATGGCCTCTGCAATAATTATTGAATTACTAATGAAAACGTAGAGGTTTCGCTCGCAGATATTTCCGGGCCTTTTTATTGCACGCGACTCGTAGGTATCAATTTGAAATTGCACGTGTTTTTGCTCGAAGGTATAAATGAATTTACGGTGCCTATTGCATTGGGAGAAGGATTTATTTAGAGAGGCTGCTTTTGCTTGGAATCAACAAATCCAGAGGATCGAATTTCAAACTATCGATGCTCCATTTTATTTATACATTTATTTTTTTAAGAAATCATCGCCGTCCATAATAATGAAATTTCGATTAGTACAGATTTAATAGAATTTTTTACAGTGAGAAAAGTATTTTCCAGAGCTTTTTAGCTTGGCTCATTCGTACTGCTCGTGAAAAATTGTATTGAGAAGTGAGTGCATCGCTATTTAGTTTGATGAATCCTTAAAACACATACGCACACCACACCTGCCCGTATTACGTTTTACAAGCCTAGCGATCTTGAGGTAAGCACAAGCGTGCGGTTTTGGGGCTGGCCACCACAGAGAGCTGGCGTTATATTAGCCTTCGACGTATACTCCACGGATATTGAAGCCTTCCAACTGATACATCGACGCAAACCCTCATGGGAGTATACACGTGTGGTGTACGAGGAAAGAGCTAGAAGCAGCTCCCTTTGAGCTCCCATGTACACACGATGCGGACTTGGCTTATTGTTTTGGCGAAAGTGAGCGCTCATGATCCACCGAACAAAAGAAGAAAAAAACTGCTCGACCGATTTTTTTTCTCTTCCTTTGTCGGTACTTGGGCTGACTTCGATTTTTCGATCTTTTACTTTTTTTATTGCCTAATGATTCTCTGGGAATGTTAGAGAGTTAGAGAGAGGAAAAAAGAGGTCAAACAGGAAGGAGGGAGGCACATATATTACGCCCTTTTTTCACGCTCATTCGCTTACTTTTCTTTTTTTAAGTGGGGTTACAGTGAAATGGGCTGAAATAGTACAGGTATAAGAGAAGAGTGTGGAAACGTCGTTGCCAACGAAGCAGTAAAAATGCAAAGTGATTGGGAAGCGAGGATGTAATAATGAATGCGAAAGCGCCATGCTCGGGGAGAAATAATGTGAGGTTTCAGCGATGATTGCGTGACTCGCAGGCAAAGGTTGAAGAAGATGAAGCACATGAATGTGTATATATATATATATATATACTCCTGTCCTTTTCTGTCTTTCTCATTGGTACGAGCCAATTAAATTGAATTAAACTAAAAAATATATGTGCTCTCATGCTTGACTCAAATTTTTGGCATAGCTGAACGAGAGAGGAAAAGATCGTTTTCAGTGGAAATAAGCTAGGTATCCACGAGATGTACGGTGTAGCTGAGGTCAGCGCTAATGTCGATTAATTTAATACTCGTCTGGGCTCAACGAGTTAATATCAGGAAAAAAATTAATAACTCGCTGGCTTTTCCGGGATCACGCGTATGCGTGATTTGTGCATACATATTTTTCTGAAACTTGATCCATATAGATTTTACAATCATCCATACGTATACGTATGGATGTACAACACTGGGTGGGCGAAGAAAAGAGGTTGAAGCCCTCGATATTGTGTTGGGAAAAGAGGGAAGCTAGTGGCATCGATGTCAAGGATGTCGATACGTGCCTTCCGATTGAGGACTCAAGAGCCAGTCAAATATTCTGAGCTTACCGGGCTTGCCGATGCTACTTTTAGATCTAGTGATTAATGCACAAAGAGCAAAGTTGTTGCAAATTTTAGTTTAGCTTCCGTGAATATTTTTATACGGAAAGACCGCCCTTTATTTTAGTACGCTTTTAGCATGGCATACAGTGTTGGAGAATACATTTGACGACGCTGCATGCATAATTAACGTGGGGGATATGAGTTAATTAAAAATTATCTCGTGAGAACACAATGTATGGAGCTTATACACGTTGTCACTGCAAACAACTTTGCATGGTAGCAACATGATTCGTCTGTTTTTGTGAATTATGGATAAGCTAGATTTTTAATTTGATGCAACTCTACTGTTGAAAGGAGTAGCAAAGACCTTAAAAATAACGCTGTAATATAATTAAAAGTTTTGTCTTTAAAAAGCAGAGAAGAAAGCTTTCACCTGAGAAAAGAGTGAAATTGAAAATGTAAACCACATTTAATAAACACATGCGAATGTAACACACTCGGTTACTGCTGCTATTATACTGCTTGTAATATTTCCCCTCATGAAATTATTATGTTTTGATTGAAAAGTTCCAGGGCAAAGTTCATTAGACTTTATGAAAAAAATAGTATCGACATTACTAGCAACTCCTACGAACCTGCATTTAACTCCATGGTATATAAGCAGAAGAATTTTTTAATTATTGCATCAAACGAAATCTCTTTTGTGTTTTAATTCAATAAACTTGAGTGTGCTATAAAGTACTGTTTTTCTGAGCAGAATATATAAAAAAAGAAGCTAGATTTGTAAAAGTTTTTGTGAAAAATTAGGTTTCTATGGGGAACATTTGCCTGATTTAAGACTTGTTTTATCACTGACTTTTTAAATTAAATTTTTTAATTAAAATAGCATAACATACACGTGTCTGACCAAAAATGCGTTATACTACTTACTATTTATAGTAACCTACGAAAAAAATAATTTCTTACATCACTTAAATCATAAAGACACAGCTTTTATAGAAAAAACTTAATGGTCTGACCAAAAACTTGTTTTACTACTTAAAATTTTTAGTTATTTATGCCGTTCTAGAAGTAGTCTAATTAGTGGCTTGGGCATGTAAACTCATTTTTTCTATTCAAGAAATGCAGCAGAGCTTGTAAAAATACTTTGACTGAATGATAACTTGTTTTACAACTAATAAGTTCCAGTACTCTGTAATTCAAGTAGTGTAATTATAAAGTAATTGCCTTTTTTATAAACCTGGTAATAAAAAATATACACAAGGCATACTACGAAGTACCTTTGTATTTTTGTTTGGTTAAAAACTTTTTAGATACTAGAAATTTATTGCATTGTATAATTTTCTAGTAATCTACTAATAAAATAATCTTTTGACTGAGAAGCTCAATGTCTGTAATTACAGAGTCATCAGGGGCAGTAAAAAAACACTTGTCTCATGAAAGACTTGTTTTACTACTTACTTGATATGCTAGAATATATATAATGTTGCCTATCCGAACAGACTAAATTTTCAAACTAAAAAGACACTTTGAGAATTTTAAAAAATACGTGTGTCTGACTAAAGACTTTCTTCACTACTTGGAATCTTCAGTAATCTTTTGATAAAGTTATTGAATACATTTTAACACTACTTTAACTGTAAAGAAAAATTTGTAATGTTAAAAAACACGGTGGGCTGACTAAAAACTTGTTTCACTACTTAAAATTTGTAGTCATTGATGCCGCTCTAGAAGTACTCTAATTAATTGACGGTTTGTGTGTACAAACTAATTTTTTTTAATTCAAGAGACGCAGCAAAGCTTGTCAAAATACTTTGACTAAATTATGATTTTCCTTTACGTTAAATTCTCCAGTTACCTATGTACTTCCAATGTAGTGTACTTATAAAGTAATTCTTTTTTCTTACTAACCTATATAATAATAAATACACGTAAGGCATACTAAGAAATACATTTGTCTTTTCGTCTGATTAAAAACTTTTGAACACTTAAAATTGATTGTATTACATTCAGCTTTTTAATTACCGTGACTTTCTAGGGATAGTAAAAAAAAACGATTGCCTGACGAAATACTTGTTTTACTACTTACTTTATATAGTAGAATATATAATGTTGCCTATCCATACAGACTCAATTTTCAAATTAAAAAGACATATTGTGAATTATATAAAACATGTGTGTCTGACTAAAAACTTGTTTTACTACTTGGAATTTTCAGTAATCTACTGATAAACTTATTGCATACTCTTTAACAGTACTTTAATTATAAAAAAAATATTTAATGTTAAAAAACATGATGGTCTGGCTAAAGACTTGTTTTACTACTTAAAATTTGTAGTCATTCATGCCGTTCAAGAAGTACTCTGATAAAGAGGTAGCTTATATATACAACCTTATTTTTTCAACTCGATGGACACAATAGAGATTTGAAAAATACTTTAACTGAATAATAACTTGTTTTACATTTTTGAATCTCCAGTAGCCCATACGATTAGTAGAATAGTTGTAGTGTTATTATTTACGCTTATAAACTTGTTTTATAAAAAAGATCCATTAGGTATCATAATAAATGCGTTTGTCTCTTTGTCTGATGGAAAATGTATTTTACTACTTAAGATAAAGTAAAATATGTACAATTTTTGCAGTCTACTAATGAATTAAGTTCTTGACTGTATGAATTAAGCTTCCTAATTACAGAGACTCATGAGAACCAGTAAGCAAACAAATGTCTGACTAAAAACATATTTTTCTACTAAGATTCCTAGACGTGTGTGCAATTCTATTAGTATATACAAAATTATAATTATATGTTATGTAGATGGCAGTGGCAATACGTTCCGCATAAGCCGCTTCCCCGTAAACTTAACTATTCCCATTTTGGCTGTTACCACACAGAGGCTTAAGCATCGAATGAAATTATGACAGTACGGGCAACGATATTCACGCAAATAAGCCACGTATCTGGCTTCCAGATTAATTTATCAAATGGCCTTTACCACCGTTTGCTTTAATCATTCAACATATGATATTTCATTCGATAATCTTATCATTCACGTCAATTGGATTACTTATCAATTAACACACATAATTTACCAACGTGCCACTTACTTTGATGAGCCAAAAATATTCACCGAATTCCTTACTAACGCTCGCTGTGGGTATTTCGTTTGTTGTTTCTTTGCATCATCCACCATTTCTTTCGAATTTTCAGACGTTTTAAAATACATTGGGCTTGTATCAAAACATATTGCTACCACTCCTTGCCAAGTACAATGGATGGGCCTCAATTGTCGATCTTGGCACGAGTCTCGAAACACCGAGCCATCCCCTACCCCGCAGACCATAAGAATTCAAGCAAGTAAGCGAAGACACCGCCCGAGTTTTGCAATGTGCAGCACATACTTCAGCAATAAGCTGCAAGTCGTGAGTGCTCGATGGATGTCGATGTCCCTTGGTAACAACTATTGGCAGGAGAGCGACTTGTGCTATTACTACCACCACCACAACAAAATGATCGTAAGCACGAACAAATGACCGAGAAATTTTGCAGTCGCTCTTCCCCGGAAATCGTTTGAGAAGTAGTGTAAGGAGATTTCGTGGAGCAAGCCTTGCGAGGCGAAGTTTTCTTCAAGCAGCGAAGTTTTGAAAATCTAGTCAGACATTTTCAAAGCCTTTATGCGGCCCGAACTCTTTCTCCTGTTCCGTGCGATGTCGTTTTATTGTGTACTCCTTTCCCTCTTTTTTTCTGTCCCCCACTCTCTGTCTAAAAAAGAGGGTCGAGTGCGGAATACAAATCCCGCACACCCAGCTCCAAGGCTCCCCAGCTTAAGCCATCTGACAGGTAATTAATTATCCATTTAAAAGTTTTCCTTACGACGCAAGCGAAGCGTGAAGGGACGACGGAGGCAGGAACAAAATTGATTTCCAAAGTCCCGAAGTCCAATTAGGCTGTGAACAAGACGTCACTTGGATTTGATTTTCCAATCTTCCGCCTTCCTTCTCTTCTTTTTATTGTCATCGCCCACATTGGCATACAATAATTACAAACTGTATACCCAAAACATGAACATCTTTCCTGTATTTCATTTTCCGTTCAAGAAGTGAAATTGACTCGATTAGGAAACAGATAAAAGTTTCGGATTTCTGAAAATTAAAACACAGAGTCTTCAGAGGTACTGCACGACGGACGAAACTTTTTGCGCAACGCTGCGGAAGTTAAAAAAACTGGCCAGCGCACTTTCTCTTAGCACCGTGTCGTACCGGTGCTACTTGCTTTGGCCCGTCCTCGGATTCAATTTGCATAGCCAGTGGTAGAGGGGACACGTATGTGGAGCTTCAAAGGTTTCTTTTGACTTGTTCAAAGGTTTTCTCTTGAGCCGTGCATGTGTATCCATTAGTCGAGGGGACTAGACTAAGAAAAGTGGAAGAAAAAGGGGAAGCTTGTCCTCTAGTGAGGAGACACAAAATTTTTCAACCACGTGCGAAAGGAATCGAACGTATCTTTTACACTCGGTCCATAAATCCAAAATTCAACTAGTAATAAGATCGGTTGGACGTTGGAAATCCCGTGAATTATATACATTTCATTTATTTTATAGATAAATTGTAAATTAATTGTAAACGTCCTTGAAACTCTATTGATTCCCAACGAGAAATGAACTATCGCCAAATCTAATTCTACCAAATGTTAATGAAGGATCATTGTAAACACGAACGCACAATACTTTCAACAACCCCGACCTAGATAACCATCGTCGAGAACAACGAATCTACTGCAACGGACATTGAAAAAAAAACTACAATACGCGCACTCGCAAATAGCCGTGAACAACAGCGCATGCAGTTTCGATCCAATAAATACAACTGGAGCACCAGCAGCTTACGCCACAGGGCGAATATCGAGTGCAGAGAGGAAGAGACGGGACGGGCCAGCCGGCAGGTTTCGCTTCCGATATCGTATTTCATAAAACATACAAGCTCTCGGACCCTAATACATTGAAAGTGGGCTGGCCGAGTGTGGATCCACGATCGCGTGGCCATTAGCGAGGGCTGGAGCGTAGTCGCGTAACGCGAGAATAGAAGAGCAGACACGGGGTGCGAGGGATAGCTGGGTATATGAGGTATTTATCGAGCATTATGCGAAGGTACACCAGTGCACGTTTGTATACGTACACACACACAGCCATATATTATATGTATGTATACACATACATGGGTACCCTTGGCTCTGGTGTACTGATAAATTCAAAGCGCCTCCGTGTTATCGCATGTGCGCTTTGCATCGTATTTTATCTTTCAAGGCTGAATAAGATATCGATGTATAGGGTGGCTGGATAAAAGGGCATAGGGGTTTGCTGCGCGTATACGCCGAGGGATGGGGTCGGCGTTCAGATCATTAGTGCGAAGATATTTTCCGGCGGCACTGAAGTTTGCTCTTCCATCGTATGCTGGTATCGAGGGTTGAATAATAATAGCATGCGGGTGCTAGCTCGAGTGTTGTAGTTTCAACGACGAAGTTAACATTCGAGATGTATCTGATAAAACTCGAGGGCTTCATCGTGAATAGATCCACGTTTCTGTGGCTATATATCCTGCGATTATGTCGTGACTGCTGTGATCGATCCAAATTATCGAGCTATGTCAAGGATCGTTCATATCATAACATCTCCAACCATAACTCTTTGACAGAGATATCGATCACCTAACGTAACTTTGAACCATTAATCAGTTTTTTTTTCTTCAAATCTCTTCTTTACTGAATAATTAATAGCTAAATAAAAGTATGTATACGTACTACGTGAAAAAAGACAAAGGTTAGATATAGACCCTTTGGGGTTGCGGCTTAATTGAAACTCTCGGGGTTTTATAATCACTGGGAGCATATTAGAGAGGAGCCTTCCAGTTTATACGGAGCCGCGTGGCTTTAAAGAGGACCTAATGACAATCGGCCTCCTATCACCACCCCGAGTTTGGCCCGCAGCGGCAAAGCTTCTAACGCGTCTCCAATCCACCCTCTTTTCCCTTTGCCTGTCGACCGCCCCCATACGTCAGCCCCTTAATCGCGGCAAGGTAGTAAAAGCAGGTAGAGAAGGTGGGAGGATTAATCGTCCTACTCGGATGTGCACGCGAGAGAGAGAGAGAGAGAGGAGAGAGTTTCAAGCCGTTTTATCGTGGTTGCGGTCGAGCGCCACCTTAACGAGCATAATACGCGTCAAAGTTCTCGGCTCAAAGCAGCTAGAGGGATGCTGGAGGAGAGTTGTTCCGATGCTACCGCCGAGCAGCTGCTTCCGCAGCCTCAACAGCACCCAGTAGCAGCCGTATACGCTCGTGTATGCGCCTCTCTCAACTTTTGGGGATGATAACTTTAGGCGATAAAGTGCGTGATGTAGCTGCTGTTCAGTCGTTGGGAAATCGGTTTACACATAAGCGGCTTGCTGTCTCGGGGAGTGGTGGTTTGGGCTTGGGAGGGTTATCTTTTTTTTCGTGAGGGGTGCAAATGGTACGGTTGTGGAACTTTTTTTAACGTTTCGCGCATCGCTTGGTTTTGGTGAGTCTTTAGTGGGATCCTGTATTTTCGTGTTTTCATCGAAAATTAGAATGTTCATAATTTATCTTTACTCGCACGTAAAGTATCCCCCAAACAGACGTTGTAGCAAGGAAGGTAGGTATGAAATTTGTCATTAGCAGTGATGAACTGATATTTTTTTTGGTGACAAGTATAATTTGATGAATTAAATTGGGAAAATAGAGATTTACAACTAGTATATATCTACACTCGAGGGTGTTAACGGTTTCTCATTCCAGTTACACTCGTAAAACTGCTGAAGGTCAGATGATTCTATCCATAAAGTTACTATCTGTACTGGAACTTGGTTCCATCGCTTAGACCGCTCAAAGTTTTACAGCTTGAACCTACCGTCAAAGCTGCAGATTAACTCCTCTTTTAGAGTCTGACTATTTAGATATATATGCTTAAGTTCATTAAGGGTATCAGAGGCCAATAAACGTTACAATAGTTTTGAACGTACATTCCTGATGGCTTGTCCTGTTACTTTGCAGCCAGACGTGGGACAATAAGCTTCTTAGTTTGTACTCCGAGTGATAGAATTGTCAAATTTATGCACACATTTGTATGGATATGTCCATATAAATGTATACACGTTGGAATAAATTTAGCTTTGTACATAAATGTCTGTGTACGTGGCAAGTCATTACGTTAAAGAATTTTGCATATCCATAGCATCCGCACGTTTTTGGAGAGAAACTTGTTTCTTTGGTTTTTCCAATCTCGTGTGATGGCTGGGTTCTTCGTTTCATTCCTTCCCGTGTTTCTCCTTTACCGCCTCCTCCTGCTTCCGAGGCAGATCGCTTTACTCACAGGACGATATAAAGAGAGAGAGTGAGAGAGAACCTCTATGCCAAGAAGTTTCGCTCTTAGCTGAAAGTCGATCTTACCACGCTCTGCAGTGGTACTTTCTCCTTTTTTATATGTATATACATAACCACCACTGCCACCACTACCGTCGCTGCTGCTGCTCTTTCTCACCCTTTCATAGGCGACTCAAAGATACGACCGTGTGCAGCGGCGGAAGGACGAAAATACGTGGCAGCGAAGAAGAAGGAGGGGAGGAGGAGGAATGAAGAAAGGCACCGAGCAAACTTTGGCAATATGCGTTCGTAACTCGAAATCAGGAAGTCGCGCCTAAAGCTCCTAACCCCCCCGTCCTCTCCTGTACGCACACCTTTATACTTCTTCTTCTTCATGGAAATGGGTATAATAGCTTTATCTTTGGCCTTTGGGGTGGGCGTGCACTTGGGCCGTGCGTGAGAGAAAGAGAATCACGCGGGATATTAAATTTTACCGAGAATTCCCAGAGTTTCGTTATATACACTGCCAAGTGAGAGATTGGTACGTGTGTTCCACGTAGTGGCTATAACTCTTTAAAAATTACACTTTTTTTCGAGAAATGAGATGTTTTATATTTTAATTAAAATATTATTCGAAAGCGTTTCAATCACATCGCTGAAATAACTTGCAATAGTTTGAATTTCGTGAAATCGTAAGCTCATTTTTGGGGTATTCGAATGCAACCCAGGTATTTCATGCTCTAGAGTAACAATTTAATTTCAATGAGTTTTTTATTTAATGTAAGAATGGTGAAGTACAAAAATTGCAATTCCACGAAATATGAAACGAAAATTTTTTTAAATACAATTCAATTAAATTCCCTTCGTTCCTTGAAAAATCATTTCATATGCTTTCAGCACTACCTTTCTACGAAAGCAAATGAAAAATCTAGGGGTTTAAAAATGCCCAGAAATACAAAATGAGCCGACTGGCGATAATTAGGATATCGGACACGGTACACTCTTGTCACACGCTTGAACCGTCCCCATACTAGTTGAATGACAAAAAAATTATTGTTCTATAGTGCAAAATAACAACAATGTAGGTGAAAAATAAGTTCACTCTCGCGATGCTGTCTTCATGCTGTACTTTTCTTTCGTGCTTTTCACACACTTGCTCCAGTCCGCTTTTTTCCTTTACCCCTCTCAACTTATAGCGCAGATAAATCACACTCGTGACCGCAATTTGTCTTCCACAAATCGTATATATGTATTAAAAACCATCGTACAAGCACACACAGTAAAAGTAAAAAATAATGAAAAAAAAAGGAAAAAGAGCCATTCTGACCGCAGCTCCACCCTCTGTTCGCACTTATTCCGCAAGGGTAATCTAAATCTCCCTCCACCTCGCTCTTCCTGTTCGGTCTTCTCTTCTTCTTCTCCTATACACCCCGAGAGCTATTCACACCTAGAGAAACACGTACCTTCTTTATTTCTCTCCTTCTCTCTCGGGGCTAGAAAAAAGTGAGCCTCTGAAATCAAGCGGCTGCTGCGCAAAAAAAAAAAAACGAACACAACTTCAAGCATAGAGTGGAGAAAACGCTCAACGGGTGGTGGTACGAAAATGCGCGGTTCACCGTGTAGGTGTGCGAAAAAGAGCCGCACGAGGGACCGGAAATGGGATAAGGGTGGAGTCGCCGAACTATTCCAGTTTTTTCTAATGTATACGCGCCCGCCCTCTGTCCCTTTCTTCCTCTTCCTCTCGGGCCAACCCAATATCGCCAACGTCGGAAAAAAACCCGCGAGCCCACTGTATACACACCCGCACACGGTTTACCCGCGAAATCTCTCGCTTGTGATTGTCTGTTGTTACAGTAGCGAACGGCCGAAAGAACTGGCTTGCGCCCGCTTGTTGCGTTTATGTTTACGCGTATACCTACGTTTTTATCCCCTTGCAAACAACTGAGCTACACGTGTTTGTTTTTCGACTGCGATTTTGCGGTAATCCGCTCACTTGTGCACGGGTATGTTCATCTCCTGGTACGTAAGCGCTTGTGGCTACGAATGACTGTAAAAAAAAGTAACGAACAAGCGCAGTTTAATAGTACTAATTGTTCTCTTTCTCGAAAAAAAAACAACATTTTTTCGCATTCGTGCATCAAACGGTTGGTGCGCTTGAGAAACGAGCAAAGCCAAAGTCTCGTTACCCTAGGATTTTCACATTCCGCAGGGCTCCCATTTGCTATCGAAAGCTGCTTTTTTCTCTCCCGTTGTTCAATTTTTCGCGTTACCGAGCTCCCTTGTGTCGTCCTCTTTTTCGAGCAGCCTTCAAGATTCACAATGCATTTTGCCTGCATTTGGCTATATACTTGGCTTTGCGCGTAAGCCCTTGTCATCCCTGGTTATCCATTGTTTTGGGGGAATATCTTTAAACAACCGGCGGAGCTTTTAGAATTTCGCTGAACAAGCCCTTTAAGTCTGGTGATGGTTATCTTTTCAAATATAATCCTCGTGGTGGTAATGGTTTTATTCCAACAATAGAGATACGCGTGATGTTCAATTAATGCGTATTATTCCAATCGCCACACGTTGACAAAATACTTAGTAGCAACGTTGATAACTATCTAATAAACGTGATGAGCTTTTATCAACTTATATTGTTTGGTACAGAAAAATTAATGTAATACGGCTACAGGTGGTCACAGATTTTCTGCCGTACCTTTTTCGTTTAAACTTTTTAGTGTAGTATAGATATAGTGATTCATCTCACAATTTTTGTTGTTGCCCTTATCACCACTATTGATGTACATTCTACAAAATGATACGTTTCAGCTAGTTTATTTTTAATGTAATTGAATTTTCAGTGCATTATGACGTGTAACGTGAGAAATTACAATTTTTAGTTGAAGAAGCACTGAGTTCGAGGTACAAAAACTGTTGCATCTCAAAAAGGACAAAAGGGATCGATAGAGCTTATTTCGATTGCAACGTGGCTACCGATCAATTAACAAATTCAAACTCATTGAAATTTTCCACCGTTAAACGGGGGGAGGGAAGAAAAAGAAGCGATTCGTCCGAAGAATAAGAATCCACTTGTAAGACCCCGGTTGGGATGGCTTCATTAAAACTTTCCCTTCGAGGAGCAGAGGTGAAGAACGACTCCGCTTGAGCCGCTCGAGCCGAACAATGCGCCTTTTTTCCCTCCTCCTGTAAACAAATGACCGTGTCGAAAGCCGCGGCAACGGCTGCCACGCGCAGTTTTATAAGCTCCTCGAGGCCGGAGGGAACTTGGAGTCGAAAAGTTTTCACGAACGACGCGCCAAGATTTTCATTTTTCTCCGAGGACAAAACAAGTTTCGCGTTCGGTGCGTGCTGTAAACTTCAATTTGTCGCGCCTGTGAACTGGAGATAACGGAAAAAAAAATGGTAAGGAGCTGCGTGACGAGATGGGAATATTCGGGAGCCTTTTTTTTTATTCGTTGCTGCTGTCATGCGCTCTAAGCGTGGAAAAGTGCGAGAAAATGGGATGTTTTATGCGTCGTTGAAATGTTTATTTAAAAAAACAAAACAGTTTTTTCACTATTTCGTCCCTACTTGTACGTCATGACGACATATTCGTTTATAAACACGTAAAGGTGTCGCTATAGCGGTATACCCGACCAAAGTAAATACACTTGACTATTACCACCTGTTTGCCGTTACGACGGGCCACCACAGACATACGACGGTGCTTATACAGCATATAATGGTTATTTGAAGATTATTTGAGAATTGAAACCCTACAAAGTTATGGTCAAGTGTTTTATGGTAATTCATCCTGATGTCGAGGTGTAAAATCTTTTCACTTCTTTTATTTAAACTTGGATTAAAAATACAGCACTCAGTTTAATGAGCTTTCTCATTGAATAGCCGAAGCGAGTAATCGGTTGCTATAGTATAACCATCAGCAATGGCTGTCCCGGAGTGCGTTCCATCTCGCCCTATTTGTCCCCTTATCTTTGGTGCATTCACAGCGTCTCCTTGAGTACATCTCCCTTCTCTTTGATCTTACCTCGTTAACAGAAGTTACTGAAGACGAAACATTCCACGGGCACTTTGCAGATTAGAACTTGAGCTTTAAGTCACTTTTTTGTAAGCTGGAATCGTGCGAGTTAGATGAAGTAACATATACGATAAAGTTTTTTTTTTTTTTTTTAATAGTGGAGAAAGTAGAAATCAATACGAAATATGATTTGCTTCCGTATATTGTAGAATTATGGGTTTGTCAATAAAAACAGAAAATGCTGACTGTAGGAAACTACATTTGTGGGAAGTTATTGGTTTTTATGTGTATATTTTTCCAACCTATACAGCCACCCAAAAATCGACTCTACTCAAGTAGACATGTTCATTCATTCGTTATTTTTGCAAATGGACGAAACGTCTCCCCATCTCCCCGGATAATAAGCCACAAACCTCAACACGAGGCGGATCCGCGATCCATGTATAGAAGGGAGGAAACTAGTTGTAAGCTCCCAGAGTAGGTGGTAAGCGTCGAGCTCTGGAGTATCCCACGAGTTTTGCTTTGATAAACGACATGACAAGCGTACGTGTGCATACACGCGGGAGAAGATCGAGTTGAGAAGTTGTACACGTCAAAAGCTACTCCAGTGGCGAGTTTTCTCTTTAATCCCCCAGACAGTCCACGGCCTGATAATTTCCATGCGAGCCTGTTGCTACCGCTGTTATTCTCCGTACTACAGCCACTCTCCTTTTGAAATTTTAGACGACGGAGTTTGCTCGAGTGGTAGGAAAATACTGAAGAGCATAGGAAAGTGGCTATAGGTATGGGATCAGCTGCGACCTAAAGTTTCATAGTCCGGATTATGGCAGTTTGACGACTATTTTTTTAAACTTGAGTCATTAATCTTTTTAACAAAAAAAAAAAAAAAAAATGTGTTTAATGTGTCTGTAAAGTTGCTTAAAATTTTTACTGGCGTAATGTTTCTAAATCCAAGTACGAAAACTACCAAATATTAGTGAAGTAGGTTATACAGTTACAAATTATACGTTAACGATAAGCTATAGAAATTTACCTCAAATTCATTCATTTCAATTATCTTACTGATGTTTCAACTGAATCAAACATTCACGGAATATACGTCAAATAATATAAAATTACTGCTCCTCTTTTGAACAACGTATTCACCACATTGTCGTACCTCGAATGCATAATCTATTGCATAAATTCAACAAATACTTTATTTGTAATTATATAAATATGAACAAAGATCGAGCCAGAAGCACTTGAGAAAAAACGATGTACCGAACATAGTTCACTGCAAGGGTACAAAACAGCATTCAAAAGACCGCATTCTAGCTGTGGCAAACTTGAGGATTTTGTCGATACAGCCCCTAACCCATCCGAGATCTCGGCCAATTCATCGAAAATCGACGATCATCGTCGTGCCGACCCCCTTTTTCCTTCCCTCGTCACATGCGCAACGAAAACGTAAAGAGAAAATTGCCGTGTAACGCAGCCGTTTAACTAAGCGGAAGTGACGCACAAGCACGACCAATCACCCCACCCTAGCTGTACCCATGATCGTCGAAAATTCGAAATGGCGACAGCCACCGACTGACAAGCCCAGCATGTTGCCTTTCCCTCGAGTTCTGTTGAACGGAATTTCCCGTGTAATGAATCGAGTTTATCAGGCAAACGCAAGTATTCTCGACCATCTGCACCGAATGGACTTGATTGGGCCTATTTCACGCAGCAGTGCTATTACAAGGTCTTTTCATTCAGAAAAATAATGACGAGCAAAAACTTGGATTGAAGAGAAAAGCTCAACCTCGGAATATTTCAAAGGGATGATTTTTAATGAAGACGCCGGACATGGAGGATCAAAGGAAACATGAGAATAGACTCGGTATGGGAGTCCATTGACGCAAAACAGAAAGAATCGGGTGAATGATAATGAAACGAGGAAGTAAAGGCGATGGTGTGTTTGAGCTATTTTTACATCTCCCTTATTCATCCCGTCGTGCTTTGCTTTTTATTGATATTACATTTTCTGCGCACCTCATGGTACATACTCTTAATTATATTACTCGGTTAGCGTGTCAACTTCAAAGGCTGTGGCGCAAACACTCCCGAGATGTAACTTTTTCTTATACAGACGCGAAGAGTAGCTGCATTTTTTTCCGTCCCTCTTTCTCATTATAGCTGTCGCTTCTAGTTTCTGCACGAAGCTCGAGTGGCTCTTCATCTCCGCGGCTTTCTTTTTTCTCTCGTCATCTCCAGTATTTGAATTTTTATGAGAATTCGTGGATTTTTTAATTGTAATTTTTTCGCCCGTCAAAGTACTGTACTTGTAGTTTATTATTCGCTTGACGAGTGCCTTACTCGAGAACGGCTCTAATTAAACTCCTTCGCTCTATAAATTGCTGTGATCGAATTTTCTCGTATATCGAGCAAAAATCTGTACACTCGCAAGGGAGAACAATTTTGTTTAATTTACTGCTTTTGCAGTTAAAGTTGGAATAATGAAATTAAAGTTTTTACCTATGATGTCTTTAAAGAACTGAATTTTTCATACGTCCTAGAAAACATAGCTCTAAAATGGTATGACCATCGAATCTTTTCAAAAACATGATTGCCCAGGACATTCAAACAGCACCGAGATATTTTCTTTGAGGATCAATTGCGTACCTTGAAAAAGTCGTGAGCTCTCCAGCTTCGGATGGTCAAATAAAAAGACCAAGGGAAATCATCAAGTGGTTTCCATCGTGAAAAAAAGTCCATGCCAAACAACCTCTGGCCCAATGTATACATACGACCAAACTCACACACAGGTCAGAGGATCGAGTGTCCCTGAGAACTAGAGTAAACACGACTTTTTAAATTTTACGTACTCCTTAAAACCAAATGCACGTTCCCGCGACCGGTGAAACACATCCTTCTCCTCCCTTCTTTTTTTGCTAGTCCTATTTGTTCCTTTGGATACTCGAGAACGACATGGCAGTCTTTGATCTCGTATTCTCAGTGGTCGGTCATTTCCGTCTTCTTCTCTACTTTTTTTTTTTCATGTTGTATTATACATAACTTTTACTACGTTACCTGGTTCTTTGAACCCAAAGGTTATCTCTCAATAAAATAGCTATTTTTTCTTGGAATTCATCTTTTTCCTTGATTATTACGAACGAGTTTTAGATCCCATCGAGTGATCTCTTTAAAACTTGACTTTTTGTCGATTGTGAATATTCATTTAAGATCTTGTGCTCGCAAGTTCCAGTAATGAATGATTCAGTGACATTGCTTGAAAAAAAAAAAAAATTACCTAAACGAGTATACCACAGCATATGAGATGCAAGACAAGAGACTAAAATTCTTGTCTAAAATAGTACATTGCACCTCGAATAGACCCCACAGATAATAATAAAATCGTTAAAGAAGCTCCACTCGTCGCTTAAACACGAACAACCACGCCGAGAGAAATTTTCCCCGCGAAGCTTTAAAGAGCACGGTTACCACGGTATGGTGCAACAGCTCGCGGCTACGCTCCAAATAAATAATCAAACGCGAGCAGACGGAACGAGTGGGCTTCCACTTCCGCTCGACCTGCTAATGAACGCTCTAATTAATCAGATAGGTGCGAGAGGAGGTTAATAAAAGCACGCGCGAATGGGATCGCAGCAGCGTCGGTCCAGGGAAAGGTAGAGAGGGCGAGCACGACTGTAGGCGGAAGAGATCGAATTTAGGTCACGCGGGAGAGGAGAGAGAAAGAAGGGCCGGGGAGAGACATAGCTGTGCAGAACAAACAGCCGTCCCAGAAAGCCTGGGAGAATATATCTATGGGTACACGTATACACACGTTTCTGCATGTGCGTGTACACATGGCCTGCGTCTGTGCATTGTGTAGATGAGAGATAAAGTGCATAATGAACGCGATCCGCGAGGAAGAGTCTAGGTTACATGCGAGAGGCTGTCTAACCCTGTTACACCGCGTTTTATCTCTTGATTTCTCAAAGTCCCTTTGACGATGCTTGTTCGACGACCTACTCTGTAAAACACTAGGGGTCTAATGGACGGAGCTTCCTTAATGCCTAGTTCGCTGATCAAAGGTGTGCTCCTTTGTTTTACGGGAAAGCTCGGTAATTTATTGTTGCCAGAGAGCCATTAGAGCTCTGCTCACAACAGTCTCTCTTTTACGCGAGTGTGCAGTGCAGTTTTACTTTGCAAGACTCGAAAAAATTTCGATTGGTTTTGGGCCCAAAGTTCAAAAAGCTCGATCACACATCCGTCCCTCCTGTACTGGAGATGAGCTTGATAATAAAATCCAAGTGGAACTTTAAGTGTGGACTACTCACTTCTGCCCTCCGATTTGCCACTGATCTTACGAAGCACTTTCTCGTGCGCTGGCAATTTTTTTCTATCAAACAAGCGCTTTCCTGGTGAGTGAAAATTTTACGGACGAGCGGAGGCGCTATTGCGTACTAAGCTGTTCTCTGAAAGCTTTCGCTTGTAATTTAACGTAAATGGACATTAAGCGCTCGCGATAAAATTTTCAGCGACTGTTCCCTATTGTGGGGTGTTATTTTACAATTCGTAATTCGCTTTGTCGCCCATTAAAGCTGTTTAGTTTGATGTTACGAAGAGTAACGGAAATGAATAGTGAATCTAAAAAAAAAAAAAAAAAACGAGAATGGCATGTGGAACAAAAAGATGAGCGAGGAGATGCAGTGCTCTTTTCGAGCAGTTACGAAACGCCACTAGATGGTTTGCAAATCAAACGCGTACACGTACTCCTTTTAGCGCATTAGCGGGCCCCTCAAACATCGAATTTCATCGAAGCTTTTAGCAGAGTGGCTGGGGATTATTCAAATTTTTATTTGTCCGCGAGTGTTTACGTGACAGAGTTGGGCAACTACTCTCTTGTGCTACCAACTGTACGTGAGTTTTGATGCCCGATTGGTTGGTTGGGTTCGACGAATAAATTACCTCTCGATAAACTGGCCCAGTTTTGGCTCCCGGTATTGCTACATGAGCTTTTGAGGTAGCAGCGAGGAGCCTCGTTTGCTCGTCTTTCAAACGATCATTCAACGTTTTTTAATTTCATAATCCCTTACATATCAAAAGTATATTACATTTGTTTGTATGATTAAATTGTGCAAAGATCGATGACAACATCTTGATGCTTTGGCGTTGGAAAGGGATTCGTTTTATTGAAACTGATTGAAATCACCATTTGCAAACTCGAACCAAAGACTAATATGAAATGTACCGCAAAAGCCCCTCGTTTCGAAGAATAGCATTTTAATTATGCCCCGCAATCGACTCCCTTTCACGAAATAAATCCCTAAGTCAAAAGAATCCGTCCTACCTATGAGACGCCGCTTAATTAAGAAAGTCGTAACGATCGGCGCTTCTGTCCGCCAAGTCTGTAATCGTCATTAACGAGACCAAGGCCGGCTCGCTTGGACTCTTGGTTAGCCACAGTACAGTCTCCCCTCACCGCGGTAATCTCATTTGAGATTCCAGTCTCGGGATTTGCCATCCCGGGAACTCCGTCGAAATTTATATGTACTCCCTCGCCAAGGTATTTCGGGTGAGTTCTCGAAAAAGTTATACCTACCTCCCGGTACGGTTTTTCTTCCGTACAAAAGGTATTCGCGGCACTGCGGTGTGGCGTGGCTGTAATGCCAAGCCGGAAAAGAAGAGAGAAGCATCGCCCGGAAATTAGGAAGATCCGATACCGTCCCAGTGGAATTACAAGTAACCTCGTTATGGGGACCCCCGACAAGTTTACTGGCGCTGCTGCGGAGAATCGCCGAAGGCTGGGGAAAGAAAAAACATCGAGCTGGTCTTCCTTTTCACGTAACGTCGTCATTGTACCGTGGGATCCATCCGATAGTAGCTCGTGTGTATATGGTGAATTGCACCGAGTACTCGGGGTACTTTTATCGCTCGTTACATCAGTGAATAGAGTCGTCAGAAAAATTTTCATGCAAATGCTAAAACCCTCGTCTCACGTGAAAACGCTTATTTGCAGTTGAATCCACGTATTAGCGTATGCGCGCAAAAACATCGTATTCCACGGACTTTCACGCGCATACCTTTTCGCCTCGAACTCTCGGTGGTCGGTAAAATCCAGATGTCGGAAAAAAGCTCCGCAATACTTCAACATTTTTATGACATACTCGTCCCCTCCCCTTCGTTTTTTCCCCCTGCGTAATCGTTTCTTTCTTCCTCTCTTTTCTGCCCCCCCCCCCTTTCAAACACTTGCACACTTTCAACTTCAATACCCACACTCTGCTCTAGCTGGCACTTGATGTATCCCGGATTAATGCAAACGGTTTATTTTTTGTTGATATCTCCCCCCCCCCCCCCATCCAGGCAACTCTGAAGCATTAGTCAGGGGTGACGCCCTACTATAAATACGCCAGTTGGAATGGCACAACAACCGTTAGAGCTGCCTTTACGGTCTCTTCCTCTGGCTTTCGATTGTTAAAGTTCAGAGTATCACCTACTACGACGATTTTTTGTTGTCCGTTCTGACCTGAAGCTACGGTGTCTGACGCTAAATGACAAGCTTATCATGAGTTACCTTCGCTTATCGCTCCTCGTTACGGATCAGTTCAACAAATATAGTGGCTCACCTTCCAGTACTTCAAGTTTTATTCTTTTTGAATTTACACTCACTAGCTACATTTAGCTGAGATTTTGCTCACTAGCTGGAATGATTTGACTCACGGATTATTGCCGTACGCTTCAGAGATTTGGTGCTCATAATCGCAGGTGAGTTCAAAGAGATCATTTACGACGCATCCTCGAATTTTCGACAGTGTTGACTAGCTGCTCATTAATTCGTCGCTCAACGTTGCCAGCTAGAAAGATAGAAGTCTCACGTTGTGCCCCATCGTCGCTGCAGTCGGAGAAACTCCGTCCCAAGTCGAGGCTTAAATTTCAAATCCCTCCGACGACTTGTGGATCAGCCAGTGCCAAGTGAGATCGCTGAAGGAGAAACACGCCAGCAGCCTTGGTAATTTCTTGTGTAACATAAACTCCCGTACGGGGGAATTGGACTAATTTCAGCCAAAACGTTGAAATTAAGGTTCAAAAGGCGGGCATTTGAAGAATTTGGATGACAAGGCTGTCAGGATGATGATCCTTTGAGATGGGCACTTGGAGTGCAGTAACTGTGCACTTTCGAGGATCAAACGAAAAAACGATAATTGCATTCGTACAATTTTATGTACCAAGTGCTGCGAGAACATCTTTAAAGGTTTACTTAGTATTGATGGTGCTCCAAAGACTCTTCCTGCTTAAAAAGTCACCTGTCAATATAAATGGTGGCAGTATCCTTAATCTGGACAACTGCAGTGCGATTCAGGCCAACTCGGTACTGTTTCACTGATCCCCATTCGAATACATTCTGCAGAATCCACGATCCCGAACAAAGCGACCACGTGAATCCGAGGATTCCCAAAAGGGTCGAAAAGAAAATCACCGCTGCCATTCATAACGGCGGACTGAAAAATCGAGAGTCAAACCAGACGACGCGTACAAATCGCACCAGCTCGACGTTCAAATTCAACGAATACTTATGTATATTCCCGGGGTCAACGCGTAACAAATAGCGCAGTGGCGCGCTAACGGGCTGTCGTCGCTGGTTGGAGATGGAGAGAGGGAGGGAGCCTTTTGGGCACAGCTCGCGCATACGTATATGTATAAGCCCAGAAGCCGAGACACATGGCAATTAATTTCCCCTTTCGTAAAACCGCGCCAGGACGGCGGGCGATTTGTCTTCATTGGTGACGCGACTTATCGCGCTGTGAGAGATAGGCGGCGCAAAAAGGGCGAGCTCGGACGTAAGCGAACTTTGGCTCAACGGTGTACAAGGCTCTTTAGCAGGGAGCAAGCAAAGAAAGGAATTTTCAACGAGATGTGGTTCTTCCTTGTGGTGGTAAGGATGAAATTGTATGCTGGACGAAAAAAAGATGAGATCACGAGACAGTGGAAGGAAGGGAAATGAAAGGAGGAATGTTCTAACGAACCTATTCAGCACTTTTTTTTCTCCTCCGTGGAAGGATTTCCGATGATTGGAAAGTTTTAACCTTTCAGACCTGTAAATTGATTGGTACCTAACAAAAAAGAGGAAAAATCCAACTCGACAGTATTAATCAAAGAATCAGTTGGGAATATTCCTTCCCAATACTCTGGGGGAAAAAAGATTACATTAATCAATGAAGTATATTCACCTTGCCTTCGTGAAGTTCTCGTAACTTGTGAAATCAAAAATACATTGCCCCTTTGTTTAAATAGACAAATTTGTCTTGTGGAAACGCTTCATTTACGGCATTGTATCCAGTTTGATAGAAAACAAAAAACAAACACACGTAACATTGAAAGCCAAGAAAAAAAATACACCCAGCAATGAAAGCTCTACCCCTCTGTCCGTGCTATTAGTCAATTGTTTTACAATGTTGTCCCGTCGATCGTCCATATAGCTCCTTTTTGATATATCACAACCTCAACGAAGCCAGAGAGACGCACGTGCGCGCGTATTCGGCAATATAAATAAAACGATGAAGGAGAGCAGCCTGGTCGCATCGCTCTATTTGATGCCACAGTCATTAGTCACTTCCATCTCCCCCTTTAGACATCTTTCCTCTCTCTCTTCCTTCCCTGTATTCTGTCTCTGGTTCCTGCCGTACAAGTATAGGAGACGAGTCACCAGCACAGGAGCTAAGGGAATTTCGTTCCTTCTCAACTCTCTCAGCCAGAGTCTCTCTTTCCCTCGGCTCCCCAAGGCACTGTCATCGATTTTACCTTCCCAACTACATCCAGTAGATTTCTCAATTGAGCTCCATGTAGCGGTCCCTGACGCTCTAATGGCACCGATAATAAAAGCCTCGTTATCTTGCTTTGGCCATCTTGTACTCTCTCTCTCCCTCTCTTCTGCTGGCTTGTTAGTTGGTTAGTTTGTCTCTCTCGTCGTCAAATTGATTGGCATTAAAAGCTTGATGTGTCCTGGTAACAATTGCACACGTATTTTTACTATGTTATCCATGTTTTATTTTTCTATAGAATGTATATATAAAACAGTGGTGGTCGAGGTAATGAAAGTTTTGCACCCTGAACCGCAATCAAATTCAAAAGCTAGCCTCGAATTTGTCTTTTCCAACCTTTACTTTGTCTCGTATTTTTTCTCGTCCAAAACATTTACCGGATTCCAGGTCTCAATATTCTCGAGATTCCGGAGGACACAGCTGCTACCCCTTGGTCTCTACTCACCTTTGCAAGAAAAAAGCTAGAAGGAGACCTCCAAGAAAAAAGTACCGAGAGATTTTCGTTCTCGTAGTAAAGAAGGGAAAGAGGAGAAAACAAAAGAGACGCATAGCGTGCGCGACCATAGGAATACTAGATACCCTCTTCTTGTTCTCCTCTTCTGTTTTTACTTTTCTCGAGTAGGAATTTCTTCTTCTCCTTTTATGAAAAAGAGAGGGAGGAATATATACCCTCGAGAAATCCGAGAACAGTGTAAGACGCGTATAACTTTGCGGCCTGCCCTAGCCTCGTGTCTCCGTAGTTTCACTATTTCTTGGACACCAGTGGATGTCCTTCATGCGGGCATCCATCTTTTTTTTCATTTTTTCTTTGCCAATACGTGTGATTATTTTATTTTATCGTTTGCAGTAAAAAATTATCACATAATAAAATTCTAAAGAGATGGCTTGATGAAATTCTTGAGAAATGGCGTTGACCTAATGATTTTAATAAATTTTTAATACTGAAAATCGACTTGATAACAATTTCAAAAACTTTGTTTCAAAGTTTCCATGGATTCGGGATAGTTAAGAAATACATTAGCAGGGAAATTTTTAATTTCGAGTTGAAAGACCTCGACACAGAAGCGGACGCCGCTTTTTTCTCCAACTAAGGAAAGCTCTTTGAAAAGCTTTCGAGAAACCCTTTCCTAGAATTTTTTTTTCCCTTCAATCACACAATCTTTTGCGGACGTTGATTTCAACTCGTGGAATGAATTTTGAAAATTTTCAAGACGTCGAATATTAAAGTTTTTATTAAGTGTTTAAAACTTTTCGTTTAATTTTATTTTAAAAAGGAATTTTTGATCTGATCGAAAAAAAACTCTTGTAGTTTTGTTTGCATTACAAAAATTGATGAACATTCAACCCTTGAGAAAACAATGACTCCATTCTTATGATATCAAAATGAAACTCTTTTATCAACCAGAAACAATAAACAATGTCCTTTGCGGTATTTTCAAGCTTTTAAAGCTCACAGAATCAAAAAACGATGTGTATTGAAACAGATTGAAGTAGCAACGAGGTCAGCATGAAGCTCTGACCCAAAAAACACAGAGCAGTGTTTTTGAGAAAGGAAGGCATGGAAAGGGAGGTAAAAAAGGACAGCCTGTTACAGCCTGCCCGAAGCTGAAATTTTCTTATGCAGTCAACGATAGAAAAACATAGAGAGATCGTTTAAGTTGGCGAAACGAGAGATTACATGATGTAGTTGTAAGCGGAAAATAAAAGCGAAAATGAAAGGAGAAAAAAGAGAGAGATAAAGAACGAAGGGGTGGCTATCCTTTCCTTTTCGAGTACAAGAGATGAGCGTAAGAGGAACATCGTTGATGGTGACGCCGACGTCGACAGCGAGACATAAAAAGGAATTGTCATCGCCGGGCTGTTGGGTACTGCTTCTACTATACTACTATCGCCGTTATGCAGTAGAGGGTAAAGAAAACGCAAGGGAAACGAGGGGATGATAACTGTGTTTCTTTTACTTCTCGTGCTGTCCTCTTCCCTTGCCTATTTTTTTCAGCCTCTTCTTGTTGTTGCTGCTTTTTGTGTTTGCGTTGATTTTTTGTTTTTGAATTAAATTTCCATATTGTACTTGTTTCTTTTACCATCTTGTTGCCAGTACTATGACTGGCATTGACCTATGTTCGTCTATTTATTCAATCATTGCATGGTATGATCAGTGATTGAAACCAAAAATTTATACAGTTCTAAGAATAAGACATGTTTAATTATAACGAATAAATATTCATAACTGCCGATGGTACAACGACAATGTTATCGTATTATTAAATAAAAAGAATATGGTGTGAGATTTGTTGAAATAGACCTTTCCCCACGGTGATGATAAAAAAGTTTATTACCAACATTTTTGAGAACCAACCTGAGTTAAAAATTTAGTGTCACTTTCATTACTATTTAATTCAATCTTTATGAAATTTTAGGTATTCATATTACACGAATGTCAGACACGACTCAATGCGCTGCTTATAATGCGCTTAATGGTATGTCAGACTATATTGATTCACTATTACTTATTACCTCATTAATTCCGCATTTGTGTATACAATGGGATTTAATATAAGTATCATTATATAAAAGTCAAACAAATATCTAAAAAAAAAATTACAGGTATGACAAGTAATAATATCAACGAGTGCAAAAAAATCTAAGGTTTTAGTTGAAAAAAAAAAAAAATTATGTACACTTTTTGTAAGATAGCAAAAGACAACTTAACGTAGTATTATCGTTCAGTTTAGTCTGTATTATTGTGTGAAACTTTATCATGAAAATTTCAATAACGACACAACTTTTGTCGTACTATACGCAGCATGAAATTATATGCCTGATTATAATCGATTGTTACTACTTGTACGTTACTACTTTTGCAGTTGTGTATTTAAATATAATTAAAAAATGCAATAAAATTAATTTAAAAATACTTATAGTAATAGTAAATGTTACTACTCCAAGCTATCAGAGCAAAAATATAAACGTTTTCTTAAAAAAGTATAGGTAAGTTTTTTGTACATTTATAATACACCTGAAAATTCGTTACATATTCAATTCAATCAAAATTAGAGTACATACAAGTATTTTTCAAGAATTGCAATAACGATGCAACATTTATAATATTGTATGGCATAAAATACTGTGTCTGACTATAATCGGCCATTACTACTCAAACCGTACGATTCTCGTATCCATACATAAAAGCAAAAGTTATAACTTGAAATTCAATCTAATAAAGTGGATGACCGTTGAAGTCAAAGGTAATAACCGTTGTAACAAGTCCAAATAAAAACTTTTACATTTTGTTTCCAATGTAGTTTTTTCAATTTTTGGAAATCGAACATAAGACGTCTCTAAACCATTTTATCATTTAATTTCATAATATATCTCTTAACTGTTTTATCATTCAATTTCTATTTAGAACTTTTAATGACGATACAACATTTATAATATTGTAACATAGCGTAAAATGTCATGTCTAACTAAAATCGAGTATTACTACTTACACGTCACTACTCTCGGATTTATACATAAAATCGATTTAATGTAAAAACCATATTATTCAATAATATTTGTCTGAATTTTTATGTAAACATCGTTCATAATACTATTGAAAAATGTAACACAAACCTTAACATTTTTTTTTTTAAATAGTCTGTATTAATTTTAATTTTCCAGAACGTAACCTAATATAATTTATGGTTGTTTTATAATTAAACTTAATTTATGTCAAATTTAACGAAAGCGTTTTACGAAAATTCTACTGAGTACACAATTTATCATACTATATTACGTGAAATGCGATGTCTGACTATAATCGGTCATTACTACTTAAACCTCACAACTCTCGTTTTGTAAGTATAAAATATCATTAAAAATTAATACTGTTCAACAAAAATAAAAAAAAATGTGAAAATTCAATTGCAATAATGATTGACAATAACAATAAAAATAACAACGTAGAAAAAAACGCATACTCACTGTACTGAAGGGCAACAGGCTTGTTGATGCTCGAGCAGGCGTGCCAGAATCCAATTTTGAATTTGATGCTGACCAGGCTGCTTACATTGCGTGGCAGGGAGGTTATCCTCTCCTCGGTCTGTATCCAGGCGGTGCTGAATATCGTGACCCCGATGGCAGCCAGAGCAGCAAGGCCGCAGAGCAGGGCGCACCGTGCCGAGCGGCTGCCGCCGGATCCATCGCCCGAGCAGCACATACCGTTCAAGATGAGTACCAAATTTTATCTTCGAGGGTGATTTTCTCGGGGACACCGCGTTCACCGGTATTGTTCCACTCGGAGTTTAGAGCACGTCGTCGTCGTCGTCGTCATTGTTATGCTTCTCTTCGTCAACATTTTTAACGAACACAGGAAAACAGGTAGGGTGCGAGAATGGAAGGAAAGGTCGGTGAAAAAAAAAGAAGGAAGTGATGGCGGTGGCAGGAGCTCTGATGAGAGTCCCACGGTAAAGTCATGGGTGAGAAGTCCCATCACGTCCAGCTACAACAACGGCGACACTTGAAAGATGAGTCCTCGGGCGTTGAGTAGTTGGACACAGTGGCCAGTGGCATCCCCGTCGTCCGTACCCTGCAATGACCGGTAATTTCCTGGAGAATTCGGGCCATGACCTTTTCCCATACACACACATAGGACAGAGTATCGTGCTGGCAGCACGTACGCATACGAGAGGGCTCTCTTAGGGGGGTGTGTACGTATTCATGCGTTGCGCTTGCCTCTCGCGTGCGCTGCGACGCCGCCAGACTCGATAACTCGCTATGTCCTAGCCCTCTGGCTTATCGCGTGGGCTGCTGCTGCTTACCTTTGGATTATAAGTGTCGGGCCTTGTGTGTACATGTCTACGCACGATTGTTGTGTACGTGAGAGAAGTTTTCATGAGAATTTGTGTTTTTGTTTGTTGTGCCAAGATAGGGGGATTTTGTAACAACATTTGTTTTTTTTTTTTTTTAATGCATGATTAATGAAACTTTTGTTATTAGTTAAGCTTTTACTTTTAGAATTTTTTAAAGTTTTTAGGTATATCAGACATTTTTTGTAGTGCAGTACATTCGACTACAACTTAAGTGCATTGGAATGATCAGTCGACATACGTATTTCACTGTGTCAATAATAAAAAGTGGGTACATGTGTTGTCGGTGTAAAGCTCAACTTTCACGAGCCGTTTTATATTTATGCAGTGCACCAGTCTTTCCTTAACGAAAACCCATAAAACATGAGGTCACAAATTTTATGGTTCTCCCTTGACTGCGATACACAGCTGTTCATTTATCGCTTCTATCAAACAAAAAAATATTAAGTAACGGTAGGAGAAAAAAAAAAAAAAAAAAAATCACGTACGGACGAACGCGTTGCGAACAAGATGCATCGGTAGTCGTGGATAGAAAAACGAATGTAGTAAATGATTGCCGTGTGGGCGAATATGTTCCGGGTTCCACAAAACATATGAGTGCCAGCCGAAGCGTGTGAGCGAAGGAAATAAAAAGAGACAGAAGTGGCCCGTAAAAATCTCGTAAAAATGTGCATTCGCGACATACCCACGGAACTCCCTTCCGAGGGATCCGGTCCAACTGCTGCTTGCTTGATTTATCGATTTATCGTTCCTCGAGTCGCGACGACCTCTTTTTACCTCTCGGCTCTTGCCACGCTTCCAGCTTTAAAACCGAAAAACAAGTCAGAATCCGTGTCTGACACTTTTCTTTCATAAATTCCATCGCACAAGGTTATGGACTCGGGCAAATAAAACGAGCTCGTAAATTACCCTTACGTGCCCGAGAATTCAAAATCGAGCCACCGCAAATGTGGTTTGGCAGTAGCGACACTAACTTATTTGACCAAAGGAGAAAGAAAAAAAAAGGATGTAAATATATTTCCGGCCACCTTCATGTTCTTTGCGGGACTTTCTTTGCCTGCCACGCGTCAAAGCACGCGACTTGCCGAAAATTGAACAAAAAAGCTGCCAACGAGTTGAAGCCGCATGTACGGCTGTCAAAAAAAAAAGACTACTGCTGCAAGTCGAGCTTTTTGAAAACTGGGTGGATGCGATCTCGCAAAACTTCGGACGTGACGTCCAGTGGCCTTTGTCTCTCTCGTCGGTTTCGCGGACGGTGGATCCCGTTTTAGTAACCTTTTTTTTTTTTTTAAGTGACAAGCCCCGTTTTTGTTTTGGACAACTCTTTTTTGCAAGCGTTCAATGGAGGTAGTTGGTAAAAGACAGGATGAGCCATCAAAGTTTCGCTCAAAGTTCGTTGGCGTTTTTTCGAACTCATGGTGTGGCTTGTCATATTTTTTTTTTGTTTTTTTTTTTCAACTACCTTTTTTATTCCATGTGGAAGGTTTTGGTGAAAATTTTTTGTATTACTAAATAGTCGTTTAGAATTTTAGGTTTTTCTTTCATGGCAGGTTTTCTGGAAATATAAGTTCAGTTGTGTTTTTAATCAAAATGTAAAATATTTTTAAATGTTAAATGATTTCAACAATATTTCAAGAATATTAACTTGCAGTAGTACAGCATTATATATTTTAACAAGGAAATAAAACGTCTTGTAATAAACGTGGAAGAGTATTGTAGTTAGATTAAATATTGTTTAACAAAGCATAAAAGTATCAACCGATCATTCAATATCATTTGATCTGGAAATCCGTAGGATGAGTTAAACATTTAATTGATAATATTTGGCAATAATCCGGACACTCAATTAAAACGATTGTATGTTTTGGTGCATAAATAATAATTAAAATACTTAGCACCTCCGTGCACTGTACCCTGATTAAAGCTTGAATAAAAAAAAATAAAAAGTTGACGTCGAATAATCAGATTTGAATGAATTTTGAATTATTATTTTCAACGAGCATCAGTAGCAACAGAGCAGTGGCTGTCAAGACAGGTTGGAGGCGAAAGGGAAAAAAATCATCCACAGCATCCCCGAGGAATCTCGTCGTCGAGTGTACTCGCAAACAAGCCAAACAAACTATAATAAAAAGAGCAAAGGGCAGCAACGAGAAGAGCCGCGACGAGGAAAAAAATAGAAGCACGAGGGTGAGGCAAAAAAAAAGTCACCTCGCAATTTTCCCTGCAAATCCCGCCTTGAGATTCCTCCTTTATCCAGGTGCTCGCGCAAACGATAGTGGCAATCGGAATTAATTCCCTCGAGTGCCGTGCACTTTTTTCTCCTCTACGGACGTACATACACGCGTACATACGCGAACATTCAACTAAAAATCCATTAATCGTCCGCACACAGCCGTGGCCGTTGCTACGGTCTTACTCTACCAGAGTTAGAGAGCGAGAGGGAAAAAGAGTTATATGCAAACCCTTTTTTGTCCCTTCTCCTTCCTGTGCCCATACATACGTCGTTCTACGCGCTCCGTATTGTTTACACGCAGACGCATTCGCTTTTCGACCGGTAAACTCTCCGCAAACACCACCCCCTTTTCCCATCCATTGAACACTGACCTTTTTCATGCAGGTATTTCGCTCACCTCCACCGTATATATTTTTTCTTTTTTCCGTTCCCTTATCGCACGCAGCACTGCACGAGTAAAAATGCCACTTTCGCGAGTTGTAGTAACAAGAGACTGCGCTGAAATTACGAATCGCGTATCACGTGACGACTTTGACGGACTCGGGAAATAATTTCTTCACGATATTAATGCTGTCTCTGACGCGCTGGCGCGTTCTTTTTTTTTTCTTTTTCTTCTTCTGAATTAAAAAGCTTTTTGACGAATTCATAGATGCAAGATGAAATTTTACTGGATGTGATAATAATGCGAGGCACTTTTTTTTTAAGTGAGTTGCGACAAATTCATTTGTATTCCAGTGTTCAGAAGAGAATTTCGTTAGTTTTTCGTATAAATTAATGTATGTATAGGTCAGACTTTGGATTACTACCAATGTGATGCAAAAATGAAAATTGTTTGTGATGAAATGAACTCCCGGTAATGTTTGCTGTGCAAAGCTTTTAAATGGATGCGGAGGTACATTTTCCAATACAATCAGAGAAACTACTGTAAAGAATCAGGTATGAGAAAAAAAAAGTTTGTGGCTTGTTACTTTTGCGAACACAATACGATTAAAAGTCGGACAATCCGAAGAATGCAATCACTTCTGCCAAGCGAATAAGTTCGAGCCAAGAGAATAAAAAGTGGTTGGTCGATTTCAACTTTTAATTACCAGAAAACCGAGAAGCGAGTATCAACGAGAGTTAAAAGAAGCAAACAAGAGAGTCGACTTGTGGGTGTCTTGGGAACCTTGGCAATGAAATACATTAGATTTGGCTAGTCCAATGCAACAGATCCGAATAGTGTTTTTGTTGCGACGCCCAACTGTTACGAATTTTTGTTTAAGAAAATCCATTGTAATATTACATTTTATAGCCTTTTCAGTTTTGTGGTTGAAATATTTTTGATGAGGTGTTGATCTACGTTTTCAGGTTAATATTTTTGCATGTATATTTGATGAATATATGAATATGATCTTGTTATGTAATTAAACGCTCCGATGAGGTAGATAAATATGCTATTTCGTTGATTGAAATATAGATTTATTTTTTGCTTGATACACGGCTACAAGCTTTTATTTATTTTCATTTTTTCGGAGAAATTTTTGAATAAACATTTAAACTTTAACTCCACAAGTTTATTAATTAAAGTAGTACACGCGTACAAAAATCAATATTTTTAGCCACGATTTTTCTGCCTTTTGATTTCACTGGAAAATAACGCTTTAGCTTTTATTGAAATTCCATCTCACATATGCTTTTAATTAAAAAGCTTTTCTATTGAAATTTTCCAGTCACAAAAAATCTCTACCAAGGATGCTTTTATTACTATTTGCAATACCGAATGTAAAAGCCGACAGATAAAATTGACCCTTTCTTTTTTTTGTCGAGAGCACAGTATTAAAAAATTCTTTCAACTGTGAACTTTGAAGCATTGCTACAATGTTCTGATGCCCAGAATCATTGAGTTGAGATATTAAAATTCATTTTTGCGTATTACCCTTTACATAAAAGTTTGAAATTTCATTTTGTGCAAATTATTGTTTCATTGCCCAAATTGTTATATTGGAAAAATTCACGTGCAAAAGGATGAGAAAATATTATTCGTTTGTTTAGTGAAATTCTTTGTAAGTAATGTTTTCAGTGTTAATTTTATTAGCCGCAAGCAGCACAGCCTTTCACAAGCAAACCAAGCTTCTCTTAAAGCACAGCTTACCAATGTTTCATCCTGTCATTTTGTTTTTGGTTTCCTCCAACAACATCACAAGCTTCTCAGCTCCGAAAGAGACACACTAAATCACAATTTCCCTATATTATCGTACCCCAAAGATACACACAGTCTTGTCATTTAACAAAAAAAAAAATAAATAAACATAACCTGTACAACAATCGAAGAAAAAAAATGTTTACGGTCACGTGCTCAGTCGTTTATCGAGAGCTGTTCATACGTATGAACGAGCGAGCAGGCGATCGTTGTTGCACGAAAGCCGGAGGTTTACTAAACTTCTTCGTGTGGTGCTCCGGCCTGCTCTTCCTCACCCCCCCTCCCTCTTCTCGACGGAGTCGTTACCCCCTACAAGACCCCCACCACCCTGCATTCATTCCAGTGCTTCGAGGACGGCTGTGCCACCCTTCGTTTCCCCAGCTCGCCCTCTCCTCTTTCATCTCTCGCGCCTGGACTGTGTGTATACACGTACATCCACACGTTCTGTGTGCAGTTGCGCGCTGCGCTTGCGTTTATTACAAAGGGAGAAAAACGAGAAGGAGGATGCAGCAGTGGTGGATTGCTGTGAGGTGTCCGAGTTTTCGGGGCTGTTTCGTCGAAATTATGGTTTTTGAAACTACGGAAAATCTTCCTTTTTTCCCCATATCTACAGGAGGTTATAGAAGATTAGATGTACGTTTACTCGTTGGAAATTGTTTTTGGTCTAAAAATTTAGCTCTGAGAGAATTTTCATTTTTGTCTTTATAGAAAGTTGCCTTGCAAAAATAATTTTTACTCAATCAGCGTTGATTACATAATACAATATACTTTATCGTATATTGATATTATAGTATTAACAGAACAGGAGGTGAAAATTATAAACCATTTAATTTAGTTTAATTAATTTATGGATTTTTCTTTAAATACAATAGAATCATACGTTACTGATTAGCTTAAAATTGAATATTACATTCATGTTAGCTTTATCGATTGTTCTAGTTCATTGATTCCTATCAAGATAATATACGAATACATACACATATTGTTCCATTGAATGCATTCGTAAATAATTAATCATCCGAAGCCAGTAATGATTTTCAAAATCAGTAGTATGAGTCAGTATCACGTCAGACTCAACAAATTCAACATTTTCTTTGAAGTTTTGAATTTTTTTGTACTTTTCTTAAAACCCTGCTGTTCTTGTACTACTGAATTAAATTACATCAACATTAGTTGCAGGACAATAATAGTAGCAGTAGCAAAGCTCAAGATCCCGCATTTCTACATTGCTCTGCTCAATTCGCCATCCAATGTATACGAGAATTGAACTTAACTTGTACCTTCACTCCCTCCTCTCCTTTTAATTGTCATACCACATTCATAATATCTTTTTAGTAGCGAATATAACTTTAGCGTTTGTCTCTTTCCCTTCTTCGTTAACTCATCTCTATGGAACGCTTAGTTAACCTTTTGCGCTTGCATTTTATTAATTATCTTTTCGCCATACTACTAGACACATTTTAATCTGTTAAAACTTCGTGTGTGACGAGGTTTGTGTTTACTCTGTCAGAGTTCCAAAGAGCTTGTACACGATAAGCCATACGTCTTTATTTTAATTTTTTATGTCAATCAAGATATTTTTTAATTGCCGAAATGAGGAACTCGTTAAGTTGACGTGTTTGCAACTAAACGCCGCCTTCCTTTTAACAGTAAAAAAATATGTAGAGAGAAAAAAATTTTCTAAAACAAATTGATGTAGATCCATCAATTAAGTACTGCAGTTGACTTTTTTTCTATCGTAAAAACATAAGTTTTGTATTGAAGATTTTACGATTTTAGTTATACTTCTAGTAACGTCAAAGCTGTGTTTTGGATGGGTGAACAAAATCTGCCTTCACTGTGACTGATTATTACACCAATATAAATTTAATTAGATTTTTTCTACGTTAACAGTTTGAACTCATCTTATTAAAGCATTTCCAATGTCAATAATATCCAGACTAACTATAACTGAAAGGTAATTTTATACTAAAGAATATAAATTATTGTGTAAAAACTCTTCACGCAATTTTTATGTAAGTATACATTGCACCTATAATTTTTCACGCACTATTAAATTTTCATCCTAATATAATTTAAATTTTAATACAAATGATTTTCCTAATCCTTTGCTCGAAGAAGGTCTATAAACAAAATATCTTTAGTAATCTTTTCGTTTATAGCATCTTGAATAAATTTCAAATAATGTGAGACTTTGGTGTACGTTGCTGGATTTGTTGTTTCATCGCACATTTCATTTGGCGCAGTACTCGCAATTCCAATAATCTTACCTCCAAGCATCAGAGGACCACCACTATCACCCTAAAAATGAGTATTCCATGAGTATTTGTTAATCAGAAAACTATAAAGTATTGTAAAAATATGCTCTAATACTTCGATGACATTGCCAGACTGATATAATTATCTTAATATTAGTCTTTACTCACGTACTACACTGAACAACTCAGTTCTTTGAACCAAAGAAAATTTCTTTACCTTTATTCCATTAAATATTTTCTTTTAATTAAAAAAAATGTAGTAGATCCAAAAAAACATTTTATACAATTAAATAAGAAATTCGTATTTAAAAAAAAGTTTTTATTTAATAAAATATTATTTTTAATAAGCTTACATTTTTTAATTAAAAGAAAATATTTAACGGAATGAGGGTATGTAAATTTTTTTTGCTTCAAAGAATTGGATGGCTTAGTGTATAAATTCACTCACGTAGTGTAAATTGCGGCAATATACGAATTACGTAGATTTTATGATCTCAATTATTTATTTGATTGAATGTTTGAGTCAGCCAACTCTTAATTTGCTCTTAAATCTTTAATTAAAATAATTAGTTAAATTACATACGTGACAAACACCACGGTATTCTGATCTCCTTGGAGAGGACTGTTTCATTTTTGCACACAATATACCCGTATATCTCTCTGCGCCACACTTTTTCGAGTCAACGATTTTCACCATTTCTTGTCTCAACGTTCCAGAACTTTTTCGATGTATTTTCCCATTAATTACATGAATTTCATCAGCACCGTAACCAAGTACAAGTGCAAATTCATTTTGAAAGTCAACTTGTTTTGACAAGACTGCCGTACCAATTACTGTAGAGTTTTCCACGTTAAATTTTTTTTCAAGCTAAAAAAAGTAAATTATCATTTCTTTTATAAAGAGATATGCTTAAGTTGTATGAATTTTAGTTTCTTTTTTTTTTATTTTTACTTTTAAAACTGCAATGTCATTCAAAAGTATTACTTCAGGCAAAATCCGTTTAAAGTTTTTGTGAATGTAAACTTGGGCCACGCGTATTGTGGAAGCTTTATCTGATACGGTTTTAAAATTTGTTGTTCCTGCGTCAACATAGTACGGTTGATTTATGAACTTGATACTTTCACCCTCGTAAAAACAATGAGCCGCAGTCAAAACTACGTCAGGACGAATAAGTGTACCACCACACAGATGGATCTTGACATTATGTAAGGAAATGACATATTGTTTTCCAGGTATGTGAGCTACACGACCGCGAATTATATTTTCTGATTCTAAACCAGCCACTGAAAAATATGCAAAAATTTATTAATTTTTCATCAACATAACCATATTTTACAAAGTTCTACTAATTCTCTGTCATAAAATTAGTCGCAGTATGTGATAATAATGAATGACTCACAACTAAGCTCAAAATCCATCTCGTCAAAATAATAATTAACTTTCTAGACGACTGTCAAGAAACTGCTATTTGAACATTATTATGATGAATCAAATGAATCTTATAAATTTAATATGTTCAGTAATGAAACATCCGTTCCTAACTGTAAATGTCAAAAGTACTAGGCTCAATCGCTTGTTACTATACCAAACAGTAGAAAATAAAAAATACTAACAATAATCATATTTTTATGAGTTCAAACATTATGATGTTATATTATGCTCTTAAAGTAAAAAAACTGAAAAATAAAAAATCATGCAAAAAATTGAGTAACAATTTAGGCAAACCGTAACAGATTTGTAAAAAAAGTTACGTCTTTCATAAGTATAACTACTTCTATTTTATTTTAGTAAATATGTATTAGTCATACCGCAAATGTGAAAATTTAAATTACCTCTAATTTACGTTCCAATTGTTTTGATAAAACTAAAAATACGTGTCATACAAACATACCATTTCCAATTAGTATTACTAGAAAAGTTGTCAGAACGGTACGTAGATGATTGTACATTATTTTGGTTACTTTCTGTTGGATTCTTCTACTAAATAACTAAATAACTGCTGTAAAAAAAGTTAGTCTTATAATCCACAAGTACAGATGTTCTACTGACGCAAGTTCGACATATGTACGTAGTAATTGGTTCCATTTTAATTTATTATTACAAATATAATTAGCATGCCAAGGATATCTTATAAGTGCTACCATGAATACTTTTTAAACTGAACGGAAATTAAAAATTACTCTGACTGAAGAAAGCAGAGAGTGCAAATATTGAATTTGTTTGAAATAGTTCACACTTGTGTTAGTTGCGTCAATATTATTTTTCTCAAATGGAAAAACCCACATTATTTCACCAGTATGTCGACACGTATCTTAATTTGCATGTATCATTGATCTTTACATTGATGTTTTAAACTACCCATCATTGACTTTTAGTCAACGTTTTTTATCTTATCTGTTTGTCTGTAACATGAGGATACAAGGTTATTTTATATCAGCTGATATTTGTAAAAAAAAACTGTTTTTTTACTTTTCGTTCTTAACAATTGATTCATGGCCCAGTCATTTTTCAAGTATTTGAAAATGTGATTCTTTCATAAATTCATACATTAAATTACGTATTTTGATTTAACTTTCATCAAATTTTCGTCATAAATAATAATTGTTTTCAAACAAAATTGTAAATAATGACAATAGTAATAACATTGTAAAAAAATTTATACGTGGAAAAACTTTTTTTACGTATTTTATATAATATATCTCTATAATGTACTGATTTCAAAATTCGACAGGCAATATTTGTTGTAGATGGATTTTTCGAATGTAATTTTAATTAATTTTGTGTACTATTTTACCTAAACAGGCTATAGATAACTAAAAATGTGATATCGGTCGTTTAAGCTCAACTGTTGCAATGAATTTTACCTATAAACTTAAAAACTGGCATGAAAATGAATATAAGAATAAATAAAATAAACTTATGTAGAAGGAACTTCTCTGTTTCATATTAATTCTAATATTATAAAAGTAGTTAAATAGTACTCCCAAATGTAGCAAGTCCATCAAAATAAAGGAACTTGAAGAGTTTAAAAGTAAAAGTGAACAAACTACTAAATTAGTGAAATTATTAATACCTAAGCAATAACTTTTGAATATACTTGTATGCGATCCATTCAAGAATTTATAAAATTAGTTAAAAAAAATTTTAATGTATTTATAAACAAATATCTTTTTTAGTTTTCTGTTCTTGAATTTCAGTTAATTAATACTTTCAGCTAACTAATATTAAAAAAAAAGTTGTAAACAAAATGAAAACTAACCACTATCATTAAATTCTTATCCATGTATCACACACTTAAATATTTTTCCTGAAATCTCTATTTTTTTTCCTCATTCCTTTTAAGTCCTGGCACTTTCTTTTTCACGCGTTCCACTCCCGTCCCTGTTTCCTTTTGAAACTCCGTTTGTCTTTCTTTGTTTCTCATTCTCCCCCAGCCCCGCCGTTAATTAACACTCGGGCGTTTAAGCTCCAGGCTCTGAAGTGCTTGTTAGAGGAAAAAGGGGAAAAAACAAGGAAACGCAAAGCAAGCGAGTGGCCAAGTTAAATGCCATCGCACAAAACGACGCCTTTTTTTTTACCTCCTCCGTCTTCTCCGGCGTGTTGCGTGGTCACCCACTGCTCGGATTCACAACGCTTGGATCCACTGAGTGGTTGAGCATTAAATTGCACCTCCCGCGCCACATAATTATCCAACGATTTTACTGCTCAGCTGACCTAATTAACAATCCGGCGCGTGATTGCTCTCTTCCTACTGACATCGATGAGTGTGCAATATGCCGCGACCGATGATGCAAGAGTGTAAAAGTTCTGCTGCATTTAATTTTGCATAATAATTTCCTTAACTATCCAGGGGTAGTACAGTGGGTGTCGCCCGAACTGATTGGCTGTGAATTTTTAAAATTTTTATCGCGCTCTCAAAGACACGCGATCGCATCCCCCTCTGACTCTCGGTAAAGTTTAATTATCCTTCGCGCGATTTTGCGCCTTTCGATTGCTTCCAATTCCAAACCAATAAAATTTATAAAACTTTGTCTATCTGCTCGAGCCCCTCGAGCACTCGAGTGCAGACACTTTTGCAACTCACTTGCACTTTACATCGACGCCGAGAGCATCGAAAAACTCCGTGGAAATTGCTATTCTGGAAAAAAAAACAAAACAAAAAAAAAAAAACTTTCAACGTCACCTGCTATTTCATTTTCTTTTTCACCCAAAGATGATAAAAATTAGTGAACCGGAGGATTGAAACTTCGTACATGTGGATTGGACAAAAAACAATTTAATGTGTCTCCGAGACAAACAGATGATTACACAAGTTGTGACAAAATAGACACAGAGTCAAATGGAATCTCACCAAGATTTTGTCGTACGAAACTTTAGGTGTCGTAATTAAATAAGCTCGTACTGGTGCAGTAGCTCGTAGAATATTAGCCGAAACCACAAAGACGAGGATGACGTAAGTCGTAAACCTGACCAAGAAGAAAAGAGGGTGAAGGTTTTCCGGACGTCCGCGGTCGAGTTCCAAAGTGGCATGAAACGCCCGAGGCGGGGCTTTCCTGGGTGTACGTAATACACACGTGTTTCCCGTGTACGTGGATTTTTAGAGGAAAAGGATACGAACCAGCCCCTCTTTGGAAGCTTTGTCGGAAGCTCCAGGGAAAGCCTAGTGACGTCTTGATTTATTGAAAATATTATTTTTACCGATAAGGGTTGCGCACAAGTATCCTGTTTATTATCTTTGGGCGAGCGACGTATTTATAACAACCGGATCAAGAGGACTGCTCGTGTTTTCTCTTGCGAAGGCTTTCATCGGGGAAATACGATTTGTCCATTAACGCGGTACAGGTAAGACGAGCCCATCGTTGCATGATAAATAATATGCAATTCCAATAGCCAGGCTGAGCAAGAGGTGGTATATACTTGTCCATCAGTGAGTAAAAAAAAAAAAAGTTCTCTTCCAAGAGAATCACTGATATCGAGGGGTGGAAAAAACGGGGGCAAAATAAATCATCCGAGCGAGGCCAGGGTCTGTACCGCCTAGAGCGAAGCCTGTACGGTGGGAGCAAAAAGAACAGTGTAAGGGCGGCTGGAAAGGAGGTGAAGTAGCGGCCCATATACGCGAGGCTTCCGAAAATGCTAAGGCTGAAGAAGGAAGGGAAGTAGGATGGAGCCGATGAACAGAGTGTACGTGCGAGAAAAAGCACTACTCAACTGCTTGTTTTGGTTCCATCAATCACGGCCGCATTTTCTCCCGACTTTCCTAATACGCCCATGTGTGTGCACGTTGAGTTGACGTATACCGAAGGACACTCCTCGGGAAAAAGGTGTTTATCAATATGGAATAGCCAAGAGCTCCACACTGCAGCTTTTGTGCTTTTTTTGCTCGTTTTTGAGTAAGTAGAATGATAAAATTTCTGTTCCACTAGTAAGTACTAGATCTGACGTGACACGATTTTCTAAAAGATTTTCAGCCGAGTATTTGAGCGATTTCCGTCTAAACTCTACATGGTTTCCAAAAGCCATTTCTCACGCTTTAATTATCTCGCGCTCCCTGCGCTGTTTCAGTCATAACTTCCCGAGTTTTTGTTTCCTTTTCCACTAATCCGTATTAAATAACGCCGCATAATCAGTCATCTCCCCATCCAGTTAATAAATTAATTTCTCGCTCCGAGAGATCCGTGGGCCAGAGAAATGCGAAACACGCGCACCGGAGTCGAGTTTGCAACTCGCGATAGGGAGCAAAAAAAAAACGTCAATGGCAAAAAGCACGTCATACTTCCACATTGCTCTTGTTTCCTCTTTTTTTTTTTTTTTTTCCTCCACGCGTCTTTCGTGCTACGCGTGGGCCAGAAACGTACAAGTTTCACAACTACAAAAAAGCAACATTCCACGCGGCACGAGACGCACGAGGTAACACACAGTACGCGAAACGTAGCAGCACACGGTGCCTGCCTTTTAATTATTTGGCTGTTGCAGCGCGATGCGTTGCAGCAGATGGACATGCTTTTTTTGTTTCTGTTACTTTTTTTTAGCCGTGCCACACAGGCCTTTCGCTTAAATTTCATACAATTGTTTTAAAAAAGTTTGCCGTTGCACATTTTATCTCTATCAATGGTATATATTGCACGTGTAAAATAAATTTAATCGAGGAAAAAGCTCTTTCCCCGATTGTATAAACACGTTTATTCGCTTCACACTACGTACACGTGTGTAGCTCGGAGTGAATACCAGAGATGCATTGATTACCGTATGCACCATTAATACATATGTATGTATATATCATCGCATATCGGTGACTACGGCTCATTGATAGATGGACAAACAAAGCTCGTTGGCGAGAAATAGGGGTGTTTCGGGATAATCTTCATCAAAGTTAACGAGACCTGATGATGCCACTACCTCCAGCTATTGCTATTAACTTTGGATTATTGGACACGATAGTGCTCGATTAGTTTGCCATTTCCAGCTGTGATGCACTTATTCACCTTTATTTGATTATATACACGTATGAATTGACGTACACTATTATAAAACATTTATATTATAACCGAAAAAAAGCTACACTGACCAAATATTATAATCACACGTGTATGGATCTGCTTTTCGTGCGCTCTTGGCTGTATTTCAGTTAAACACGCAAGGGGAGGGGGGGGGGCTCATCTTACGTCAGACCATCAGAATCAAAACACTCCCGCGTATTCGATCCTCGCGAGCATGCCGGGCGCATACACCCAGAATGCATCCGTATTATTAGGAAGGTACACGTAGGGTGGGAGTAAGGGTAAAATCATTGTGGCGGGCGTCATTGCCGCGAGAATGCGGGCAAGAATGCTAGGCCTCCCGGCTGAGTTATTACGAGGCCACGCCACGGATTAGTCGGCGAGCAATAGCGCATTACCATAGGTTTGGCTCGCGCGTATATATTGCGTTATTCCCAGCTCTGCGGGAAGCCAATTCGAAAGTCGAATAATCGAGCAATCAAATGGTGCGGATGATGAGTTGGTCGTTCGTTTACATGCAGCTGGTGAATCATACGGGATTCGCGGGGTAGTCGGAGAGGTGAGCATTTGATCTCGAAAGTTTGAATGACAAATATCTTATTTTGCCACTGAATAATGTAACTGGAAGGATGCAGGGAAAATATTTTACCATCCCGTATACACGCGAATAAAGTTTTGAGCGAGGAATAGCTTGCGAGCGCGCGATATGATGTTTGCTGATATTTTCGTGCACACAATGCCGGCGGTATCGAGTTTTCCATTTGCGCACGGGATTCCGATTTCATTTCCAAAGTACGCAGCCGGGCTAAAGTATAATGTAAACATCAGCAGTGATCTGCTGGGTATGGTGTACTTTATTTTTTATTCGTTATTTTATCACTGGTACATGTAAGAAGCGAATGTTTTTGTCTGTACCGTATAAAGGGAATGGGACAATAAGGGGAACTGTGAAGTAGTTAATTTGGTCTCGCGATAAAAATGTTATTGCCAGTACTTTTTTATAGGTTGCAGATGCATGTAGATTGACGAAAATATTTTAGGAAAGAAATGAATCTCCTCTATGAGGTTTCTTGCAGCTTTTCCTGCTTTGTGGATGGTTGGATAAGCATAACTAAGATAGGAATCATACTGATGGATCAAGAAGTGACGTGGATACGGGGGTCAGTACTTTTATGACGAGAGGCCAAGATTTTCTCATTTGGTCGGGAAATACTTGTATCCTCTCCCCCATATGTGTCTATTATTTATCTTGCCCACGTCAAACAGACGGTTTTCCTCGTAGCTCCACCTAATTCTGGTGTATGTGGAAATGGGTGGATTCTCCTGTAGTGACGACGGGAAAAAGGTCACCTCGAGCCCTGAGGTGCTGCAGCAGCAATGTCATCCGGATAGAAGCTCAAAATTTGATTAGATTTCATATCTACTTTGCTCGTTCACTCACCTGATGCCCCTCTACGAGTCTTTCTCCTGGTGTTTTTCTCGCTTCGGGAAGTTGTAAAACCTTCCATTTACTTTTTGACTTTTACGAGTGTTTGTTTAATATTTTTGTTGGTTTTTTTTTTACTTGCTATGTCAAACGCTTATTCTAATTGTTATTATTATTGTGTATACTTTTATGATCTTTTATTTTACAAGGATTATTATACTATTCAAGTCGTGGGCTACTCAACTTAAAAAAACACTTTTCACTATATTAACTGCCCCTTTTTGTCCGTAAATGTTTGTAATACATTTTTACCTGTAAAATTACAATACAAAGTGGATTGAGTTTTAAACAAGAAACAAATAATATTACTCTATTGACATGAATAATTTTTTAGCAATTCTGGCACTGTACAAATTGATGTACTCCAAAACAAATTGATGTATTTAAAAATATCGCATCTTCTATACGACGAGTTCACTGCCACGTATGTTACAACTCTGATTGTTAATATACTAGTCTAAACGTGTATCTCACGAGGAATGACGTGATTACATTTTATGGTAGTGGTTTTATATGATTAATAAGAATTTAACGGGTGGTGAATACAGATAATTTATTGCATCAATCTTATGAAATTATTAATAAGCTACCATGAGATTCTAAGCCCATTATAGCATATGTTAACAGAAGCCGAGGTAATTTACGGTGAAAGTGAGACAAAAATTTAGGGAAAATGCAAAATAATTTCTAAGATCGTGAGTTATGGAAGAAGAAATAGAGGCAAAGAAAGACGTGTGACAGGACAAAGTTGTACAAGTCGGAAGGAATGTAATAATTTCGTTGGCTCATCAGCAGAGCTGAGACGAGGAGGGATAAAGTTAGCTTAGCAGTTTTGAGTCACGAGCCAAGTTTTGCTTTAATATTAAAGAGACAGTTCATAGACGACGGGAAAACTCAGCTTAACGTCGTTTAAGCGTGGACCTGCGCTTACCTTTCCGCTGCTTGTCTTACCTTTACCGAGAACTACTTAGTTGCGCAGTACATACTTGACGAGAGCAATTTGTGTCTGTGTCTGTGTGGTTATGTAAATGTACGTATGCCCATGTTGAGGCAAGTCAAAGTATACGCAAGACTGCGTTCAACTTAAAATGGCAGGAAAGATAATAAACTGAATTTCCGTGATTGAATCAGATTGTCGTGAAATCCCCCGCAGTTCTATTTCTTCATATGTACATGTATGAATTTCGTATATCTATTTCTTCCCCTTTCAGTTCTATTCATTTTTTACTCCGAGTATTTTTGCCGAAGGTGAAATAAAAATGATCTGAGGAAGATATTTTTAAAAATTATAATTTTTTCCTTGGTAAATACACTGTTGTATAGTTCAAGTTAGATAGTTTTAATAAGACACTACAAGCTTGTAATTGTTATAAAGTTTTAATCAATTTTTTTAACTAAAATGGATAATCATTCAGTAAATAAAATAGAGTCGACCCAATGTGTCACCCTCCTAATTCGAGTATACTCTGCGTTTTTATGAAATATCATAACATCTCGGACAGCAGTAGGGGTACAGTTTGCTACTATCACTGCGTAGCTCTTTGTCTGATGAGCATATTAGAGTTGGGCAACTGAAATCACACGTATATTTACGATTTAAAGATTAGTTCATGAAAAACTCTTAGATTATCGTATACTAAAGTTAATACTTACGACTCCCACTCGATTTCATTACCGTTTATTGAATAAGTCTTGCAAGATTTAGATTTACGTAACAAGCTCCAAGCATAATCTCCACATTGCACTTCTGAAAGGCTAGGTGGACAGTACTCTACCTCTTTGGTCCACTTGTGTGATTGGCTTAAATAATTTGCTGGAATAAAAATGTTTGTGAAAAAAAATAAAAAATGTATCGATCAGTTATTAGGTTTTCTTTCAAATTAGCAGTATCGAAGTAAAGAGTGTGGCTAGCTTGGAACAATAAATTTTGTTCAATACTCAAAATGAAAAATTTTGTTTTAGTGGCTAGACAAAAGATTTTTGATAAGCCAGCTTATGAGTTCTAAATAGAATATTTTTCTGAATGCCATACAAAAATAAATACATTGTAACAAAAGCATTTTTTAGTATGAAATGATTTTTAATTTTAACGATGCACAGTATTTTTATTGATGCATACAATTTTTCCTATTTTTAATCGTACAAAAAGGAAGATTGAAATACAATTCTTAAAGTTTTAAAATTATGATTTACCTTCAATACATGGGAAACAAAGGGGGCTTACTGCAAGTGTGAGAGAAATGAAAATGGAATTCATTTTAATTTTTAGTAATAATTTTCAATTAATAACGCAGGATTACCTACACTTTATACTAACATCTTTAATTAATTAATAATTTGCAGTAATGAACAACGAACTCATTAAGAAAGATGTGATTAACTACAACACTAGGTGATAAGAGCAAGTTCTTATTTATGAATAATTTACTGGGAGCAAGAAATATGAGAGGAATTACAGTTTTTAATTCATACTAAGCTCATTCAATTGCGTTGTTTAATTTACTTCTATTTAGAAAAAGTTTTGTAGAGATAAAACACTGTTTTGAGAAATAATGTTACACAAAATTATGATTTATAATTCAAGCAGTAAAACTAAACTCAAGTTCTCTATGGACAGAGCCATAAATTAAGAAAATTTTTTAAACGTTTGGATTCAAAAGTTCTATTTTTTTTATGAACTCCATTTAGAATGATTCTTATATCAGGGGCTGTGTGTATATCTTTTAAATTTATATTAGGAAAGCAAAAGCTTTTATTTCATTTGTAGTTTTTTCAAGGCAGTAATTATTCTTTATAGTAATCTTACAAACAAAATAGGAGATTCACTGTTTGTGAGGAAATTTAAAAAAAAAAACAATATTTTTTAATCAGCAGGTCATGCTTTATATTTATCTATTATATAAATAAAGAACATGAATAAATAAAGTCATTAACCAGCACTTCTAGAATGAGGAACATTTAAACGATGACTGAAGAATTCCTCGATAACTAAATAAAGCTATTGGTCACATGTTTAACAGGAACAAGGATGGCAATGTGGTTAAAATAAAATCGAATGAGTCTATATTTATATGGAAAGGTGTCTTTAATCGTCTGAACAAAAATAGGAAAAAAACCAATCGACTTAAAAAAAAATCGACCAGCGCGGAGCTTCGCGAAAAATGAAAAAAAAAGCTCGAAAAATCCTAGGGAGAAAAAAAAAGAAAAAAGTCCTAGAGTGAGGTCAGAACACCAAGCCAAGAAAGAAGTGTAAGAGAAAGAGAGGGAGGAACTTGGTTGTAAAAACTAGTGATTCGCACAGGGTCCATAAAAATGTTTATCGCCATCAATAAAAAGCTCTCAAGCCGGCTGGCGCAATCTCTCTCGTGCTCCCCTTTCCTCACCTATATTATACTCTTTGGCTTTCTCTGACCCAGCGAGTCTTACAAACATCCCCGCCTCCCCCCTATATATTTCAGTCTTTCCCTAAAAAGAGCGCCTCTAATCTTAACGACGTCCCGACCGATAAACTCTCTTTCTCTCTCGGCTGGTTTTCGCTAGTTTTAGTTTTCAAGAGCCAGGGGAAAAAAGGGAGGAAAGGAAAAAAAAAAAAAACCCCGGGATAAAGTGCTGGCTGAGCGCACTCCACTCATCCCGCTCTCGACGAATCCCCGAGATTCAGCATGAATCCTCACACGAGACTTTGCGCTCGTTCCTCCTCCGTAATACACGTTTCATCCGATTCCTCTTAATTGATCGATTTTTCCGCCCGCTCGGGTGAACACACCATTTCCAGCCGTACACTCTGTACTCTTTTTACTGGAGCAAAGGTAACGAAGGGGAGGCTATTTTATTTTTATTTTTTTCATCGTTAACGGAGTGCTTTTTTTGAAAACGCACACACATACACATATACCTCGCTCTGGGTAAAAGCGGCATTTACACGTCTACCTTGTTCTCCCTCCCTTTGAGAGTACTCCATCCGGGTCCCTGCAGCTGTTTATAGCTTGACAAATAATTTACTATGGTCGCTCAAAGAGCATCTTCCCCCATCCGTCTCTTCTTTCTCTCGACTCTTCAGAGACACGCAGTGCCTCGCAGATATATTTCTCTCCCCGAGCTTTTACGTGCGTAACTTGTTGAATCGCTAAATTACGTCTTTATGCGAGCGAGCACGCGAGTTTACTTTACGCAGAAGGAAACTTTCATGAGGACTGGGGCACCTCGGCGAACGCAGAATAGAAAGAACCCTCTCCACCCTATGTCTTCAACCCTTTTGGCGTGAAAAAAACGCAAGAAAAAGCGAAAGAGATGGCGATTCTTATCCTCGGTGGTACGAATTCCCGTTCACTATGTCAAGCTTCGCGTGGACTCTGCAGGTCACGCAGAGAATTAGCCGTTGAGTGAACCGGAAATAAAGTTTACCCTCCATTTTTCTCCAGCGAGTGACTCGAGAAATAAACTACACCTCGGCAAATACAGTTTTATTTGTCCCCGACTTACCCCATCCGCTCTTCTGATTCGTAAAATCTAAGATCCTTTTGATTTTTTTTCTCACCCCTCGTAACGAACTTACGTGCTTGCGCCTACAGCACGAGAGTGTGAATGGCGCTCTCGGCGTCCGAACGTAGCTCGAAGTGGTTTCACGCTTCGACAAATTTACGAGTTTGATTATTCCAGCGTGGCAAACGCGAAAACGGAAGTTTGAGCTGAGCGGGCACGTGCGAGTCTCAATGAAATTATAGGTGGATGATCTTGCACTCATGGTGTGTCACTTGGAGGACTCGACGCGTGAAATTGCCGTGCTGGTAGATGGAGAAAGTTCGAAAAAAATACGAGATGGAGCGAACAGTTGTCCGTGTCGGTGGGTAGTCTGGTCCAAGTGATCGTCTCCGTTTGATGTATAGGTGAGCCATTGAAAACTGCGAAAAAGAAGGAAAAAAAAAGTTTTTGGTGCATTAATCTCTGGATTTCGTGAACGATTGGACTCCTAAATTCTGCGAAACGAGCAAAAAGCTGGACGATCGAAAGAAACAGCAATTTTTACCAGGCCCCGTTCGAGTGTAGTTTTTTCTTTATTCCTTTCTACTCTCCTCTTCTACTTCGGTCCGTTCACCCAATTTCCCGCATCGACGTTCGACTTTCGGTGGTGGTACTGAGTTATTACCTGCGAACTCGGTGGAAATTCGAGCAGCTGTTACTATTTGGCTTTTTACTCTTGCCCAGGTCCGAAAACTTGCGAATCCGCGTTGGTGTGTACGAGCGTGCAAGGACCTCGTGCAAGGTTCAACTGGCTGCTTTAGCCGGAAACTTCTTCTACGGGCAGCCCCTGGCCAAAGACGTATATTTTTCTTTGGCAGTTCCAGTGTTTCAATATGCCGCTACTGCCACCACCGCCGTACCCTTTCCTCTGGCTTTTACCTCGTTCATATGTACTGCAGCTCCTTTAGACTAGCTAGCGCGTGCCTTGTTTTTTTCCTCCCCCCTTTTTGTTCCTTCCTTTCGAGGCTGGTTTTGACGTTTTCTACATACGTAAGTACCTCGCTTTAACCAGACAACAGAGGTATGCTCCATACGTGTGAAAGCGACCTAGACTCGTGTGCCCTGAATAATGATAGTGTCTCCACTAGGCTTTTTGTGGTGAATTTTTTTTTTCTTCCTACCTGCCAAAGTAGTGATGCTCGTCGCTTTATTGATTACAAAGAATTACACCATGACATTTATTCGCTGCACGCTATAACGAGAACTTTACCCAAGACTGAGCTCAAAGTAACTGGATACTTCATAAAAGTAGCTCGTCATGCTGTTTCGTGGCAGAGATGAGAAGAAAAAAAAGAAAAAGTTAAAAGAGAAAGTTCATATAGGTGGCACAAGAAAAACGAACATCTGCCCTCATCGCAGTGGCGTTTAAGCTGCTTGGCCAGACGTGGATCGGATGACAAGCAGCTGAGCTTCCGTTTCGTTATTATATTCCGAAGAAAAGAGAAGCTTGACTTCTCTCGGGCTAAGCTTTTTCGTGAGCTCCTCGGCACGTTTTCGCCCCGCAAACAACCGAGCCGATCCTCCGCTCATAATGCCACCCTTTCTCTCCCTCTCTAGCCCTTCCTCCCGTATCTCTCTGTTTTCTCACGATTTGACCCTCCCACTTTTATACCCTCGTGCTTTTTTTTCTTTTGTAGGTTTGTTTGCACTCGATTGCGTTTGTTTTACTCAAAAAGTCTTTGGCACTGCACTCGGGCAGCTTTTTCGATGCAACAGTCAAACATCACTTTCGTCAAAGCTCGTTTGTTGCTTTGCCGTAGCTTCAGTACACGCTAGCAACTCTATGACGATAGAATCTAATTCCATTATTGGTATTTCTCGTCCTCTACTTTTTTTCTTATCACTCACGAGAGACTCTTTGTGTGAAGAAACTACCTTCAGTATAATGGATCTCTTTGGTACTCAAAGCTTTTCGCGTTTTCCAAGGTATGCTCTAACAAAATTTCCAAATTAATTCACATGGAATTTTTTGCAGAGCTAGAAATTTCTCCGGCCGTTGTAGGGCAGCACACGATAAACAATATAGATACCCAGAAATTTCATTACACAGTCCAATTCCTTCGTAAACTATGCCCAGTATTTCTGAAATTAGAGAAGCCCCGACAGGGTTGTGCTCTACCCCTGATTCTTCCCTGAATCGAAATGCCATGTTTACTTCCAAACTAAAGCTCACCAGAGCGAGCACAGACACAGTAATGTCTCTTTTCATATTTCACCTCGTTTCAAAAGCAACTCTGCCACCCAGTTTGTATGGAGACTGTCCTGTAGTTCCAAAAACCGCGTTCGTAGCCCCATATCAGAAAGACACGATGGAGTTTCATCGGGAGGGAGAGAAGACCGCAGAAGATCCCATCTCTCGCTCTTGGGTAGCAGAGAGCCTCGCCTGAATCACGTTTCAAGTCCGTGCCTTATGCAAGCTCCTTTGCCTCCTGCTCTGTCTTCTCCTCCTCGAAACTCGATGAAACTTTGACGAGCAAAAGTAGCAACGGCGACGCTGTAGTGTATAGTGTACTCGAAGACTATCGGTGCACCAGTTATGCCGCTCCACTGTGGACGAAATTTGCCGTGTCTTCGTAATTGTGTTCTTTGGAAAATCGAAGATCGAACGGGGAGGGACGGGCGATGGGTCGAAGCTCAATCCGGAAGTTGGTCCACAAGCAACAGCAGCAGCGTGCTGGCCGAGTCCTTAAATTTATCGGCCTTGGAGCACGACGAATTGATTCGAGTTCCGGCATTGTGATTATTCACGAGTTTGGGAAGCTGCTGGACTATGGGTATACAGTATATATAAACCTAGTGATTTCTACTGTTATTCTCACGAGAATATGGTTTTTTTAACGGGACAACATCACCCAAGGTTTTTTCGTAATAGACTTTTTTCGCACCCTAACTTTTTTGCCAAGGACAATCTTTGAGTTTCTTAAAATAAGTTTGTAATCCATTAATACGTTTATGAATAATTGATGGTTCATTACTTCTCTAAATTTACATGCGATAAAGTCAAGTTCTGTAACTCAGCAGCAATAACTTTTTTTACCTTCGATGAGAATAAGCTTTGAAAACACTGAAGTTTCGTCTCCGAGCTATTTGTGTACAAGTGGCTTACTTTTTTTTTCTGTCGATGCAGTACACGTAGCATTGACGTAGAAGCTGGTACATTTTTATGATTGGCGCTGTTTCAAGCAAAAAAGCTCTTAAAATGATTTCCGATTGATTTTCGCAAATTTCGCGAGAAACTGTTGTACGAGGTCAAACAAAAGTGCAGGAAAAGCCAGTGGGGATTCAATACCGAGTGGTCTCTTTTCTCGAGCGGGAGAAGCCGACTCCGCGTATTTTTCCGTTTTCCTTCGGGAGTAGATGAGGCTCTTCAACTTTTCGAGGATTTTCAATTAATTCCCCGAACCAAGTTAGAAGTTATCCTCCTTCTTGACTTGGCTTTTTGTTTACGATGCAAAACACTAGCGCTTGTTTCAACGGGAGTTTCGAGCTTGCAGCCCCGAAAGCGAAAAAGTCCGCTAAGTAGGAAAGTTTTGGAGAAGTTGGAGCTTTTTTTTTCTTTATAATATCCGACGCACCAGAGAGGTAAAAATTGTACTCTCGAATCGAATTTGGATTGTTTGTTGAGCTGAAAAGTTGACCGAAGACGATCTCATCTCGCGAACACCTATTGCGAACAATCACCTTTAGTCGTATTTAAAAGAAAACTCGGGCGAGTTTGGAGTACACTTGGAAAAATGGACGCAGACCGATGATTTCAAAAGGCGTTCGGTATTCCCACCCCGTCGCAAAAAGTTTTTCCATAAACTTTTTCAATACTCGCTTTCTCCACGAAACGGCAGTCCACCGCGAAAACTAACAACACACCGATAATTGCCATCGACACGTTGAAAGCTTCGCCCTTCCCCCGTCCGCGAGACTTTCGCTAAAGTCACGCAAAATCCCACCTCTTCTCCGGGCCCACCGCGCGGAAAATGTAATTTCAATTTGCCGAAATCAATTTGAGCGGCCAGTGGTAAACTCCGCAGAGGTGTCCATAGAACTGCCGCGTCGGACGTGTTTCTCGTAAAAAAGTTCCACCCACAGCCGTGTACGGGTGTACATAGAGGACTGCAAGTTCCGCTGGCCGGAAGAAAATTAAAGCCCACGGAAGATGAAGGATAAGAACGTGTGGAAGAAGCTCCGGCTGTGGTCGCTCGGCCCGTTCGTACGCTCATTACGAGCTTCATGAGGCGTGCCATAGAGCTCTCGAGAATTCCGCGCTTTTACCCTCCTTTTTTTTTTTACCAAGTTCATCTCACGCCTTCCACATTTTTATCTCTCTCTTCTTTTCTTCGCCCCATTAGTTTTTAATTATTTACGTTTATCACTTTTTTTTTGCATGGCCATGCAAATGGCCTTGAGTGATTTTATTCATACATCACCATTTACTTGTGGCTTTTCGAACGATTTGATAATCACTCCTGTGAAAAAAAAATCCTGTATCCTAAACACCTAGAATATTAGATGGTTTAATCAATAGGCTGGTAAACGAGTAATAAATATGAACCTACCTTTTTTATGATGTTTGATGTTTTCACCTGTGGTACAATAAATGTTACTCGTTGAACCAGCCGATGGTCCTTCTGAGATTCGTGAAGTAATTAACAGCCCCATTGCGAAGTGGAGGAAAAAATACGCCTGTTAAAAGGAAAAAAAATGAGCCAACACGGCGATTCACGTGCACGTGGCAACGCAAACGTGGCGACGAGCGAGAGCAGCAATGGGTCGCGTTAACTGCGATGCTAATTGCTCGCATGAAGAAACAATGGAGCGTAGGTACGGGGCCAGGAAAGTCGAGCGGAAGGACCCGGAGGAAGTCACCGCGCGTTTACTCGTAACGACATGCTGTCTCGGAGGAAGAGCAAAGGTCGGAAGGGAGGGGGTCGAAAGTTTAGCACAAGAGATGCACTAATGTAAGTACCGGAGTGGCCATAACGAAGCAGGGGAACGACAATTCACATCCAACGATGCCAACTATATTCCTCTGCAAGGTGGGGGCAGACAATTTGCTGAAACCGTTGTTTTCTAGCTTTTTAGTCAGCGTTTGACGTTTGCAACTGAATATTGATCCTGTTTTGATTTTCGGCAATTAGGTTTAAGACTCTGAAAACAACAAACAAACAAAATGTAAAAGCTTTTTGGTGCTTTGTATCTTCAAAATTAACGATTGGATTGAGAAGTGGTGAACTTGTACTAAAATTCTTTTAAAGCAATGAATGAGTCAAAATTTTTCATCTTTAATTTTTGGCAATTTTTAAAAATAAAAGTTAATGAGCTTATTACGATGATGAAAAGCAACTAGCTTTATGTACAAGTTGCGATGAAAGTTCTGTAAAATAAGTACCGTAGTGTGGTGCTTCAAAACTACAAATAGAAAAAAAACATTATTTTTACGCATTTATTTTAAATTATCAGCTTGAAAGGAACCTTATACAAAAAAAGGTACCTCAAAACTTGGGTAAACATAAGATTCAGCAGATTGACACGAAAAACCGCCGGCCATATATAACGTACCAGTCAATTGACTCAACACGAAATTTTTCTTCGCCCAACAGGGCGCAATTTATTTCCACGTCGGTAATTCTCCAAACAGCAATCTTTCTCACCGAAAACACCATCATCATAAATCGCGAAAGCTCTCTGTTCTCCTTGCGTTATCAGTAACGCACAACTCTATTCTCCCAAGAGAAAATGTGCACGTAGCTCACAAAAGCGCAACGTAACCATACACCAAACACCCACACGCCGGTTTGGATGCACAGAGGCGCACACGTATGTGTACGCGTGCTCTTGCGATGTACATCAAATTTTCAGCCTCCATGAATTTGCCCTCTATTTTTCCCTAAGTGGAACGATAAAACCGACAAATACATAACATGGCCGATGCGCGTCCGGCTACTTTCGTATGGAAGGCGCATTGCTGGCGCGGATGATGGACGAGGTGGCCTCTATCTGCAAATTCTGAGGCAAAAGCATGCGTGAGAAACAAAGTTATATACCTGCTTCTTTTTTTTCGTAGATGAACAGTTGTCTAGAATTTTATCTCGAGCTTCGAGAATAATGACGTTTTCTATAGGATTTATAGAAATTACCGCACTTATAGTTATTCTTTCTTTCTTCTCAAACTAAAATGTGATGCTTCGTTTTACTGGCTTAACAAATAATTCATTCTCGTTTGATGATAATTTAAACACTTACATTTTGTCTGACCAACGTTTGTATCCATTAACCACTTCAATTTCGTACGTGTATCAGGCAACCAAAACTCGCTAAAAAAGTTTTTTTTTTTAATCGTCATATACTCGATGAGTTTGCTTTTTCTAGGTGTGAGACCAATGTAATGGAGCATACAAATTACGTGACCAATTTCGCAAGATTTCGTGTACTCAATTTTAGTTATTTCGAGATGTAAAAAGAAAAATATTAAAAAATAATACTTTATTTAGAATATGTAATTCTTGTTCTATGTGGTTTTCATGAAATAGTAACAACTTGGTACCTACGTTCTGTAAAAATTGTTCAGTAAGCTATATTTGCAGTAATTTATACGAAGGAATTTTTTAAATTCATATTTTTCCAATAACTCAATCAACACTGTAAATACCGAGTGAAAAAAATACTCATTACCAATCAACAGTTTTTTACCTATTGGAATTTATAGACCACACTTCTTCCAATACACTTTTCCTCCCTTCATGATCCAGCTATAACTTTGTAGCGTATACATCTGATCAAAATACAGTTAACGAAGATGATAACCAAGAACAACGATCCCACATAAACCAACATGCACATAGGCAATCAGTTTCGCAACACTAGCCCGAGTATCAAACGTCCAATTAACTTGCCGAAATTCTCGGCTGTCGCAAAAGCACACAGGTGTGACAGCGAAATCCCCATGAAGTTGAGACGCGTGCATATCAAACAGCGCACCACTAAAAGCCCATCGGCTCTAATTGCCAGAGGGGGGGGGGCGCGGGGAGAACCGCGATAGATCCGAATTTCCCCCGGAATAGTTGGCGCTTAATGCACTTTCGGGAAACTGCTGAAATTCAAAGGGATTACGGTATCTCCAAGACGGCGAGGTCTGGCTGTTGTGGAACCGAAACGATATGCGAGCCGAGTTCTTCCTCCTCGGCTGCGTGCAGAAACATTCCCGAGGGGCTTCTTCCCTCCGCATCATACATTCATAGCGATGCATCTGCACGCGGAGACTTAAACCGTGTAACGCGAGGAGGAACCGGCACACGCCTGCCCTCCAAGTTTTCGGCTAACTGCGCATTCAAATGGGTTAATGATGTAATATTCTCGAGTTAGGCGCCGAGTCAGAACGTCTGCACAATTTTTTTATTCTCGCTTGACTAAGCCGTTCTTTAGCATTCAGCCAATGACATTTTTTCATGAGCCAGATGGGTACTTGCTTGGGATAATCATCATTTTGGGAGTTACGACTACATTAATATCCCCTTTGGGCATGAAAATTACCACCAATATTCGACCCAAAGTTCAACTGGGTACGCGTTACCACCCAAGCGTGCCCACTCATTGTAGGCCAGGGATACACAGGGTTGAGCCACGGAATCTTGCACCCTGAGGCACTGGAAGCTCCCTTGCATAATTCACCAGCCGACACTTGGCCACAAACACATCTAGGCCTGTACCTACTACAGTATTTCCACGTGTTGTAAGTACGTAACAAGTAAATTTCAAAACTGAATCGTGTAAACGCTGCCGAGATACGAGGACGCTGCGTGTACTGTCGAATATTGATTTTTATTAGACTAATCTTGAACGTCTAATATAATAGTGCCTATAAATTTCCGCATCTGCTTTACACCACCGATTTCATCCCTGATAGTTCTGCGTTAGAATGACATTTATTACTAAGTTTTTTATAAAGTATTCGTAGATAAAAAAATATGTATTTCACATGTTTGAGGGATGAAAATTTTATTTTTCACTTATTTATTATTACTGTTGTGTTGAAGTTACAAAAAAATGTTTAGAACGTCTTAAACGTATGTTTGTTTATAATACAAGTGATAACAGAAGCCTAATTTAATTTTCTAAATTATAGTTATTTTCTACGTGTAAGAAACTTAAATTTAACAATTAATTAAACTCATCTGAATCGTAAATTGATAACAATAATGATATTCTAGTGACTAAGGGTTATAAATTATCCAAGTTTCAGTTAGGTGCATCATATGAATATGCTAAAGTTGAAACAGTGGCAAATTTCATCTAATATTTGTAAATAAAAACATACACAGGATTTTATGTATAACTGTGAAACGAAGATACTTCAGGAGCGCAATAAGTTGTGACAGCTGTCAAAATATAGTGTAAGAGTCAGGAAATTATATGTGCAACACTTCTGAAATAATATTAAAATATTAAAAGTTATACGTAGTTATATATAAATATTAAAAATAAAGACTGTACGTAGACAACTTAACATGCAGCAAAGAAAAGAACTAAGAAAAAACTTTTCTAAACAGTAATTAAAAGAATTGTTATTACATATGCACGTATGTATGTATGTATGGATTTTGAAATGTATACACGAGTATCTAAATTCAAAAATCATGCCTTTGTAAATTATTATTTTTTATAAACTCGATTGTTAGGAGAACTAATTTCAACAAAAGTCTCTTTTTTTAACTTATGTTTAAACATAAATATCGCTGAAGATTAATTAAATATTTTCTAAGAGATGCAACAGATTTTTCATATTTTGTTTCAATCTTGTATAGTTATTAGTTCTTACCTTTTTGTTATACCTACGATAGATTCATTTGTGTTTTCATTCGTTGGTAAAAGAAGTCACTTCTCTAAGCTTAGCAGGAAATGGTAACTTACCAAGCATGGACATCATTGGCATCGCCGTTGCCGATTATCGATTTGCTTGCCAAAGTTGTAGAATATGAAGAAATCGTACCAGATGGCCCTTGATTGTTTCTTTATTAGATGTTTCCTTATTTTATGCAAAATAGTTGTGAATTATATGCAAATTCACTTACAAAAAAAAGTTTAAACAAAAATTTTTACTGTAGCTTGTAACTTTATTTTGATATCATTAATTTTATATACATCTGATATAATTAGACAAAATTAATGTTTTTTTGTCAGTATATTTTACGTAAGTATACCAATGCAAGCTTTTTATAAAAGTAAGAAATCTTTAATAATTTCTTCACAAATTTAGTATTTTTTACACTTCTTTAAGTGAATTGGGCTCAACACATTAATTTATGGATATTACATTACAATAAATTTTTGATTAGTTTTTTTTACTCTATTTGTTAACTTACAGGTTGTTATTTGCAGCTAGTTGAACTTTCAAAAAATACATCAGCCCTTAACGTTTAAAATCATATAAAACTAGTATAAAGACTACAACTGTTCGCCTCTCATTCAATCTGTTCTTTGTAATGTAAATAACCTAATAAGATGAATGCTGCAAACTGTTCTAAAAAAAAAACTTTTCTTGCTTCTGCATTTTATTAAAATTTAGTTCAAAATTTTTTGTAACGAAATTGGAAGCTACGTAAAATTTGAATTATTTCAAGTATATTGGCACAAACACAAAAGAATTACCTATCGTCACTCTAAGCATTGCTCTGAATAGCTGCCTTTATTATAAACCATTTTAAACATTATTTTAAAACATATTTAATATTATTTCATAAAAATGCACAAAAAAAACACAGTTGAATATGCAAAATTAGTCGTGATAGTTATTTTAACAATTTCTTACATTTGAAAAGTATCCAAATACTACTTAGAAATGCATTGAGTAAAAGTAAATGTAATGTAATTTTTCTCAAAATTCTATGTTGTTGAAAAAATATACTTTTATTCCACAATTTCTACCAACAATAACTAGGAAAGAGCATAGCCATTCCTGTGATACCTTTAAATTTCTAAAGAATTTTAAGTCAATGTACCAACGTGCGTGACACAATTTACAATTGAGATAAGCTGCTAGATCATAAAGCTATCCTATCTTTAATACATACACATCAGAACTTATTCGTATGCCAGCACGCACCTGTTATTCCCCAGTGGTGTGTGTATTTTTTTTTTTTTTTTTTTTTAGTCTCAGCCCCATATTGCACGCAAGTGCAGTAAGACACGATCAACATTCAAGAAGCCGCCTCTTTGCATCCTATCTCCTTTATTCCTCGAGATGCTTCATTTCTAACATAGGCTGCATTGTAATGCCTTACTGCGAGCGTGAAAATAGTCTGAGCACCTATTGTCGTCGAAATTTTTATTTTTTTTTTTTTTTTTATTCCTCACAAAGCATCCTTGTGGAGTCCTTTGCATCGGTCGAAAATAAAGTTTTTGTGAAAAACGCATTAGAAAAGAGCTGAAATAGTTTCTTAAATCCTAAGTCAATAGATTCACGCTACCGTGGTCATTTTTTTCTGCCAAATGAGCCAACAAATCCAACCTCCCTCCAGCCCGATTTATTCCCTCCCCCGGAGGTATAACGTAAGTTAAAAGCACCTATAAATCAAAGCTTTTAGCTTACGTCAAGGCACACGTGTCGCAACTTTGGCGGTGATTGATTTATCAAGCAGCTTTTTTAAAGCCGTGTCTAAGAGCCACCTCTATATTTTTCATGGCAGTGACGCGTTGAAAAAAAGAATCAAACGGCAGGTGGGAGAAAAAAAATATTTTTTTTTTTCCAACAAATCCGTAAAATAAACGATCGAGTCGCTTCATAACCGAGCCAGAGCCTGGTTGGGCCTTCCCTCCCTCTCTCACATCACGCACGCATGTACCAGCGTGCCCTGGTGCAAGGGAGGTCGAGGAGCACCCGAAACCGCGGGCTCCTGTCAAACGCACGCTCCACAGCCTCGCGCTGCACCAGCAGTTCTCGCCCCTTCCGGCAATTTCGGCATCGTCGCTGTGTCGCCTCCGGCGAGAGAAAGTTAATCGGATAGCAACGTCGACGCTGGCATGGCTGCTTCTGTCCCCCTCTTTCTGTATATATCCCGCCAAACTATTAATTTTCGCCGAGCCGTATAGAGCCGAGAGCGCACGCGCGACACAAAATACGCTAAATTACTCGTGCCGAGAGATATACGGTTGGGGGGAGCGTGTACACACGTGCGCGGAGAAGGGGTGAAGCTGTTTGGAGGCTACCTTTTATTTTCTCACTTTGGCAAAATCTACGTCCCCGCAAGGTCTCTCGTCGCAGCAGCTTTTGCATAATCGATGTCCGAGCTTTCGTTTCGATGTTTCGGCATTGTTTTTTTCCTTCTTTATACCGGGGGTGGAACTATTTCCATTGGAACGGAGATTTTGCATAGCACTCAGAGGATTACTGAAAAAAAAAATGATGGGGAATCACCCTCTATCTCACGCGGTAACCACATCGTTTGGACACAGCAGAGACAAAAGAAGCCCCACTGTGGTTTTCACTGCGTGGAAAAGTGGTCGTCGACAAAAAAAATGTATGAAAAATGCGACCATCAACTTTCACGGGGAGACGTTATTATTTATGTACGGGAGAAGAGCGACGGTGGTGGTGAAAAGCTAGACTCCGGCCATGGCTTTTACGTTTATGAGTGTCTCGTCGTGGTCATAAAGGCATCTCGGGCATTATGCGCGAGCTAGATACGTAATCGTCTGCACTGCTGGAACACCCTGCGGTGCGGGTGTACACGCATTCCTGGGGAGAGTTACGTGCCCGTTCGGGTATCGTGAAAACGTGAAAGTTGTGAAGCGACGATGGAAAAGCTTGTACTTCGACTGGTTTTATCGGTGCCATCGGCAGATGATGAATATTGAAGCAAAAAGTAACTCTGTATTCATAGTAAAAACACACATTTCCAACACGACTGTCATTAATTATAATTAATACCCTACTATACATTTACCGACACAAGTCTGTCGTTGAAGAAAAAGAGTATCTCGGAAAGCCTTTGCGGTTGTTTTGTTGCCAAGATTGGTAAATCCTGCATTCGAGTGGAGGGAGTTTGCTGTCTACGTCCCCAGTAATATGATCGCGCATCGCTGATTCAATATTCCTAATGGAAAAGACGTATCGGCCAAGTGGGAATCGTGGGTCGCTACGAGTGATAGTGGCTAGCTTGGTATATATATAGTTGGGCCAAGAGATGAATCAATTAAGTTAATAAAGTGGTAGCCACAAGTTGAGGCCCAACCAAGTTTTATTTGTTTTGATGTTGTTTTTTCGGAGAAAGTAAGAAATATACTATAAATTAGTTACCAGCAATATTTAAATTTCAAGTAGAGGGTAGTGCTATTATTATTGTTGATTAAAAATTTGTTTTGTCGGTAAGGTGAATCCATGTTAAATTACTTTGTGATTCAATATCCTTAACGATCAGTAAACTCTGGCTGGGAGGGGAAAGGCCATAACCGGGCCGAGCGATAAAAAGGGATGATAACTCAGCTAAGAGCTAAAAGAATAAGATTGACAATTAGGCTGAGAACCAACGAAGGCGACCACTCGCATAGCACCTAAGAAAAGTGTACAACTCCGCTAAGTGCTATAAAAAATATCGTCGGAGTGGACCCTGAAAAATGTCATAAATTGACTAAACGCTAATGAATGTAAAAAGACCTGGATAAGTGCTTACAATAAAAGTTATCCTTACATTAATTCGTAATTTTTTTATTAATCAACCTTAGCTATTTCTTAGCTGAGTTATGACCTTTCACCTCTCAGTTGATGAAATACTCCCAACCCTGTATGAGCCAGTCCCTAAAAAGCGCGTTCGTAAAGTACGTACCTCTTTTCACTAGCGAGGATCAACAAACTTATTTAAGCTCGTGGAGAACTGATCCGGATCGAATGGAGAGTATCAAGCCTCCAAACATTTGGATTATCAACGGCAGTAATTCAACTATATTGGCGATCGGTATACCCCGTAGAGTGAGATGGGACTTGGGTACTCTACCACCCCCTCCTCTAGCGGTGCTGCGACACCTCTACCGCAACCCTTCCGAGAGTAATCCAGACATCCGCCGTAATGCCATGAAATATCAAATGTGCCCGCCACTGCCGGCGCATCCTTTATCCCCTTCCGATATGCTATACACCGAGCGGATCAAGGCGCGGAAGAGCTTTTACGCGTGGGAGCTGTACACGCTTTTTTTCCCCCCCTCGCCCCTCTCCTCCTCGGTGCTACCGCTGCTTCATATTGCGCGGGCCGTTTATCCCCCTTCTTTCGTCGCCTGGGCGCGGCGAGCGAGCCGGCTCTTGATTAAATTCCGGCCGCGAAATAAGACCCGGCTTTAACGATAACGGCGATGCGTTTTTCATTGCCCCGGCCTGCTGTGCTTTTTTCCTGCTGATGAGATTTTTTGAGTTTTTAACGAGTCCCGTTGGTTTTTGTTCTCGTAAGCTTTACCATGGAAATATATTTGGCGTCCATCATTAGACACTTTACATCGCCACCACCCAAACTGGTTGATAGTTCAATGTTTAGTAAAGCTAACGAGATTGAGACCGGTAGTCTCTAAAAAATATCGCCTCGCATCATCAGACTACACGTGCAAGTGACACCACTCAGCAGGCCGCGGTTATCAGGAGTCTCCTCGAAATTAGATTTTTTTTTTCGCTCCCACCACACCCATACCTCGAACAAAAAAATCACGGGGCGTATCAGCCAAAAAACGTGACGAGCCGACACGTAACAAGAGAGAGGGAGACAGGAATCAAGTAAAAGCAGTCACGGAATGCAGGGGGTAGTGGCATAGCGGAGGCGCCTGCACGATAATTAACCACTGGCAAATACTCGATCCGTGGGAGCTTCGCTATGCATTCTACTATCATACATGTATGCACGTATACTAAGCCAAAAAGCCGACTGGCCACGGAATGCGTACAAACATCATCCCTCCCTCTCCCTCGCACACACACGTCCTATAAAGCAAATACGCGTCAAGCCAGGGCCCTCACAGTTGCGTATAGTATTGCAATCCACTTTATCCGGTCATTCTCCCTCTCTCTGCCTCCCACTCCCAAACATTCGACCCCTTCCTTTTGTACCTGGCTACGTACAAACTCCAGAGCTTTAGTGGATGACGGCGAGTGCGAGCGTATACGCTCCCGTTTTTTATATTCCCCCTTATTAGACGAGCTTTCTTCTGATACCTGTGTGCACGTCATGTATAGAAATTTCAAATGGCAGTGGACGCTTGCAACTACATTTTTGGTTGCGAGGCTTTTGTTTTGTACTCGCTTTTATTTTGTTTTGTTTCGCTTTTACACAATTTCTACAGGATTTTTGTGAGCTGCTCGAACGTGCTGAAATTTTTAATTCTTCAAGGGGATCAGTGGATTGTTATTTATTTGCTTTTAATGGTGCGAACAAAATTATTTTTTTGTCATATGTATTTCCAATACCATTCATGATACATTTTATTCATTTTTAAGATATGGAGTAACTACGAATTGAACCTGATGATTTAATTTGACAAGTTTCAAGTGAACACATCTCAATTGATATAAATTTAATTGAACTCTTCAATATTTATAACGTCACGTAAGCAATAATACTTTTTTTTTTTACTGAAGTTCGCTTTTAGTCGTTTTTTATGAACGGAACCACAGTGTTAAGTTGGAAATTAGATGATTGTTTATTATAATTATTGATAATATACCTATACCTTAACTTCCAAACTTAATAAGAAAAAAATCAGGTATTGTATTTATTGTGCAAAGCAAAGAGGTACGATTGTATGTTGCTCCACTCTGAGATTCTAATATTATTTTTTTCAATGTATGAAGCCATAGAATTTAATATGATGTTCCAATGGTTGATTCATTATTAACTGTGATTATTACGTAGTGTATCGAAAAGCTATTCATCACTGCTCCGAATTACTCGACTATGATTTAATTTAATGGTTATGAAGCTGCTGTGTGAGACCAGCAATTCGATTTGATAGGAATTTGAAAATTTTTTTAATTGTTTGAAATTTATTTATTTATAAACAATCTAAAAGCATAAAGCCAACCCTATATCATGGGCTTTTAAAATCGAGTTAATTATTTCTTAAGAATACATGTTCACGTGTTCTTAAATAGCGTTTCGATCACAAGAAATAAGCCAAACATATTCGCAATTCCAGAGGATCAACATTTTCAATCGATCCCTACTATGTATCCAAACAGATATTTAATAGCTAAACACTACTAGTGGAATCGCTTTCCAAAGTCTCGTTTAACTCTCTGAAGACCAAACAAGCCACGCGCGACTTTCCACTTTCCGATACTTCTCTCGGGGTACCGAAGTTAGCTCAGTTCGAGCGAGATAACTGCTCGCGAGAAAACTCACACGGGGATTGCTTTCTCGCATATCGCGTATCTTTGCTCGAGTTTGATCGCTTTCTCATCTTGTTGCTTCTTTTTCTTTTCTCTTGGCGTCACGGTAAATTCGAGTTTAAAGAAAATAAAGAAAGAGGCGTGGGTGACAGGCGGTACCTCGTGATCTCGCGATCCATCAAAAAGCCCATAAAAGCACGTAGAAAATCAGCTACTGGCGAGAACTTTTCACTCGCTGTGTTGCCGTTAAAGTGGAAAAAGCTTGTTAAAGTTGAATCAACGTTAGTTTTCCAAACTTTTTACTCCCCGGATGTTTTCTTCTTTTTTTTTTCTTCCTTTCACGCGTACACCTATGAGTTATAACTGCTACTTATGTCAATGATTATATAAGATGCCTGAAAAAATAAATTTTCTCTTCATGTAAGTAAGACCCCTTGTTAGAGAGTTTATGAGGAGAATTCACTTTTGGGTCATGGAGTTTTCGTTTCGAATTAAAGTCAGAATAATTTAAATTATCACTTAACATTTTCTGGACACTGAAATCGCTCCATCCTTTTAATTTTTCATTCCACATGAGAAGGTTTTTTTTCAAAGCAATTTTTACACTTACGAATACGTAAATATGGTCCATCAGATAAGATCTCAGGTTGCTCATTAAAACTGCTACAATTTTCCCAGTGCCTACACAAACGGAATGGAAATTGAAAAGCACAGCTGCTTTTGGATTTTCAAAGAATATCCCTCTCTTTTTCTCTCTCATACAACGCCTTTTGATTCTGCTCCCTCTTCCGCGTACACACTATTTGCATCCATTGATTTTCCAATTTCCGCATCTCGCTCGACTATTTTCGCCCAAAGTGGCTCCGTCATTTTCCCCTACTCTCGTATAGCAGCCTCGTATCCTGCCTTTTGTCCCTGTCTAATCATGCCACTCGTTATTCCACCGCAGTGACTCTTTGCACACGTGCGCAAATAAAACGTGTACACGCGTATACGTTAGCCTACATACACATACACACAAGCAGCGATGCAGATAGCAGAACAGGCTTTCGTGGCGGGTAATACAGTATGTCCCTGAAAGCTCCACTTCGCTTGATTTTCTGCTGTTTGCCGCTCGATTTTTCCATATTTTTTGCTCGCTGCTGTTGCGATGCCGGCAATGTTAGCTCGATGCAAAGCTTTCACGCTGTGTATATACTTACGTTATGTTTTCTCGAGCTGATTGTGTGTGTGTACCTTTTTTTTGTTCGCCTTTTCTGCTCTGTTTGCTTACGAGCTTTTGTTCCAGACTTATTTTGGATTTTCAGTATGAGCTTTTGTCGCTTCGTTTATGAGCGTACACTTTGGATTTTTATTCGTTTAAAGTACTAATTTTCAGTAGTATAACTCAAATTTAGTCAGGCAATGAAATTTTTATTTATTCGTTTTCAGTGTTAGAGATTCCGTCTTTTTTAATAAATTTGTAGTGGAGTTTCTTCCATTTTTTTTGCTCCTAATAACAAATTATATCAAATTATTAAAAAAAAACTTATTATTTATATTTTAAAAGTCAATTAGATTTGAATATTGCAGAGACTAACATTTAATAGTTTTAGGATGGGATTTTTTTATTCAACGTATTCTATAAAACTAGTTCATAGACTTCTTTTTTTAAAATATTTGTTAACTTGAATTATAAACTTTAAGTAGTATAAGTCAAGTTTAGTCAGGCAATCTAAATTCAAATTTTCTTTATTTACTATTAGTACTTGAGTATTTTTTTAAATAGATTTGGGATTCCCTTTCTTAAATAAATTTGTATTGGAGTTTCTTCTATTTTTTTCTGTTACGAAAATATAATATCAAATTATTTAAAAACAACTTATTATATATATTTTAAAAGTCAAAAGGATTGTTTTTTAAATTGTATGGATTAATATTTTATGTTTTTTAAGTCAAATTTTTTTAACCAGCATATTCTATGAACTTAATTTATAGAATTTTTTAAATTTTTCGTTAATTTGAATTATGAATTTTAAGTAGTACAAGTCAAGTTTAGTCAGACAATCCCAATTGAAATTTTCTTTATTTACTAATATATTAATTAGTACATTTTTGTTGTTAGATGACACATAATCTCAAAAAAAACAAATTTTCAGTAGTATAACTCAATTTTGGTCAGACAATAGAAATTTTTTACTATGCACAATTCGAGATCCCAGTTTTTTCCATTAGTTTGAAGTAAAGAGAATTGGTGCAACATTTTATCTTATTTACCATTAGATTGTGTAAAATTATTTAAAAAAAAACAAATAAATATTGTTAAACGTAAATAGTAGTGGTAAGGGTTATAGAGACAGGTATTTAATAGAACATTGGAGTATTTCCGGTTCGAAACATTAATTTTAAGTAGTATATTTTGGGTATAGTCAGGTTATTGAAGTTTTTAATTTACTTTTTTTATTTTGTTTTAAAGATTGAAGTATGTTTTGTACAATGATTTTACTTTTTTAATATAAAATTTGTCACAAAAAACTGATAAATGTCTTAAATGTGGATAGAAGTTTCGAGGATTGCAGAGGTGGGTAAAATAAAAACACATTATTCATAAGTATAATAACAGTAATATATAACATATATGCCTGTATACATGGTTCTTACAACAATTTCCAAATTTGATATCTTTCCTAGCCTACTCTCAAGATCGAGCACCAGCTTTTGATGAAATCGCTCATCATATTTTACTCTCGCTATTATTTTCTCATTTCCTTCAATCAACGATCTTCCTTCGTCAGCGCAAAATGATACAACGTAATATTTATATTATCTTCTTTATTTATTTATTTATTTATATATTAACATCTCTCTATGAAATTTTCGGACAAGTAATAATCGTATGTATAAGGTGCTTATTCTAAATTCTTTGTATTTAAAAAAAAAATGAAAAAAAAAATCAACGCCACCCTAAAACCTCTTCGTTACATGAGTATTTTGTTTGTTTGTTTTCTTGTTTGTCTATTTTTCTCAAAATCCCTTGCTCTCGCAACGCAACGCAACCGAGGGCTCACAATCACTGTACACGCAACTGCCACCTCCTTTTTCACGTTACACACACTGGACGTTTTTTATTACGGTCTCCTTTCTCGTCACATAAAATGTAAGCGGGCTGGAGATCTCTTTTTATTTTTTCTCAAAAAGACGGAATCGATAGACGGAACGTCTGACCGTGGCAACGCAAAAGTGCCTCTGCTTGGGCTCGGAATCGCGTCTCAAGTATATAAGCGTTTTATTTCTTATCTTCTTTTTTTTAGGCACCGCAAATTTTATATTCACAATAAATCTCAGTCATGATAATTATGTTGAAAATGTAAATCATTTTTTTTTTTTAATGCAATCGATATGATGTACTATAGGCAGTGATAATAATCACATTTGATTCCGGTTAATTACGACTCTCACAAATACTGCAACCACGCAACAAAGCTCGCACCCCCAACAGTAAAACTCGTGTAAACATCCTCTCGTTCGGCTCAAACGCAAAAAGCGGGAGGAAGCGGGGGATCGTAGTTTACCTTTGACGTGCTGGGGTTTTGTTAACCACATGCGTTTTCGTGTAAATGACAAAAAAAAAAAAAAAAAAAAAAAAGAGAAAGAAAGAGTGGCAAGGCATTATCGACGCGCTCGCGCGGCTTACAATACGCGAATATGGCAGTTCTCCCCGGTTTTCCTGGCCCCGGATGAAATATTCGCTCTTCGAATCCACGTGTTTCCCCCTCGTATGACGCGCTTCCGACAGACCGAGCGTGCGTGCTTGCATATCCCTCTTCTCTCTCCCTCTCTGTCTAGTCCTTTCACACACAGCCTGTTCGACGATGACAATGGCCAACGCTTTGCTAGAGTCTTTTAGCCCGCGCATAGAATTTATGGCTCGTGGGGCCAAATCACGTGCCGCTCTCTCGTTTCGCTCTTTATTCCATGTCCCCTTGCTCTGAATTCTCGAATTCGCGTGTATCCGTGTGTAGTTTTTTTTTTCGTATTTTATGAATTGGCTTTGCTCTCTGCAGTAGCTTCCTCTCTGGTCCGAGAGGCTTGGAAAGCGAAAGCCTTTCAGCTTTAGTTTGGCTTGGTTGAGGTAGTCAAAGTAAAACATTGGTTTTAGAAAATTTCTCCGTTGAATATATATTTTTGATCGCAAGGAGAGTTTTAATAGAGTTTGTAATAATTTTCACGTGGACAATACATAATAAATCAACAGGAATTTTTATGGTTCTCACTGATTGTTCAGTTTACTTTGATTAACTCTGACTCATTTATTGGATTGGCTACCTACTGATCCGCAGCAATACGATTTTATTTATTTAAATTTATGAAAATTCACTACTTTAGTATACGAGCAATATCATTTTCCAGCGAAATATAAGCTTGGCTGACGCGTTTTATTCTCACCACAAGCCTGCTGTATTTTTATTTTTTCCCTCTCAAAACAATATCCACCAAGCTCCCTCTTTTTCCTCCAGTGAGCAGAAATAAAACTTTCATCTCATTTCACATGGAAAAGTTGCCGATAGGTTTCCCGCAAATAAGTCGTTTCTCCAAATACACCACTCGCATACACGCACGCTCGATCTGTTTTCAGATACACCGTCCGACAATTGCCATCTCCCTTAGATATCCTGTGCCCAAGGATTGGACTTTTCGAGGAAAGAGAATATTCCGCTGAGCTCTTTCTCTTGCTCGCTTGGACTGACTCTTTTGGTTTATGAAATGCGAGGATTTGGACACGCGCGAGTTTTGCATACGAGGCGCCGTTCGAGGATGATGCGCTGGAAGGAAGAAAAATAGCGTTTACGTGACCAGTCCTTTACTCCGTTTTGGAGTGATTTTCTTCTAAATCGCGTGGAGTGTTTTACTTTCGAGCTAATTTGTTGGTGATTTTTTTTATTTTTTTGTTTATTATTAAAATTCGCGACGGACTCAATATGTTGCTTTACGTTGATTCGAGGGACAACAATTTCACGGATTGTTTCACAACTATCGTGCAAACAGTTCAATAGTGTGTTATTTTAGTCTTTTATTGTATTTCAGTTACCTCAACGTGATAGTGGACCAAACCGCAATAATGGATTTTTTCAAGAAGTTTTTAAAATCTCGTTGCCCGTACGTAGGCAAAATTGATTTTGGACTTCAACAATTGACAATCGCTCCTTTGGAATCGACGAATTGACGAGTGCCAAACATTGATTCGCACAGTTCCGAAAAATTCTTCGAAGTAAAAAAATACTACTACGCACTGTATTTACATCGCCCGACGAGCATAATAATTGAACTCCACGTTATAATAAACGGACTTTTCATACAACATCATATTATGTGCAAGTATAATTTTTTCATCATTTTATACCACATATTGTACAATTTTTTTTGTTCTTTACAACATTCACTGTGGAAAACGATACGCTGTTGTTGAAATACGATTTTAACAGTGAGTGAAAATATAAAACCATCTCGAAACAAATGTTTGATCAGAGAAAAAAGGGGGAAACAAAAAGTCCTTTGATAAATGGTCCGATTTCTCGGATCGAAAAAATTCGCGTTCACCGAGTCATGAGTACATATACTGGTCTCGCATTAAAATCTTGATAAAACTGAATGGCCCAACTACATTGACACGAGTATACTTGCGTTTGGTAAAACTAGTCGCTTCGTTAGTCCATGGATGGATTAGAACTTCGTACTCGCAAAGTCGTATCGCTAAGTGGACGAGCGCATCGGATGACATTCAACCTTACGAAGCGCCAGATCTCGTTTGACGCGCCGAGGCACCAATGGATATCGCACATGAAAAGACGTGTATCACCTGCACCGTCGTCCTCGTGAGATTTAATTATTCGGTTCCTCTAAGGGTCGGCTCTACAATCGACGTGGCGCCAACCAGCGAGGTGTCAAGGGAAAGGAACTTGCTCGGCTCGCTCTTTTCGCTAGCCTTACGAGATCGCCGGTGCCGATCGATCGTTGGTCTTTGTTTTGCGCAGCTTCACCGTCGCGAAAATATTGCTCCTGAAAAAAAGTCGTCTCAAAGTCGTTTTGCCGTGTCGCACTTGTTGGCGAGCTACAATCGTAAAAGAAAACGTGCACTTTTCTACTGCTGCGCTACACATCCTACACACTCTCAGCGCTATCCGGCCATTCAACAAATGTACGGATAAAACAATAGTGCTGCAACCATCTCACGGAGCTCTAAAGTGTTTTCGAATGGTGTCGCGTTGAGAGCTACGAAAAAAGAAAACAAAATAAAATCCCTTCCTCTACTTATAAGCGTAACATCGAGTGAAAAAAAAAGACGACGAAATAGTAAAAAAAGAATTCATCCGATCCCGGTATAAAGTAACGACTCTACGATGACTTTACGTTACTTTTGTATAATTCATAAACAAACTCGAGTCAAAAGGGTGCGGTCTCTGCTGATGGTCCCATTGTAGCTCGCGGGCAGTGCCGAAAGGGTATATAAGTCCGATGGAAAGGCTCTTTGGCCACTCGAACAATTATCGAGCTCTCGGAAACACGGGCGTGTTGGTTAAGCGAACTCGCGAGCACCGGGCAAAGTTACCGGGGCAAAAGTTTGGCAATTTCGACCCTATTTGCTCGCCATAATTCGCCCGTGTGTACGCGTGCGCGTGAACGCGAGAGATTCTGCTAGCCTTGGCGAATTCTCGATACATAAATAATTCAACGGTATACATGGTATGCGTAGCGAAATGTGTGTGTAACAGTCATACGTTGATGCTTGCACGTGTAATCCTTTCGCGCGTGTAAAATGATGGTCACTACGAAAGTGACATCGAGACAAGCGCGTGAAGGGATATGCGGGGAAAATTAAAATACATACGTCGCGGGTAAATGCAAGGTAATCTATTTTCAACGTCCGCCCGTTTGCTTCGCTTGGAATTTGTCGGCTTACAAGGCTTGACGATCATTGTATCATTTTATTCAGTTGAACGAAGCAATTGGGATGACAGTGAACGACAAACACATAATAAATTTAGCGTCAAGCAGATACGCACAATTTGAGCTACAAAAATATTTGTATGTATATGTATATATAATTTATATGCAGTGGAGTTAAAAACAACGTGAGAACGATATAATATAATATAATATATGAATGGTAAAAACAAAAAATGGTATGGAAAAACTTGATTACAAAAATAAAAGATACAAAGAGAAATAAGAAATAATTAAAAAATAATGATGAAAGGGAAGCTATCACTGCTGCTTCTTCTTTTTCTTCTTGATCACCGACTGATCGACGCCCCACAGATCGTACCACGGACCGCACGTCTTCTTGTTCCTGTCCCCCCGCTCGCTGTCCCTTCTAAGCTTCGTCCTCGGCAAGAGGGTCTTCTCGGACACCGCTTGGTCCTTGACAATGATACAACTGTACGTCGACTCTTCGTCCGAAGCTTCCGTCTCCGTGAAACGCTGTACTATGATCCCATCATCGTCGTCGTCGTCGTCCTCGCCGTAGGCCTTCTTCCTCCGCTCGTTCCTTTTGGCCTGATTGTTCTCCTTCAGCTCTGCCACTATCATGTTCCTCTTGGCTTCCATACTGCGCTTCCGCTCGTTCTCTATGATGGCCTTTCTCGACACGTTGCCCACAAAGTAGGACCTCTGGTCCTCGTAGTGCCTCGAGTTGCGGTACTCGCCCCTGCCGGGGTTCTTCGGTCTCTCGGCCGGTGTCGGCGAGGGGTCGTCAAAGTAGTCCAACGACGACATGGATTTGTCCGGCAGGTGGACCCGTTCCGCGGGCTTGGGCTCATCCGGCATCGGTGGCTCGACCCCGTTGATGCGCTCGTTCGTTATGGTCGAGTCGCTGTTCTTGCGCTCGAGGCTACGGTGCGACGGTCCAGGACTGCTCCCGGAACTGCCGGACTTTCTCGACTCGTTCAACTCCCGGGATTTGTCCAGTTTGGCGTCTTTCTTGAGCATCTTCGGGATGTCGACGAGCGACCGGTGCTGCCACAGGGCCATGCCCTCCAGCACTTCCGAGTCCCGACGGAATCTCCAGAAGCTCTTTGTCCGCTTGACCAGTTTCGGACTCTTGTTCTCGAGATCGAAACCACCACGGCCGGTCTGTATCAAGTGGCCCAAGGCAGTGCTTTGTCTCGGCACCAGTGGCTTTCTGCTGTCCACCTTCACATTGTTGTTGTTCGAGTCGTTGTGGCTCTCGGCCGGTCTGGCCGTCCGTGAAAAGCCGTGGCGTTCCAGAACCTTGGTTCTCTCCAGTTTGGTTTCAAAGTTGGACTCGTAGCCGCGATCCTTGTCGACGAGCATCGGGTCGTTGGAGAAGGCGATCGGTGGTGTTATCGTCGTTTCCCCGTAGATATCCTCCTTCTCGGAGTATCTGCGCTCCCGGTAGCGTTGCTGATCTCTCTGCTGTAGCTGCTGGTCCGTTGGTCTTTCGGGGGCCTCCTGGGAGGGCGGTCTGGGTCTCTCGAAGGGCCCACGGCTCGAAACGCGTTTCCGCTCTTGGTTCTTGTCGTAAGACCTCTCACGGTCGTAAGTCAGAGTCGACTGTCGCGACGACACGAGCGACTTGTCGGTGTACCGATCGCTGCTACTCGGTGGACGCTGGGCCGGTCTCCCATTTCGTATCTCGCGCTCGTACTTATCGTAGGACGCGTTCGTGGATTTGGTGTCGTCGTGGGGTCTCTCGAGGGTGCTCTTACTGTAGTCCATGTTGCGGCGTTCCATGAACTTGGGTGGACTGTGCTCGCGTGCGTACTTCTGGGCGGTCTGCTCGAGCTTCTGGGCTATCTGCTCGACCTTGCGACCGGTTTCAGGCATCGTGCTCTCTTCTTCCGAGTCCGACGAACGGGACGAGGACGAGTCGCTGGTCTTCTCGTTGTCGTACTTGGAGTCGTTGTCGCCTCGGTAGTCGGAACGACGGTCGTTCCCGTTGTGGTTCTCGTAGTACTTTTTGTTCTCGTACTTCTCCGATCGGTACTCCATACTGACGTTGTAGCTTTCGTCCTCTTCCTCTTCGACGTCCACTTCCACTTCTATCTCGTCGTCTTCGGTTTCGACGTCGCGTCTCTCGTACCTGGACCGGTCTTCGTCTCTGTCGTTTCTGCGGCTGTAGCTTCTACCGCTATTGCGATCCTCGTTGGCCGAGAACTTGCCACGGTCGGAGTTCCTCGCTGGGGCTCGCGTGTTCTCGTACTCGTTCTTTTGATTGTTGGCGTCGTGCTGCTGCTTCCTCTCCTTCTTGGTTGGGCCAGCTGGCTCGCTCTCCGAGTTCCTCAGGTTTCGACGCTCTTCGGTATCGTGACGTCCGGATTTTCCGTTAGTCTGCTCGTTTTTTCCCGTAACGCTCGCGTCGGACCAGTACTCTGTCATTGAGCTTCGGTAATGATGCCAAGACTTGTCGTCCCGCGGTATTGTCTTCCACGAATCGTTTTCCCAGTCCTTGCTGTCGTTGGACCCTATAATCTTGCTATCATCTTTGTTGTTGTTATTGTTATTGTTGTTGTTGTTGTTGTGGTTGTTGTTGTTGATGATGTTGTTGTTGTTGTTGTTGTTGTTGTTATTATTATTTGATTGCTGTTGTTGCTGTTGCTGTTGTTGGTGGTGCTTGTGCTTCTGCTTGTTGGGTCGGTCGGCTGCCTTTCGTCGTCGTAGTCTGTTTTATAGGGATCGGGTCGTGTGAACGAAAGAAAAGAAAACAAAAAAAAAGAAAAGACGAAAAAAATAAGCGGCTGTCACAGATGATGGGCGATGAAAAACGAAAGTCAAGGAAGAAAGGATGTAAATTTTTTGGAGTGAACGTTTTTGGTCTTGTTTCATACGACTTAGTGTCTACTTTGTAAACTACTTGGAAAAAAAAAATAATAATTTGTACACTAAAATACATGCTAATACTGTCTTGTTACAAGTAACTGTATAAATTATTTCATGGATATTTACTACCATTAACATTACAACTACTACATCAAATTATTATAATAAAATTGACTAATCACTCGAAAAAATTATAAACTCAAATGAAAAAGTAAGATAAAGTTGGTACAGGCTTTGATAAGTACTAAAAGGCCAAGAACCAGAGACAATGCGAAAATATGCTGCGTGCCAAGTTGGGACGGGAAAAGCTTTGACCTCAAGTCTTGCGGGAGGTAAACAGTGGACTAAAGTATTTGCATAGTCCTCAAGAGCCACGGGATGTAAAATAAGGACAAGATGAAAGTGGGGTCGTGGAGAGGCGTAGAAAGGAAAGGGGGCTCGGTAAAAGTCCACCACCGTCGTATTTAATTCCATCGATCGCAGTAACGCATGCGGAATCTACAAAGAACGAAAGAAAAAAAACAAAACGAAACGTAATCCAAAGAGTAAAAGCTCGGCCCGAAATAACAAGGTGAAACAGTTGGAAAATTACTTTTGTTCATTCAAATGTATTGTACTGACGGAGGAGGGCTTATTCTATTTACTAAATACAAATTGGCTTTTAAGCGAGGATTAGAGTTGCTTTCAAGTCAAAACATTTTTAACTTACAGCTGCTTTGCCGCAATCGTACGATAAAAAGCTTTGCATACAGAATTACGTGCAATAATCTCGTTTGAAATTTCAAGATTACGATTTTTTTTTTTTTTTTCTACTAAACAAATACTCAAAACGCATGCACAGTCAATTTCATTGTATAGCATCTAAGATTTTCAGAGTATGTACAGTCACTAGTTTAATAGTATGCCATGACATCATGAATCATTGCTTAAAGATACAATCAGCCGGTCAAACTCGACAGCAAAACCCATCTTTTTATTCATCAAAAGTGCAAAATTTTGTACAAAGCTTGGATTATCCGATCGTTAGACTATAATATCAGAGAAGCAGCTACAGAGGGCAATAGCAAATGAAATTCAAAAATAATAAATCTCAGAAAAATAAAAGGCCTTCCGTTCGCAGAGATAACAGCAGAAGGTTTGGGGAGACTTGGCAAGAAAACTATTGTCACGGCACATTCCTCGTACTTTGTATTAACTCCTAAATGGAGCACACTAAACGAAAAATTCTAACAAGAGGCTACTGCATGGACCTAAAAATACATCTTGCAAAAAAAAAAAAAAAAAAAAAATTGAGCCAGCACGTTTCTCTCGCCAAATCTCTCCAAACCTGTCTCCATCTCTACATCGTACACATACTCATTCTCCCCGGAGAAACTCGTCTCTCCCTCCTCGTTTGAGCTCTTATTCTCTTTGTCTCTCACCTCATGGCCTCGTCGTCGCTATAATCGATGTCCGGCTGCACGGGCGGCTCGTTGGAGAAGCCGCTGTCGTTGCTGCTGTGCAGCGACGTGACGGCCTGGGGTGGCGGCACCGGGGGTACCGGCGGCTGCACCCTGCGCCCCCCACCTCCCAACATCGTCGGCAGCGTTCCAGTTGGACGAATCTGCGCAGAGACAATTGTTTTTTTTTCTCCCTCTCTCGTTTGTTTTTCCTTTTTTTTTACCCACCCCCTCCCCCTTTTATCCCTCTTTTTTTTCACGTGACCGAGGTACACCGTCCCCCTGATTATGCGCCATTGTGCAAAACGCCCAACGCATGCTGATTTGCGCGTTGTCCCCCGTTTCTGTTTTTTTCCTTGTTTTTTTTTTTTTCCACCAGCTCACGAATAGGAAATTCGCGCGACAGGTATTTTTCCTACGTGAAATATGCTGGAATTTATTTTTTGCACAACGACCACAGCATCCACATACCTGTTGTGCCTCAATTAAAACGGAGCAACGCAACCAACATTTACACAAGAAACAAAAGAGAAGACCAAATGGACAAGCTCGAGAAGCTGTAAAATCTCAAGAGCCCCGCGTGCAGTCCGAAGTCGAGTGCCCTCAGACTCAGCGTTGGCTTCAACGACGCGATGAAACAACAAGCAACAACAGCTCTTACCGATTTGGCCTGCCTGGCGGAGGCCGGTACAATGCCGTGCGAGCTGTTATTGCTCTTTGGCGCGCTGTTGGCGGACGCGTTGCCCGCGCTTGAGTTGTTGGAGGTGAGGGTCCCGTTGTTGACGTCGTGGATGCCGTTGCTGCTACTGCCGCCGTTCATGGACTCGTCGTTGCCGTTGCTGTTGTTGTTGTTGGGCATAGGTGGCCGGGACGGCGGAGGCTTATTCGGAGGCATGGCTTTGGCGTCCACCGCACCGTTGCTCGGACGGCCTCCGTTGCTCGTGCTGTGATTCGGCGACCTGCGCGACACGAGACGTTACCCATTGTTCGTACGGGAGGGAGACACAGGGGGTAGTATAAGCGCATTAGTTTGTCGCTCCGGGGATCAGGCAGGCGGGCGCACGAGGTGTGGCGGATCGGATTTCGACGATATTCGATATTTGTTGTTTTCGACAGCAGATACTCGGCTCGAGGGTGTACGCGCGGTCGCTGCGTTTTTCACGCGTCAGCGATATTGGTTCAGCACCGGTGTTTGGAGGGGGTACAAAGCAACAAGGATTTTTTTTTGTCGATCGTTTTGGCTTTGTCGGATTTCGAAGGGGAGAGGAAGGAGTGTATTGCGCCAGCGGATCGGGACTGAGTGGAGCACATTAATTATGAAGATTAGACGGATGGGGGCTCCCTGTTATGCTTACCCTACTGCTTCGTCGACCATAATCTCTGTGTATGCCAGGGGAAACCAGCCGGAGCTCTGAGTGCGTAGGTTCTCGCCGAATTGCCAGCCCTTCTGTCGGTCGCCTTGTTAGTGCACAAAGATGCATAAATTCATCGAATATTGTATAATTGTAGTTCCGTCTGACTAAATATTGATTTTTTCACTTGTTTGATATTGAAGAGCAAAACCACCAATCACATGGTGTCATTTTTCGAAGTAAAGTGAGTACGAAAAACAAGTGAAATAAATCAATATTCCGTCAGACACGGCTCGTACGTGACAGAGTACTGATATTTTTCTAAATGCCGAACGAAGTCACAAATTATTCGTCAAATTAAAATTAATATAAAAAACAAGTGAAAGAGATCAAGATTTCGTCAGACACGGCTCTAATATAAATACTCCTAAACCTAAGCTAAGTCTCGCTTATTTATTAAATACTGACTTTTTCACATGATTAATGTTGAAAAAAAAAAAAAAGAAAAATCATTAAACATCTATCATCTCGACAGCTTTAAATTGAGATTAATAAAAAAAAAAAAAAAAAAAAAAAAAAAAAAAAAAAAAAAAAANAAAAAAAAAAAAAAAAAAAAAAAAAAAAAAAAAAAAAAAAAAAAACAAGTGGAAGAGATCAATATTCTGTCAAGCTCGACTTTTCCATTCGCCCAAACCACAGTCCTCCACTTCACTTGTGAACTACTACACGCCCAAGTGTCACTTACCCATGAGCGCAATGAGGTCACCCTCGTGGAAGCTGAGCTGATTCTCGCCGGAGCTGAGGTAGGCAAAGAGAGCACGAGCAAGTGGAGTCTCGCCCCAGAAGCTGGATATCAAGCCACCACTTACGCCGCTGTTGCGGCTCACCGGCGCCATGGACCGCGGCCTCGGTGGTGTGTCCGGCACTTCTACGTGTCCGATGACAAAGACATTACATTATTGAGGTGGTAGCCACGAAAATTCATTGTTTCAATTTTTCACCATCTCTTGGATTTTCTCTCTCGTATTGCTCGACGAATCAATATAAGATAGAGCCTTAAGATAATTAAGTCTTCACGCCCAGCACAAGCGTACAATAGATACCATTGATTAAATTTGCATCCGTTAAGAGAACTCATTAGTCCTGAATACATCAGCAAGAGACCTGGGATGTAAATTCCGTGCACACACACCTCTCAAGGTCAACCCCCTGTGTATGTATACGCATGGTCACGAAAAGGGGAAGGCGCACGTCTTCGCGAGGTAACGAAGTCGTATTAAGGCTCTTGAGAATTACGGGCCTATTCACTATGACACTGTGCGTAACTGTACGCGGATGCATTGGGAGGATGGTGGTCTTCAGTTTTGAAATTTCGCGGGGCTCAAGTGACGAGCGGTTAGGCGTCATCTTACAAGACTCTTAATTAAGTTTCAGTCACGTTCTGTTTGTACTGGTGACACGGTTGGTATACGCGTCCCCGCAGTGAGTCGTTGGCGCTCTGAATCAACGTGGAAAGTTTTTGTTTGACGATCAATGCAAACTCTGTGGCTCTTTTTGTTGATATAAAAAATCAATAAGAATAATCATTCCACGTCTCGTCGACGGCTCACGATGTCATTAAAGTGATTACCGTTGAAATACAAAAAATTAAAGTAAGTATACTCTCGCAAGCGGTGCAGAAATTTAATACATTAAATCGTGTGCAATCCATTTTCACGCACAGAGGTGCATACACTTGAAAAAATAATCCACTCATCGGCAGGCGCGCGTCGAAAGCGCGCTCACCGGGAAAATAGATTTCCGCGGGCGAACGAACTGAAAAATGAAAGTCTGGGTGATTTTGTTTTTTACAAAGATTGCTCGCCAGCGTGTGCGAAATGCCGAATCGTTCCGGGCACGAGAACGTACTCGCGTTGCGATATACTCTGTGTGAGCGGATGCAATATCGTTTAGCAGCTGAGCGAATCGCGATGGAAAATTGATTTTAAAAAGTCGTACGTATGTGTACGTATTTCCCTAGGAACCCAAGTAAAATTCATCAGTGGGCAAATTAATGACATTTTTCATTGGAATTTTCCGACGCGTCTTACCGGGTCCAAGTGACAAGGTGGAGGCGTGCAGGTTAGCCTCGGACCTGGCGCGTGACAGCGCGGCTGGCAGGTGCGACGAGCCCTGGCCGTGATGCAATCCCGCGTGCACCGACTGGCTTTGCGGTGGGCCCAGCCTCAGCTCAAGGCACGAGCTGTCCATGCTGCGGGTCTTGCGCAGCTGCGAGCTCATCGTCAATTCCGAGCCGCCGTTCTCGTCGTCCTCCGGCCAAAATGACACTTGCTGTCGTGTAATACATCATTTTCATTATTATTTACTGCTGGTAATTTAATTTTTTCGCGATTCAATAAAATATTTGTTGAAAAACACGCTTATTCTATTTTTACTGCCTTTACATCATTGAAAATTGAGACAAATACACACTTCCGGTAAGAGTAAACAAATTCTTATTTTGTTCTATGCGTTTTCATTTAGCTCCTAAGCAGTATAAATTTCCCCGGAAAACGATGAATAATGGCTTCTGGCCTGGCGAATCGGAGCTACTCCAGCGCCCCTCAAGAAGATTTATGTCGCTTGCACTTTATTAGGCTTTAAGATATCATCCCTAGAATTTTAAAGAGAATAGAAAAGTATCCGCGAAATTTTGACGGCATATGAATTTTGATGGATCCCTCGAACAATTTATTTCACGCTCATGCTCGCACGATCGTTTGACGAGGTATAATTTTACGAAAATATATTATCAAGGCACGTTGAAAAGTGAAATACTCAAAGTATTATGTTATTGGTATTTCATTTTCTGTTTTTTTTTTCAGCAGATTTTACTAACAAAGAAATTTTTTTTTTCCTTCACTTTTGAAACCACCTCCTGCGTTTAACGATCCAAAAGGGGGACCACAGCCACGTGCGAATTATATACGTACTGTACACTCGACATAACTCACCCTGAGCCTCGAGGCGAACATGTCCTCGACGGACTGAGGTAGGTACTCGCGCGTGGCCGCGATTTCACGCCACTCGTCCACCGAGGGATGAAGTGCCGCCAGGGCTACCTCGTGGAAGCTCGCGTAGTGCTTGGCCAGGGAACACTGCCGCTCGAGCACGAAGCCGTATCTTCGCCTCTCCTGTGTCATGGCCTGTGAACATTCAGTGACGTAGATTTTTTCTATCGAGTGGGTGAACCGAAGTATAGTTTCAATCTACGGATCCGTACGAGACTTTTGTTTCTCTTTTATACACGAGACTTTCTTTCTTTAGTCACATCAACGTTATTTGAATGAAAAACACAAAATACAGAATATCTATTAACCGGAAATTAAAACTTATAAATTGCACCATTTACAATTCAATAATTTTTTTCATGCTGCTATTCTAACAAAACTGTAGTTTCCCTTTCTAAAAATTTGGTGATACAAACCCAAGTAACAAGAGCAATGTTAAAAAAAACACGGTTGTATAATATCAAAATACAAATAATTGTGATTGATGTGTGAAAATTGTTAAGGAGGTAAAGTTGGAAAGATGCAGGTCTGCGTCTGGCTACTTTTCTTTCGTTGTCTCTTGACACCTTTGTGAAGTTATGAAAGAAAAAACGCAAAGAACTTCAGCAAGAGAGCCAACGTCTCGGGGAGCGGCCCTCGTCAACGCGATCCTCGTCCCGGGAACAAACAAAAAAGAATCAAAGGGAAGGAAGGTGCAACGAAAGTTTGAAATGGTAGAGCACTTTGTGCGCGTGCATACATTTTTGAGGCTCTGCTCGCAGAAGGCGTCAAGCTTGGACTTCTCCTCCTCGAGGATCTGCATGTTCTTGAGCTCTTTGTCCATGGCGAGGCCGCTCTTGCTGGCGCCGCGCGACTTCTTCCTCTGCTTCTTCATCGTCGCCGCGGCCTTGCTGTAAGTCTCACTGCGCGTCTTGTGCTGCTGCAGGAACTTTTTCTGCTCGCTCTGTGGGCAAACAGCAGCGTCGGGAAATTAGTTTTGCGAGGCTCCTCTCGAAAAGCATCTTTCCTATTTTTTTCTTTTTTTTTTCTTTTCTTTTCTTTCTTTTTTAAGCATACACAACGAGTCTTAAAGTAGTTTACCTGCACGACTTTTGTGTCCTTCTCGAGATTTGTTTCCAGTGGCACCAGCAGGTCTACGTAAAACGCTTTGAGCTGGACAAAGAATACGTCATTATTGTTATTTGGTATTAAAAAACTTTGGGCGACAAGTTAGCGAATGCCTCGAGAGGGAAAAAGGTAGAGCTCGCGAGGAAAGAGACAAAGAGAGCTCAGTGTACCCGCGTACATGACACTCGTGCGACAGAGAAGAGACAATAGTAGGCGCAGGTGGAAAGACGTCAAGTGCTCTGACCTACATGCACTTTAATTACGTGAAAGACCTAATGGCGTGATGTATCGTGTGACTTGCACTCTGTTGCGTCAAAAAACATGTAATACGAATTTTTTCAATTAAGCAATCCAACGCGTCCTCCTTTTCTATCAAATTAACATATTTTCCACGTGAGCAACGACCGCCTTACTTTGAAGATAGTTTTCTTGGAAATGCATCACTTTATTTTTTTTTAATTATTCACCGTGACTGTCGTTTGGAACAAGGATATTATTTTACCAAACTTTTATTGGCTTGGTTAAATATAAAAAAATGACAAACTTTACGTTGTATTTAAGGATCTAGCTGAAGGACTCTGCATTTTCATTAAAACCGGTGATAATTGAAAACAAATGAAATAAAGTACAAAAGCTGATGACAATAAGCAGTATGTTTCTTAATAATCAGCGATTGTAAGTAAAAATATTCAATGAGCAAATGAAAAAAGCAATCGGCTTACAACATGTAATAAGAAGCGGTGAGTGAAGTTGAATGATTTAGTGCTTCACCCTCTGGTAGCCACTTTACAATCGGCAGGCGAACCGACGGACAGGTATATTTTTCCACCGAGCAATAACAAAAAAAAGCGAGATACCCCATGTGAATAATCTCACGTGGGGTAGCGTTTCACGTGTCCGCGCGCGCGAACGTAAAACCCGGTAACGCCAGGTAAAACCAATACACCCTGCAGTCTCTTTTTTTTATCCGACTCGCGTGGCCATTGTCTGGCTAGCGAAAGTTTAGATCAGGGCGAATCGACTGTTGGGGCGCAACAGCGCGAAACGAGGGGCAGGCCGAGCTGACAAAAACGTTGCTCTCCCCCTTTTTCCGGATGCCCGATTTTTTCCACGGGAATTTCGGCTTTTTGATTAATAAACATTGATTAAAGTCGCTCTCGGTGGCGCACCCGTGGGTTTTTTTTTTCTACGTGTACTTTTTTTTTCGTGCTCTTATACGCGGAACAGTAAATATTACATAAACAGTTTTTAGGAGGGAAAAAAAAGATGATTTACAAGAGCATAGTCTCTCAGACCGCTTATTACAATAAATTAACGGAATATCTCATGCAAACGAGGTCTGCATTTTGGGCTTCCCCTCTGGAAATACGGTGCACACGCGTACGTTTCATCCTTCCCGAGCCGGCTAAGACAGCTTCGAGGGAATCTGTAGAGAAGCGAGGGTTGTACGGCCGTCTCGCCTCGTTTCGCTCGAGCGAAGAAAAAGAACGCACCCTCCGCCGAGGATTTCCATGGGCCAAATTCTATTTCGCGGCACGGAAGGTAATTTTTTTTTTTTTTTCCTCCCTCGGCACGCACACCGCGCGGACACAGTCGAGTGGAATCGAAGTTTAAATCTGAAAAAGTTATGAGGAGCTTTTTGCCGCTGCCGCTGCGTAAGTGCAGTTTGAAATATCGCGGGCCGGGTTACTTCTTTTTTTTTTTTTTTTTCACGTGCACCGTGAAATCGCAGAGCCAAATCTAATTTTCAACTCGGCGCCGCGCCGTTGCCGCTGATCGATTTTTAATAATGTACGCCTACAGGAATTCTTCTTTTTTTTTTCGTGCGACGAAACGGCGTGTGTTTCGAGAAGCTCGGGAATTTTTCATGGCATCCACGGGGGTGACGCCGTTCCGGCATTATTAAGCTCTGCGAATATTTTACCTTTGGAACAATGAATAAAACGCAAACTTTCGGAGCATACGCAGGTCGAAACTTGATATAATATTTCTAAATATTCCAGCGTGAGTGGAAGCTCTTAATTTTACTTTGTAAAAATCTGTGCGGCTTTAACGAGTATAATTTAAGTTTTCGTGGATAAAAATTTGAAGAAACACGGGCAGTATCGTGGACCAGCCAGCTATAGGCACGGAAGCAAATATGAACACACGTGCTAGTAAAAAGTACGAGTCTTTTTATCAGCTCGACGCGCTATAGGTATCCCCGACTCTTTTATGCGAATTTGCACAAGTGCTTAGCTAGCTTCCGTGGTATTTTTTCGCGCAGACCTTTGCACAAGAAATTTTTTTCTTTTGTCTCCCTTGCAGAAACAGCGACTCTCGGGAGATGGTACGTTCTTTTCTTTCCACATTTTCTTTCTTTTTTTTTTTTTTTTATAGCCCCGGCAAATTTTCGTTTGATATCACCGGACCTCGAGTTAAACACGGAGATGCGATTTTTTCTGATCTTGATTTTCTTTTTTCGTTATCCTGCATTTATACTCTTCTCACCGGTGACTTTGCCTATTAAATATATTCCCTGTATTTATTTAAGGATCAACTTTTTTTTTATAAAAAACCAAAAGTACGCGTATAAAATTCTGAAAACCAGCAAAAATGTGAAGAAAACTCACAGCTTTAACGAGTTAATTATAAATCATCGTCGTATTCTCCTCCAGCCACCTAAAGTGAATTTAACGAACAACTTTTTCATCCACATCCGGGAGGTAAGAAAAAAGGTATTCATCGAACTTTTGTGAAATAATTCCCGCAAAATATCCCGAGCTCTCGAGCTACTTCCGCCTCCTCCACTCGTAGACTCATAAAATTTGAACTAATTCGCCAGCCATTCGCGAATTCATTCATACTGCCCAAGTACCCCAAAAAGGCATCGGCGCGTGCACGCGATTCACATAAAACCAAAGATTCCATCAACACCGTTAATTGGATTATTTTGCTATCCGTCGAGATCCAGGGATGTAAAAAACGCCCGAGAACGCAAAGCGAGTCCGAACAGATAGAGAACTGGCTTTCTTCCAACCATTGGGGGGAAAAAAAAAATTCCTTGCTCCTTTTTCACAAGAGCATGAGGCAGAACCGCAATTCCCGTGTTGCAACGAAGCCGAATAATTCTTTTCCAAATACAGCATCGGACCCGTTCGACTCATTAATTTACGAGCCATATCGTTCAGGAGCCCTCGCTCCAAAAGTTTTCCAACCCCTGACTCAGCCATTTTTCACAACAGTTAATCTCTTTATCTCGCGATTCGGCAACATCTTTATACCGGACGAGCAACGGCTACAGTAAATCTGTAATACCCAGATGCCAGTCGCCTTTGACGTTGGCCAATTCCAAAAACGCCCCACGAAACAAAGTCGATCCTGCCGGAAAATTTCCTCGTTTCGAAATTTCAAGATTCTCCAAAGATTTCCCGACTCCGGCGAAGCGCGTTGTTCATGCAAGAATTCGTTTGTTGTGCATACTTCCCCTGCGTCAAAAGACTGCATTCCAAAGACTCGCTGAAGAAACGGGGAGAATTTCGGAGGTGGAGGAGGGTCCCCAGCAGGCAGCGATTTTCATGCCCCGAGTGGCACTCAATTTTTCCACTAAAATAACCAACAGGACGAAAGAGGAGTCGATAAAGCGTCTTCCTCCCGGTGGATGAATCGATGATTCCATTTCGCGTCCCAAGCACGCGGTAAAAGCCACCGGTCTTTACGGGAAACCCATTGCCCGGCGGCCGTCGCGTAGCCTTCGAAACACTCTACGGACAACCCATGCAGGCAATGAACAAAAAGGAAGTTCGGAAGGAGTGGGAGAAAAAAGGGGGGAGCCCCTGTTTTAAGGCTGTGGCAATCGATCTCACGATGAGGTCTTAGAGACGGCTACCCTCGAGGGTGCGCCGGGTGAGGTGGCGTTTGGGGGCAATAGAGCTCTTTTTTTGTCAGCCACGCACACCGTTTGCTCAATCTACCTCGTTGCCCGCAGTTTATATCAAGAGTCTACACGGTAACCGCTCCCCCGTACTCTTTAACTCGAGTGTAGAGCTTCGATTCAGATGTAATCCCATGTAATTGAGAGACATTGAGACGTTATTCCCACAAGCGTCTTGTGTCCCTGAGATTTCGTTTTTCTACTCGATACATTTTGTTTTGTCTGTATTATTATAAAATGTATAGGTATTGAATTAATTCGAATAATCTCAGCGCTCGTCGATTTGTCCTGTTAAGGTATGTACAGCGCCTCCACCCACGGCAATTCTCACGCGTACATGAAGCTTTCAAATGTCATAAAAATTCATGAATTTCAAAGGGAAAACCTCGAGGTACTTTGAAAGCCAAAAAAAAAAATGATAGCTCCAGCGCCGGCATTACCTCTCACACCGTCACATTTTTTTCCCTGCAGAGCTGCGGTCCTCTCGTCCGCGCAAGATCAAAGTCAACTTTTATATCTAAACGATGGAGGACCAGGGACGCGTCGTCTTTCCAATTAAAACGAGCCCCCGTTTCGCCTCGCGGGAATAATACGCTGGCTAAACTGTAGCTCTGGTAGGAATATGCTTTATCACGAGGACCCGGCCTCTTTAGCATCGCACACGTGGACCAAAAACCAACGTGCGAAGTATACACTCGAGTCTTAATTATATGCCCGCGTCTATTTGCGTACAAGCTAAGAGTATATACGTGTGCGTGGAGTGTGTCCAGTAGAGCTTCGTTTTCAAGGGTTTTTGCGCTGTTTTTGTTTGTACCTCCAAGCGCGAGAAATCTCGCCCGTTGGCTTTGCGTCAATAAAAAATATGCGGTCCACTGCGAATACGTTCTGGTGTCCATTAATAACATGTTGGTCAATAGTAAATTATTAATAGATGAATATCCCGTACTCAGATAATCTAGCTTATCCATAGTGAATGCGAGTTTATCCATTTATAATATTAACCGTTTGGGGGTGATAAATCCATAAACTGATCGAGCTAAAAAGCTTTGATCGTTTATGCATATGATTCATAAGTAAACAAACTTTATCGGTTCTACTTGTATAATTTCATAAGCCGTTGCATGATAAACATTTTTTTTTTTTTTTAATTTAAATGTATGGATTGAAAAAAAAAACAAACAAACCAAATTTACTGACGATTCGAGTTACATTTAATATTGAGATACATGTTAAGGAACATCTCATCGCTTTAAAACTGCTTTTTAGTGCCTACACTCCGAGTAATGATCATATTATTCCTAAGTTGATACATTTATAAATTATCAAATAAAAAAAGGCCCGAAATGAATGAACTAATAAAAACATGATAACAAACATGAGAATGTGAAGTTTAAACAAGTTTTCTGAGCTTCATGCGACAATTATTGTGATCAAAGTTGAAAAGAACACAAGTAAACTTTTTGCCTCGGGTTATACCCACAGGTTAAAGAAGTTTAAACGAAGGGTGTCTCTACACCTCCGTCCACTTTTCCCGTCTCTTTATCTCTTTCCAACTCGAGTCGCCGCCGTAAACACCCAAGGATAAGCCCACCCGCAGTGTGTCTACTTACTATGTTTATCTCCTGCTCCTGTATCTCCTTGTAAACCTCGACGATTCTCATCAGGGCGGATCCTGCAACACAAAAAGTGCAAAAAACAACATTAAACTGGAACCTATGGACCACAAGCCTCGCTCTCTTCCCGCATTATTTATACACATCCTCGCTACGACCAGGAGGGAAGAAAAAACCCTAAAGCTACTGGCTAAACTAACGGTACATAAGAACGGGGGAAAAAAAATTGTTTAGAAAAAAAAATGGGCATGCGAGCTAAATATCCCGTGGGAGAATTTACATACGGTGCGCCGGAGGTGACGACACAGACACTGACGACGGCGAAGAAGAAGCAAGCAAAGTTTCGCCGGCCCTGAATAATTCAGCGTCTAGGAGCGCGAGCGTCGGCAATGCCGTAATCCGAGTATAGCTCCTCGGCTTAAAGCCACCCGCATAGACCTCCTTACTCTTTATATATACACACACGCCCGCGATTTGTCCGCCCTCCGTCTCTTCGCCTTTCCTTATATCTCAAGGGCAATACAACGCACAGCCCGACAATGCAAAAAGGAAGGCGCGATCGAATGAGCTTGATTTATCGAATCTTTTCGAACGGCTCTGCTGATTTTTCTCCCCCCCCCCCCTTCTTTTTGCTGGGAAAATTGCGCGTCCAAGTTGGAAGATGTCTATTTCTTCTCGCCCCTCCTTGTAGGGTTTCCGAGGCGGAAAAATTAAGCCGTTTGTTTGGGAACATATTTAACCGAGTCAAAGATCGTTTATTGATCTTATCGTGGGACTGTCTCTACGTGTGGGACAAAGTTTAAGGAGTAAGATTAAATTTACCTAACTGTATTTCAAGTACTGTATTCTTTACAAAAGAAAAATCCAAATAGGATGATGTGCTTTTAGTTTGTAAATATTGTAGAGAAAATTTTCTTTTAAGACTATCGTGCTTTCCTTACTACTGTCCGTAAAAGTTTGATCAGACTAAAAATGTGTATACCTTGAACATTACAAATAATCACCCTATGGCATAATACCCATCTAATTTCATTGAAAAAAAAAATCATAGATTACATCTAATGTGCGATGCTTCTGTAACTAGTAAGTACGAACAAAACCACGAAATTCAATGTAGAGGGAGACAAGCGAATCGGTAAGACTCGAGCAATTTATCTCACCGTAATCTATTACCTGAATCAAGAACAGAGAACATGCTTTGCAAAAAATGCCTGCCATTGTCACAGTGGGTTCACATGTCTCCCAGCGACGTCGAATAAAAACAAGTGCGCGCTATCGGCAAGCGTCCCCGAGATCTCGCAAACTCCTCCATTCGTTCTCCCTTTGGCCGCCTCCGAAAAAAAGTCCGCCACATCAGCCAAGCGGGCCAAGACTGCACTGGCCGCTGATCCCCTTTTCTCCAGTCCTTTTGCACGTGTAAAATACTGCAGCGAAAGCGAGCGAGTGTTTCCCGTCTTTTTTTAAGCTGCCCGGTTTTCTCGCCCAGCCAAAGTTTCTTGTTCCTCCCCTTCGAGTGGAACCCGTAGACTGGCTGACTTTACGGGTGAGCTCGGCTGCAGTGGTAGCTCTTTTTCCATCAAATTATACACCCTCGCGTCGAAAAAAGCACGCCAAACGAGTGACATTGCTCGATTACTTAGTAATTAATAAATAACTTACTTAGTTTTATTTTTTTTTAAGTAGTAAAAATCCGCTTTGGTCAGCCCGGACCAATTTTTCGTCCATCGCCACTCAATCCGGTCGCAACCAAAAGGGCCAATAGCCCATCAGTACAGGCTCGCAACCCACGGAGCTCTCGGCTTTGGAAGTGCATGGGAGCCCCGAGATCTCCTTTCTCCAGAGCCGGGGGTCTGTAACATGCACACTTCACCGGTCCTACGTACACACCTGCCAGCCACCTAGTACGGCCGGAGGCTGCTCCGCGATAACAGCCGGGGCTCTCTTTTGTTTACCGGAAGCTCCTGTGAGCGCGGCCGCCCATGTTTTTCCGCTCGGATTTGCTCCCCTCCTGCGTACGTGTTTTGCGGGCGGGGCCGCGTGTGTTTGGGCGCACGTGCAAATTGATCACCCCCCCCCCCCTAAAGATGAGCTTGCAGGTCGCGTTATCGTGCTGGGCTAATGACTCCGAGCTCGGCTGAATTTCCGATGGCCTTAATTTTGTTTATGCCGGGACGAGCGCTCGCGATTTTTCCCTACATTTTAAATTCATAGGGCTAGACAGTCCCCGGTAAGGGGGGTACGGGTTAATCGCGTAATGGTATCTGCCGCGCGATCGTAACTTTCGAAATTGCTATTATCGCTTTTTCGGTTATCTAGCTGGCTTTTCCGGCTCTTTTCTTGCGAGCACTCGTTACACGGGTCTATTTTGCGTTCGTGCGATAACGCCGCGGTAGTGTTTGTCGATGGGGGGTGGGACGAGAGAGTGGCTATGAAAATAGTTTATCGGTACGGGGTCCGATCGTTTGGTATTGACTGCTCTGCTGCTGCGTGCGTTTGTAGAGAAAAAAAAAAAAAAAAAAAAAAAAAACAACTTACTTCGAATCGCGGATTCCGTTTGATCCTCGCGCGTCTGTTTTTATCCCTTGCTTTTTCTCTCCGCCGATGAGCTCGATTGCGCAACTGACTGACGATCCATGGGGTTTTAACGGAGAGTCGCCGATTTTTGGTCTGTTTGACGAGATTTTTTCATTTCGGTACATCTCTCTTTTATTTTTAATTCAGAAAAGCGACATTTCACGTTTGCTCGGCGGATGTGTTTCACAGCTGAAGAGGCACTTATACTTTTGAGCGTATAAATATTAACCTCCGGGAGTTTTTTTTCGGACATAGTGAGACAAACTGCACCCCTTTTTGCCTTTGAGTTCCTCTAACGCTGCGAGTTACGTTTTGATACTTTTTTAGGTGGACGCGCTTGCAGTGACGTGATTTTTTTCCATCGTGAAGGTATTTGCTCCTTTTTCAATTAAATTTTCGAGCGTTGAGACTTTCCACCGATTGGCTCGTCAACAGTTTTGAAAAAACTGATGCAATAAATTGCTTGGTTCAAAAAATACGAGCGCAACACGATGTCTTTTCGTCTTTGATCATTAAAAATTCAAAACGCAAGGAGCAACAGGAGCAGGGTAAGACCAGCGAACGAGCTCGTTAATGGGTGGAAAGGGGAAAATGCTCTCGCTCCCTTTTGAATCGGCAGTGGTGCACATCGGGGGCGCGAGCGAGATAAATTACGGCGTTATAAGTTGATGAAGTCTGAAGACCTGGGAGCGCAAAACGAAAACATTTTCTCCCCTTGAGGGCCGAGCGTCTCCCCGGACCTAATTAATATTGGAGCTCTCGAGCACAGAATCTCCCGAGCCGCAGACGAAATAAATAAAATTTTCAGAAAAAAATAGAACCAACCTCAAGTCCGGCGTCAAAGTTGGCGCGCAAATAAGGATACGGGAGGTGGTGATGGAGCTGCTCTTTCTCGTGGGAAATCGGGCGCATGGAAGCAACAGTGGCTCTTCTTTTAAAAACAGAGCCAAGTTTTAATGAATAAATTGCCCCACCCAAGACGTTTATTATTTTCCGTTCGGACGAGTTTTGCGCTAAATATTCATCGGGCGCCTTGCAGCTGTGTCAGTAATCAGACACGCCCTTGCAAGAAAAAAAAGGGGGATGATTTTTAGAAAACGGTGTGCGAAACAAGTTGGTGGAGATGAAGGGAGGTTTACGCGTGAGGAGGCACCTGTTCATTCGAAGATCGCGCGAAACGGGGCTGTTGCTTTTAGGTCGCGGCTCGCTGAGCTTGAGGAAGTGCACGGTAAGGCGCTCGTTATTTGCCACCCCTACTCTTCGGGCGTGAGACTCGCGTGCGCGCTCTTGTTTTCCCCGCTTTGAAGCTGTACACGCTGCCGTGACAAAGACTCTCTGTACCAGCTATTGTTTGGCGGCGTTTGTTTGCATTGGTTGCGCCGTTGGCTCGACGATTGGCTGTTGGGTGCGTTTAATTGGGAGAACTTGATCATTCGGTGGCGTACTCTTTTGCCTCGCGAACGTGTTCTTCGGTCCGAGCTTTTGTTGTAAGTTCTGAATGTTTTTACACCACCAACAACATTAATTCACTCGTGTTTTCCAAATCTTAAACTGATCCCCTTGAATACGAGCACAAGCTCCCAGATCCTATGTTTGATAACGTTTCCTCTTGTACGGGGCCCTAAAATTGAAGCGGAGTGGAAAAAAAGAAAAGTACGTAAGAGAGGACAGGAAAGAAGGGGGGGATTGAAGGGGATGAGCGTGTATAAACTCTGGATTTCCGGGGGTGCAGTTAGTCGAGGGCTGAAACAACAGTCGCGCGTACTCGGCTCGATTCCACTTCCACCTGAGCTCAGCAAAACGTCGAGAGCGCGGCTAAGACAAACAGCTCCGAGAAGCAAAGCGAACTAATTAACGCGAGCATCGAAGAGAGGAGTGTGTATACACCCCGAGCTTGGGAGTAAGGGGGGAGGGGACAAACAGTTGGCCAGTATCTGGTGCTGCTCGTCCAACTGCTCGTGGAAGCTACGAACTGACCCAACTTGCCCCCCCCCCCCCATCAGCGAAAATTTAATAGTTTTCTGATGAAAGGAGCTACCCCCTTGCCTTTTGTTCGCTCCGATGCGCCTCGCCCTCCTGTCTGTGTGCACGCGTTTCCTTCTCTCCGTTTCTTTTCCCTTCCGTTTTTTTTCTCCCTTTGCCCCCTTCCACAAGGACCTAATGGAAGCTCCGACTGACCAAGTGAACTTGCGGATTGTGTGTGCCTGTTTTTTTTTCTCCCGCTTACATTTTACATTGCCGCAGGGAGCCCCCTTTTTTTACAGTTCAGTTGAGTGGGTAGGAAAAAGTTTATTTGGATCTGGCAAAAAGCAGCTCCGCTGCGAGATAATCATTTAAAAAGGTACTTTATGCTCGTCGAGAGCTCCTTTGCGCTTTTTTGTTCATTAGGACGTAGTTTAACGTTGTTTATCCATAGTAATCGACAAATCATGAAAACAATGCCGTACTGTCTCTACTCATAAGCAGTCAATTGGATACTACGAGTGAAGCTTGTAATGAAACGGATGCGTTTGAAAAGACATCAATGGGATGAAAATCAGTCGGAAAAAAGCTCACGATCCCTCGCTACGTAAACATTTCATTACGTGAAATTGCGTCTCTTGGTGCATCGCCTACACATTCCAAAAAGCCCCCATAAGAAACGAGAGCTCCGGAGGTGGAAGGAATCCCCTTTCCTCCACCGCTTCGGCATTTGAAATGTAAATGCGACTTAAGATTCCACGCAGCGTACACCTGCTCCGAGCGCCGCCTACGTTATCGAAACCCCATGGTGCGTGACGCCCCGATGCGCGAGGGTGAAAGTCACCCCCCCCCCCCGACCCATTTCACAATGGAATCTTTAACGAGGGGATTTTTATAGGAGTCTTGGGTATCGCGGGAGCATGTGCTCGGTACGTATAGGCACGTCGCCAGCGTTCGCGGCTCGCTTGTTTACCCCCCTTTTGTTGGGACGTTTTTTTTTTTTTTTTCTTCTTCCTCTTCATCTTTTACGGAGGACGCCAACAGCAGGCAAGTCGTACACCGGGGATCGTAATGACTTTGTTGTGTATCTTCGTTGCTTTTGATTGCTTCGTAAGCTGTTTTTAAGGGGATGCCCTTCGTTGCCAAGCGATACATGATGATAAACTAGACAAGCAAATTCGTTTCATCGACAGATTCGAGGAAGGGAGTTCATTGCAGCAAATTGCCGACAGATGAGCGTAACGTCGATTCCCATCAGCTTCTCCCATCTCCGTCCGATGCGCGATTTTAGAGCTTTTACGCGCCAAAGCAAAAAGACCCCCGGTTCGGCGGAAGGAAGCACACGCACGGTGTATGTGTGTGTAGGTCGAAACTACCCCATCGTCTCTGGCATCGAGTCAACAAGATCCACGGGGGGTGATACTGGAAGATATACGCTAGCGTTTGAAAGTTTTTACGTGGCTGTTAGCAGCGCGCAGCCTGGACGTTTGATTTCCCAACTTATTCCGCTCGATAAATGATAAGGACCTTTGGGACCCCTCGGGGATTTATCGTCCTCGAGTGACCGTGTGTTTGTAACATTGTCAACATTTTCTGACCCCACCCTCCCTCTAGGTGTGCCACGAGCTTCCGCAAGTCTTGAAGATGCAAGAGCGAAAAAAAAGTGACGCACCAGGCTAATGAATCGGTCTGGGAAAATTTTTCCGCGGAAGGCAATTTTCCGGCCGGGCGGGTGCGCAATCTCCGAGCCACAGCGAGAGAGAGAGAGGCCGAACCGGAGATTTGAATCGGCGTCTGTGGGATGTATAACCGGGGGAGCATCGTCGTGCAGAAACACTAACACAGGGAGAGAGAGAGAGAGAGTTGGTGCACGCACAGTTAAGACACTTCAATTACCTTTGGAGAGGCTCCCCGGCGGAATCGAAAGGCTCGGCGTCGCCGCAGCTCGGATCACCGCCGAGCAAATACATTCCACTCAGACTCTTGAAGTGCCTATATACTCCCTTCCCCCCCCCCCGGCTGCTCTGTTTGCCCTCTACTCTCTCCCCCCTTACTCGGCTCCTCGCGGCCGCTGCTTTTTTTCGAGCACTCCTCCCCTTTGATGCCGCGTTTCATTCGCTCCTGCTTTTCATCCACTAGCGCCGTGCAGGCTTTTTCCAGTCCGACCCCTTGTTTCCTGGACTCGCGAGGCTTCGGGGCGCCCATGCGGGGGTTGGGCTGCTTTTTTCTCTCTCGCCAAAACAAAAGGAGCGCTGATTATCGATTCTTACTCGTCCGAACGGGGTATAAAACTGCATACGGGCAGCCGGGGGTGCGCTCTTGCCCCTTTTGAGCTCGTTACGGTGGATCGATCGCACCGTTTCCATGTGTATATATGGAGTCATGTATGGACATTGGGTTATTGATTCTACTTTTTTCTTTTTTCTTTTTTTTTCCCGCCTATAAATCCCGACGAGCTTACTTCAAAGTGCTCCCGGCTGTAAAACGACGCGTGGATCCAAAATTCAAGGGTGTCCCCGCGAATCCCTGCATTTCCCGGGTGGATGTAGCCGAGCACCTACGAGTCAGCGAAAAAGAGGCTGGAGGTACCAGTAGACTACGGGGCAATGAAATAACACCGCTGGCAAAAAGAGAGACTCGTACACGCGCGTTGGTGTCGCGAAAACGTGAAAAAGAAATTGGAAGCACAAGGGGCGCGAGGATGAATAATAAAGGGGTGGGGGGTAGCGCGGAGCAAGAGTCCCGAATAAAAGTGCGCGAGATAGAGCTGTCGGGCGAGAGGAAGAGGGATGAATCTTGCGCGTGCCCGTTTTCCGGGAAAACGCGGGGGAGAGCTCGTCCTCTTTGGGTGTCCGTAATATCGGTCGCGACGCTTGCCGGCTATTTTTTACTTTTCCCTCTTGCCCGCTTCCACGGGGGCCCGGGGGGGGGGGGAGTTTTTGCATGTCCTGGACGATTTTTCGAGGGGCCGGGACGTGTAATTTTTACTGGATTTTTCCTCGGCTCTGGGGATTTTTGGTTTACTCCCTACGGCTGCTGAGATTTTTCATGTCCAGCTTATTATTTTAAACAGCGTTATTCTCGGTTGTATCGAGGATCAAGGTACCTTTAAAAAAAAACTTTGTAAATAAAACCTGTAATCTCTCTTTTGTTTATCTCTACTTTTGCAAGTTTAAAAAATTACCACATCGTGAATTTAAATCTTATGGGATTAAACACGACAAAATAGTAAGACGAGAACAAGTTGGCGTAAATTCGTGGGTTATTGGATTAGGACTTGATCCAGTACAATGTAAAGTTTTGAGCAAACATTTCGATGTTCACCTGAAAGGGTTGCAGCCTTATTATTTTTTCGGACCAGCATCAAAGTTTGCTTAAAGCAGCTCGAGTCTTATCCTGCTACCTCATCTGTACCGTACTCAAATGATCATAATACAACGAACAAATAAAAGAATCCACTTCAGAGAGTCAAACAGACAGGAGAGCCTGTACTTATTCCGGAGAAATTTCCCAGCGAAAAAAAATAGGGTCGGAGGATTCCAAGATCAGCAGATGCAGCGTGCAACGAGCGCAAAAGGCACGCGCATGCCGAAGATATGCCCTATCGGACCGAAGAATCGTGGGATGAGGGCCACGTCATACCAGAAACGCTGAGCGCGGAAAGCGAGTCGAAATAAAATGATACTCGAGAGCCCACCCTTCCTCTATCTTTCGCAGGTGTATGTATATACCTTCGGCTCGAATATGCAAGGAGTTCGGAAATTCGCTCGGAGACTCGGTAAACACATATTTGCACCCAAGTTTTACAAATTTCGGGATACAGCACTCGATACGTACAGCACGGCTGTCGTTGCGTCCAAATTCGGTGCTTTTACTTTTTTCCAAGATTTAGTACTGAATATTTTAACGCTAGTACCGCGAGACGAGACTCGCAAACATTTCGTTGGTTCCGTTGATCTCCGGCACAAAGATTGCAAACAATTAAACAAACCCGGCGAACGGCAGTTGTTGAAGTTTAACCGCCGCAAGCGCATGAAATTCCAACGGAACGCACGTGTAGCCACGCGTTGTTACGTGCATCCAGTAGCACTTGATACACGGCGAGAAGAAAGAAGCCAGAGGCACGATTCCACTCTAGATTAAATTCCAAGGCAACTTCGCGCTCTCCCTTTCCCCTCCCCCTTTTTTTTTCTTCCTCCCGGGTACAGAGTTTTGTGAAACGCTTTTTCCTCTCTTGTCGCTGTTTTCTCGCGAAAACAATTACGCGCCGAGCTTTCCCCGACAACTTTCCATCTGTTTTCAAAGCCCGCGTGCGCGAGTGTCAGTTTTCATTAGCGCGATACTTTGGCCCGTAATGCCCCGGCTCACACGTCCGAATTCAATCACGTTTGTACGAACGCGCTCGGTAGATATGCGCACTCTGCTTTGATGTTTCGCGCTCGTTTTATGTTGTACGGGCTCGTGGCGATCACTTGGTGATTTTACATGTGAAAGATGAGCTTTGGCGCGCACCGCTTTCAACGGTTGTGCTGTCGATTATGCGTTTGGAGATCATCCGTGGACTGCATCGCTTTCGGAACTACTTAGTTTTGATTACAGAGTAAATTATGGTGAAACATTTATCAAACAAAAGAAAAAGTTTTTTACAAATTATTTACGCAAAAAAGCACTCAACGTGAGAGAAGGCAATAATAATAAAAGAAGCGACTGTGTTCGTATACAGCGATAGAGGGGGGGGGGAAAGGAGCTTTGAAATACATACATGGATGAACGCTTTTGGCCATTCTGATTCATCGAAAAGGGGAGGCTTGCGTGTGCTTGCTCCGCCGCTCTCATGTTACCCATAGGCGTCCTGCTCGCACGTAGTCCAGCCCTGCGTTTCAAAGACTTCACCCTCGATTTTTCTTTCACCCATACGCTGGCTATCGACTGCGAAGAGATTTTAGTCCCCCCAAGCTTTCGATCGCATGTTCGAATGAAAAAAAAAAAAAAAAAAAAAAAAAAACAAACAAACCAAATTTACTGACGATTCGAGTTACATTTAATATTGAGATACATGTTAAGGAACATCTCATCGCTTTAAAACTGCTTTTTAGTGCCTACACTCCGAGTAATGATCATATTATTCCTAAGTTGATACATTTATAAATTATCAAATAAAAAAAGGCCCGAAATGAATGAACTAATAAAAACATGATAACAAACATGAGAATGTGAAGTTTAAACAAGTTTTCTGAGCTTCATGCGACAATTATTGTGATCAAAGTTGAAAAGAACACAAGTAAACTTTTTGCCTCGGGTTATACCCACAGGTTAAAGAAGTTTAAACGAAGGGTGTCTCTACACCTCCGTCCACTTTTCCCGTCTCTTTATCTCTTTCCAACTCGAGTCGCCGCCGTAAACACCCAAGGATAAGCCCACCCGCAGTGTGTCTACTTACTATGTTTATCTCCTGCTCCTGTATCTCCTTGTAAACCTCGACGATTCTCATCAGGGCGGATCCTGCAACACAAAAAGTGCAAAAAACAACATTAAACTGGAACCTATGGACCACAAGCCTCGCTCTCTTCCCGCATTATTTATACACATCCTCGCTACGACCAGGAGGGAAGAAAAAACCCTAAAGCTACTGGCTAAACTAACGGTACATAAGAACGGGGGAAAAAAAATTGTTTAGAAAAAAAAATGGGCATGCGAGCTAAATATCCCGTGGGAGAATTTACATACGGTGCGCCGGAGGTGACGACACAGACACTGACGACGGCGAAGAAGAAGCAAGCAAAGTTTCGCCGGCCCTGAATAATTCAGCGTCTAGGAGCGCGAGCGTCGGCAATGCCGTAATCCGAGTATAGCTCCTCGGCTTAAAGCCACCCGCATAGACCTCCTTACTCTTTATATATACACACACGCCCGCGATTTGTCCGCCCTCCGTCTCTTCGCCTTTCCTTATATCTCAAGGGCAATACAACGCACAGCCCGACAATGCAAAAAGGAAGGCGCGATCGAATGAGCTTGATTTATCGAATCTTTTCGAACGGCTCTGCTGATTTTTCTCCCCCCCCCCCCTTCTTTTTGCTGGGAAAATTGCGCGTCCAAGTTGGAAGATGTCTATTTCTTCTCGCCCCTCCTTGTAGGGTTTCCGAGGCGGAAAAATTAAGCCGTTTGTTTGGGAACATATTTAACCGAGTCAAAGATCGTTTATTGATCTTATCGTGGGACTGTCTCTACGTGTGGGACAAAGTTTAAGGAGTAAGATTAAATTTACCTAACTGTATTTCAAGTACTGTATTCTTTACAAAAGAAAAATCCAAATAGGATGATGTGCTTTTAGTTTGTAAATATTGTAGAGAAAATTTTCTTTTAAGACTATCGTGCTTTCCTTACTACTGTCCGTAAAAGTTTGATCAGACTAAAAATGTGTATACCTTGAACATTACAAATAATCACCCTATGGCATAATACCCATCTAATTTCATTGAAAAAAAAAATCATAGATTACATCTAATGTGCGATGCTTCTGTAACTAGTAAGTACGAACAAAACCACGAAATTCAATGTAGAGGGAGACAAGCGAATCGGTAAGACTCGAGCAATTTATCTCACCGTAATCTATTACCTGAATCAAGAACAGAGAACATGCTTTGCAAAAAATGCCTGCCATTGTCACAGTGGGTTCACATGTCTCCCAGCGACGTCGAATAAAAACAAGTGCGCGCTATCGGCAAGCGTCCCCGAGATCTCGCAAACTCCTCCATTCGTTCTCCCTTTGGCCGCCTCCGAAAAAAAGTCCGCCACATCAGCCAAGCGGGCCAAGACTGCACTGGCCGCTGATCCCCTTTTCTCCAGTCCTTTTGCACGTGTAAAATACTGCAGCGAAAGCGAGCGAGTGTTTCCCGTCTTTTTTTAAGCTGCCCGGTTTTCTCGCCCAGCCAAAGTTTCTTGTTCCTCCCCTTCGAGTGGAACCCGTAGACTGGCTGACTTTACGGGTGAGCTCGGCTGCAGTGGTAGCTCTTTTTCCATCAAATTATACACCCTCGCGTCGAAAAAAGCACGCCAAACGAGTGACATTGCTCGATTACTTAGTAATTAATAAATAACTTACTTAGTTTTATTTTTTTTTAAGTAGTAAAAATCCGCTTTGGTCAGCCCGGACCAATTTTTCGTCCATCGCCACTCAATCCGGTCGCAACCAAAAGGGCCAATAGCCCATCAGTACAGGCTCGCAACCCACGGAGCTCTCGGCTTTGGAAGTGCATGGGAGCCCCGAGATCTCCTTTCTCCAGAGCCGGGGGTCTGTAACATGCACACTTCACCGGTCCTACGTACACACCTGCCAGCCACCTAGTACGGCCGGAGGCTGCTCCGCGATAACAGCCGGGGCTCTCTTTTGTTTACCGGAAGCTCCTGTGAGCGCGGCCGCCCATGTTTTTCCGCTCGGATTTGCTCCCCTCCTGCGTACGTGTTTTGCGGGCGGGGCCGCGTGTGTTTGGGCGCACGTGCAAATTGATCACCCCCCCCCCCCTAAAGATGAGCTTGCAGGTCGCGTTATCGTGCTGGGCTAATGACTCCGAGCTCGGCTGAATTTCCGATGGCCTTAATTTTGTTTATGCCGGGACGAGCGCTCGCGATTTTTCCCTACATTTTAAATTCATAGGGCTAGACAGTCCCCGGTAAGGGGGGTACGGGTTAATCGCGTAATGGTATCTGCCGCGCGATCGTAACTTTCGAAATTGCTATTATCGCTTTTTCGGTTATCTAGCTGGCTTTTCCGGCTCTTTTCTTGCGAGCACTCGTTACACGGGTCTATTTTGCGTTCGTGCGATAACGCCGCGGTAGTGTTTGTCGATGGGGGGTGGGACGAGAGAGTGGCTATGAAAATAGTTTATCGGTACGGGGTCCGATCGTTTGGTATTGACTGCTCTGCTGCTGCGTGCGTTTGTAGAGAAAAAAAAAAAAAAAAAAAAAAAAAACAACTTACTTCGAATCGCGGATTCCGTTTGATCCTCGCGCGTCTGTTTTTATCCCTTGCTTTTTCTCTCCGCCGATGAGCTCGATTGCGCAACTGACTGACGATCCATGGGGTTTTAACGGAGAGTCGCCGATTTTTGGTCTGTTTGACGAGATTTTTTCATTTCGGTACATCTCTCTTTTATTTTTAATTCAGAAAAGCGACATTTCACGTTTGCTCGGCGGATGTGTTTCACAGCTGAAGAGGCACTTATACTTTTGAGCGTATAAATATTAACCTCCGGGAGTTTTTTTTCGGACATAGTGAGACAAACTGCACCCCTTTTTGCCTTTGAGTTCCTCTAACGCTGCGAGTTACGTTTTGATACTTTTTTAGGTGGACGCGCTTGCAGTGACGTGATTTTTTTCCATCGTGAAGGTATTTGCTCCTTTTTCAATTAAATTTTCGAGCGTTGAGACTTTCCACCGATTGGCTCGTCAACAGTTTTGAAAAAACTGATGCAATAAATTGCTTGGTTCAAAAAATACGAGCGCAACACGATGTCTTTTCGTCTTTGATCATTAAAAATTCAAAACGCAAGGAGCAACAGGAGCAGGGTAAGACCAGCGAACGAGCTCGTTAATGGGTGGAAAGGGGAAAATGCTCTCGCTCCCTTTTGAATCGGCAGTGGTGCACATCGGGGGCGCGAGCGAGATAAATTACGGCGTTATAAGTTGATGAAGTCTGAAGACCTGGGAGCGCAAAACGAAAACATTTTCTCCCCTTGAGGGCCGAGCGTCTCCCCGGACCTAATTAATATTGGAGCTCTCGAGCACAGAATCTCCCGAGCCGCAGACGAAATAAATAAAATTTTCAGAAAAAAATAGAACCAACCTCAAGTCCGGCGTCAAAGTTGGCGCGCAAATAAGGATACGGGAGGTGGTGATGGAGCTGCTCTTTCTCGTGGGAAATCGGGCGCATGGAAGCAACAGTGGCTCTTCTTTTAAAAACAGAGCCAAGTTTTAATGAATAAATTGCCCCACCCAAGACGTTTATTATTTTCCGTTCGGACGAGTTTTGCGCTAAATATTCATCGGGCGCCTTGCAGCTGTGTCAGTAATCAGACACGCCCTTGCAAGAAAAAAAAGGGGGATGATTTTTAGAAAACGGTGTGCGAAACAAGTTGGTGGAGATGAAGGGAGGTTTACGCGTGAGGAGGCACCTGTTCATTCGAAGATCGCGCGAAACGGGGCTGTTGCTTTTAGGTCGCGGCTCGCTGAGCTTGAGGAAGTGCACGGTAAGGCGCTCGTTATTTGCCACCCCTACTCTTCGGGCGTGAGACTCGCGTGCGCGCTCTTGTTTTCCCCGCTTTGAAGCTGTACACGCTGCCGTGACAAAGACTCTCTGTACCAGCTATTGTTTGGCGGCGTTTGTTTGCATTGGTTGCGCCGTTGGCTCGACGATTGGCTGTTGGGTGCGTTTAATTGGGAGAACTTGATCATTCGGTGGCGTACTCTTTTGCCTCGCGAACGTGTTCTTCGGTCCGAGCTTTTGTTGTAAGTTCTGAATGTTTTTACACCACCAACAACATTAATTCACTCGTGTTTTCCAAATCTTAAACTGATCCCCTTGAATACGAGCACAAGCTCCCAGATCCTATGTTTGATAACGTTTCCTCTTGTACGGGGCCCTAAAATTGAAGCGGAGTGGAAAAAAAGAAAAGTACGTAAGAGAGGACAGGAAAGAAGGGGGGGATTGAAGGGGATGAGCGTGTATAAACTCTGGATTTCCGGGGGTGCAGTTAGTCGAGGGCTGAAACAACAGTCGCGCGTACTCGGCTCGATTCCACTTCCACCTGAGCTCAGCAAAACGTCGAGAGCGCGGCTAAGACAAACAGCTCCGAGAAGCAAAGCGAACTAATTAACGCGAGCATCGAAGAGAGGAGTGTGTATACACCCCGAGCTTGGGAGTAAGGGGGGAGGGGACAAACAGTTGGCCAGTATCTGGTGCTGCTCGTCCAACTGCTCGTGGAAGCTACGAACTGACCCAACTTGCCCCCCCCCCCCCATCAGCGAAAATTTAATAGTTTTCTGATGAAAGGAGCTACCCCCTTGCCTTTTGTTCGCTCCGATGCGCCTCGCCCTCCTGTCTGTGTGCACGCGTTTCCTTCTCTCCGTTTCTTTTCCCTTCCGTTTTTTTTCTCCCTTTGCCCCCTTCCACAAGGACCTAATGGAAGCTCCGACTGACCAAGTGAACTTGCGGATTGTGTGTGCCTGTTTTTTTTTCTCCCGCTTACATTTTACATTGCCGCAGGGAGCCCCCTTTTTTTACAGTTCAGTTGAGTGGGTAGGAAAAAGTTTATTTGGATCTGGCAAAAAGCAGCTCCGCTGCGAGATAATCATTTAAAAAGGTACTTTATGCTCGTCGAGAGCTCCTTTGCGCTTTTTTGTTCATTAGGACGTAGTTTAACGTTGTTTATCCATAGTAATCGACAAATCATGAAAACAATGCCGTACTGTCTCTACTCATAAGCAGTCAATTGGATACTACGAGTGAAGCTTGTAATGAAACGGATGCGTTTGAAAAGACATCAATGGGATGAAAATCAGTCGGAAAAAAGCTCACGATCCCTCGCTACGTAAACATTTCATTACGTGAAATTGCGTCTCTTGGTGCATCGCCTACACATTCCAAAAAGCCCCCATAAGAAACGAGAGCTCCGGAGGTGGAAGGAATCCCCTTTCCTCCACCGCTTCGGCATTTGAAATGTAAATGCGACTTAAGATTCCACGCAGCGTACACCTGCTCCGAGCGCCGCCTACGTTATCGAAACCCCATGGTGCGTGACGCCCCGATGCGCGAGGGTGAAAGTCACCCCCCCCCCCCGACCCATTTCACAATGGAATCTTTAACGAGGGGATTTTTATAGGAGTCTTGGGTATCGCGGGAGCATGTGCTCGGTACGTATAGGCACGTCGCCAGCGTTCGCGGCTCGCTTGTTTACCCCCCTTTTGTTGGGACGTTTTTTTTTTTTTTTTTTTCTTCCTCTTCTCTTTGGACGTTTGGCAATCGAGCAATTTTTTCGCGCTTACAATNCGAGCTTTCGAATGAAAAAAAAAAAAAAAAAAAAAGTACACATCAACACATCCATTAGTTGTTGAAATTTTTATTCCATTATATCTTTTGTATAAATTGTCCACGTAGCATTTTTCCACCACAATCGTTTTGCAGCAACGAAATGCAAGTTGGCGACGTCCTCTGACGAATGATGCTCGCAGGGCTAATTAATTCGTGGAGCTTTTTTTTTTCAAAGACGCGAACCGCAGCTCGCACGGGCGTTTGATGTCGGAAACTCTTTCGTGCACCCTTACCTTCCCTCGGTATTCGAGGGATGGCAAATCTACGTACGGGGTACGGGGTTAAAACGCGCGAGCGAGTGTATACGTGTGTACACGCAGAGGGTGCAGAGCAAATTACTCGACGATGGCAATTAATAAAGCTCGTAATAGCGGCTGGTGCCGGCGATATCGCGCCTAGTCTCTCGCCTCCCTCCCCCCTCGGCTCGTCTCGCCCGTTAATCACCTTAACGAGTGCTTTTGTTAGCGTCAGTGGGTGGGTGTATTTGGTCGTTGAAGGGGTGGGAGGGTGTGGGGAAAAAAGCAGACTGTGATTTTTAAGCGAGGGATATCAAAAGGAAGGAAAAAAACCGATCGCGCCAAGTGGAAAAGTGGGTATAGGCCGTTGCCGAAGGGTAGGGGATTTGGAGTTGTCTTTTTTTTTTTTTATCCAATATGTTACAGATGCTTTTATCGGAACTATACTGAGTTACGATTTTTTGCGTTGGTACGGAAGAAAAAAAGATATTCGTCGAGTAGTTGCTTGTCGTATTTTACAAAAGTCTCCGGAGTAAAATGTAACGAGTACATCAAAGCTGATATTCGAATCTTATTCCGGCTCGTGAAAAACGACACGATCATCCTCTTGCGGATCAGAAAAATCCACTGTACGTCGCGCGCAAATTCGAGGAAAAGAAGATGGGTTCTGTAGTTGACAATGCGGCAAAGCTCGGGAGACGCGATTCCTTGCTAGAATACTTATATATATATATATACATTTTTTTTTATTTCTCCTCCCATCGTAAGCAATCCTTCACTCGAGCTTCTAGCTCTTTGAGGGGGAGAGTTCCGTTTGTCACTTTGATACTTTGATGTGAAATTTATCTTTGCTCCGACGTTCGGCTCCCATGAAATTTATCAAACGAAAATTTCGAGTGGATTAATGTTCACATGGACCCACAAATGCATGTATTATTATTAAGATTAAATCAGATAAGGACATTACGTCCTTTCATCAGCTGATGTTAAATTTATCGTTGTGATCCAAAAAAATGGGGTCAAGTGATAATGAGTCTACGTAACAAAAATGAGAATGAAGGATTTAAAATACCAAGTAAGGGTCAAATTGTAAGATCAGAAAGTACGTCGAGAAAGGGAAGGACGAAATAGTTCAAAACGTACAAGAGATCCGGTTGCACCAGTACTCATCATAGGTACAATCAAAACTAATGGCCAAGAGAGGCGGGGAGGGCTCTGTCAAGTGTATCAGTAACGCAGGCATTGTTCCACTTCCTTTCCGAACCAAAAAGGGTTGAACCAACCCTCTCCCTTTAAATCCAATCGGAAGGGATGGACGTGCGAGCACAGCACACGACGCATTTGGTTGCGTTCACGGGAGCTCGCCAGCGAACCGCAATATACGGTCACATGTTGTGTACACCCTATACGCGTCGACTCACTGGTTTCGCGCACGAGTTTCTCTAGCCAGCCTTTTGTTTCGTTTTGTCAAGCGCACGTGGATAAACTTGCGTGGGTAAAGCCACACGCTTCGATGACAAACGTATACTCCTCATCTCGTTGTCTTTGTGCTTTCGCATCTGTTGCCCGGCTCTAGGTTCGCTCGTGGGACGTGTACCTTTATGTTTCCAGAGTAATGACGGTAGTGCCCCTCTGTAGCCATGTAAGTACATTTAATTTACGGTGGTGCGGTTTCGTGAACGCAAATAGAGCTTGCGTCTCTGGAAATAACAGGTACTCCACATTGTATCATAAAATACAGGGGAAATATTCCAAAAAATACGCGGGCAAACATTAACCCGGTACAACTCCGATGTTTGGGCTTCCTCTGCTTTTTTAACGCTACGTTGGCTTTGCTTCTCTTTATTCCCGGGCTAATCTTGGCATTTATCTAGCCGCTCCTTTTTTCCCTCCCTCCTCTCTGCGTGTGCCTGTTCCTCTTTTTGTACATTGAGCTGGAAAAACTAAAATCTTTCGGACGGGCGTATGTACTATATGGCCGAGCTGAGCCACGAGGATTTAAAAGGCTTAATTCAATTTTAGGAATAGCCATTGTTTTAACTACTTTTTCCTACGTACACTACCACCTTTTGTCGTTATGTTCTTTTTAAGTTTTTTCTTGACATTCTCGGTTTTCACCGAAGCCAAAAAGCTCTTTCCAAACGGCCAAGAAGAAGACGTGCTTTATGCCCTGCTCCATGCGTTCCGACTGTGCACTTCAAGTGAGTAACGACGCGGAGATCGCAGTTATCACACAAATAAATTTTCCTCTCTCTATCCACCACGTGTGTACTTTTTCGTCGGAAAATACATTCATTCCGCTCTAACGAAACGAGACAAGCGTCGAATCCGTCGAGAAAATGATCATTCCTCTCTGTAAGTCCCATATGTATACGTACACCCCGAAAAACAACTCCATCCCGTCGCTGCTCCCGAGAGTATACGTAACAACAAAGAGCACACCTTACAGAGGTCCGCGGCTCAGCCACCAAATCCAAGCGGGGATATTCTTTAAAAAACCGCGCGAGCCAAGCAAAGCCGCGCCAGGGGTGAGTATTAAATAGCGCGCTCAAGAACACCGTCGAGGCTTCTTTTTCTTTCCTCCTCCTTTTTACTCCTTCCGCGCGGGCACACAAAAGCTTCCCCTCGAGCCATACGTCTCCTGTAAAATCGCGTGGGATAATCCCCGCAGATCCCCCCCCCCCCACCTTCTTTCCACCTACATCTGCATGTACGTACACACGTACCCAAGCTGTCGCACGTACTTCCCGTCCGTCGCGAGACGACGTTCGGCACGTGAGCGAACTTTTACGGTGTACCGTGTGTACGTGGGTCGCTTTTGTTACCCCGTGGAACGATCCGATCGAGCGCCGTCACCTCAGCGTCTTTGACATTTTCAATGCTGAGAACGCGAAGTGCGTGCTGATCGATGACCCCGTCGTCTACATAGGATGTTGTTGTATCGCGTATAATTTTGGCGAACATCTCCCTGTTTTTCAGGGGAGCGTGAAATGTACGTATAGGCACCTTGGGCTCCCCTAAAGTTTCCCCGTTCCGTAAAAATAACAAGATTTTCGCGTGGGTCACCGTGAAAAAGAACCCGAGAGGGAGGAAAGAGCCCCCAGCAGCACGTGTCTCCTCTGTGCCGCGCGTCTTTCCGTAGCTGCTTTCTCAGCCTTTTTTTTTTTTTCGCCACACCCCCGGGGGGTGCCTCTTTCGCGAGATCCAGACACAATTACACGGACTCGCGGAGAAGAGTTGCTCAAAAGAAGTTTCGCGCACATGGGGGTGCGTCGCTGACTACGACGACGATCTTCAATTGAGACTGTGCTACTTTTATCCTGTGGCGCTAATTTCGCTCGCCCTCCGGGCCGAAGAAGAGGGAACAAACGAGCCGCCCCGGGGCTGGAGAGATAAGGGAGCGCTATTCAATTGCGCGGATGGAAAATGCGACGCACTTGTCTCCGCTGGACGCGATAAATTGTGTTTAAGGTGCTCAGTAGCGAGGGGCGTCTTGGGAATATGAAGATTACATTGTTGAGGCGCTCCCGTTTACGGACGAGGGGACCGCTTTCCTTTACTAATAGATGAGTCGACGAAATTACACGAGCCGAGCCTCGAAGTATAGGTTTGGGGTGGAAAAAAAAAAAACAACGTGGTACGATGTTGTAGGTGCGAAGTGTCGAAAATTAAACGGTTTTTCTCGTAATCAAGGGAAAACTCGTCACTGCACACCGAGAAAAGAATTAAATAATAAAATTGCCACGCTGGAATTATAGTCCAACTTTTATTACAAGTAGAGCAATGTTTACCATTTGCACGGTATAAATGACCGCCCATAGCAACTGAACGTTAACAATCAAGTGGAAAGCCATTTTTATGTATCTTACGCTGTAGCGAGTTGTTTAAACGAGATTAATTAAAATTCATACAGCTGGGCGAGGTAAAACAAACACACAGACGCATGGCTTTGCGATTGTCGTACGAATCCGGTGATTCTCGAAGTGGCAGCCAGTAATCGAATCTGAAAAGCCGAGCACATCGGGGATAGACTGGGGGGAGGATGAGAGAGGCTCACTGGTGTACAACGAATTAAAAGATACTCGGACAGGCCGAAACGGGAGTAATTACAGTCTCGTTAAATCGCGGATGGGCGCATATACACGGAAGGAGGGAAGGAGAGGAGAGTTATGTGCGTTTGTCGGTTGGAGGGCTTTGCCGAGCGGAACGTCATTCGCGGAGACCATGATATGCGCGTGTATATACGGGAGGCTCGCCAAATGACTAGCTCCGTCTGACTGCAGCTCGAGTGCATCTACTGCGTTTTGCCGACTCGTGTGCACCCAATTAAGGGCTACACGTTGAAGGATGATTGGTATGATGCTTTTTTTTTTTAATTGTATTTGTAGCGATTAGGAAGTTGTTGATGGACATGAGCCAAAAACAATTATTTTCTGGCGTGCCAGTGGATGCAATCATTTTTGACTCTGCGCATACATATACCCATGAATTATGAGCAACGATTGGATTCTGGCGGTTTCGGCTTCGATAATGCTTTTGAAGGCGATTACGTTGAAAGCCGATTACGTGACCGATCGAACGTGTACCACCAGCAGTTTTTAATCGACTTGGTGGTTAATATATTACCAGTTTGTTTGATCGAATGCAATTACAATTTGGTGAGGAAATGGTCATTTTGAGCATTAAATTGTGCCTCATCTACCCTCTCTACTCCACCGAGATGATAAAATGAATCGGATTGATATTCAGCACCAGCGTACGAAGGTGCAAAAGGAGCTGAAGCGAATCGTCGCGCAAAAATCCGCGAGAGCGCGCAATGACGGCTGCTGCGACGAAACTGCCGTGAGGAATCTTATGGCGTAATTAAGTTGAAATTTCACGGTGGCAGCCGCTCTCTCTTTCCAACTTCTATCCCATTTTCAGAGCTAGAGTATACGCGTAGAAACTTTCGTCGAGCAACCGTTGTCGGTGTACATATATAGCGCAGGAGGTGAAGAAAAAAGGGACCCCACGCTGCTCCCGTTGGCGAGTGGATATAAAAAAAAAGGAGGGGGAACAAAGTTGGTGTCATCATCGCAAGCTCGCGGACTAAACTCAAAGCGATTCGTCCGAAAGCACCCCCACCCCCCGATCCACTCTTTCATCAGTGTAGCAGCGTTGCGATGGAAAAGTCTCGAGAGTCGCCGTGGCTTGGGAGTGATCCTAGCCACCAAGTTTTATCCTCCCTCTGGCCCTTTACCCTCGGTTTTTCCTTGTAATCAATTCTAATTAATTTTCGGGGCGCCCGTCACGCGGGGATGTACATGTTTCATTTTGTTCGAAAATTTGCGAGCTCTCATTGCAGAACAAGGTGGACAAAGTATTTCATCAATATAAAAACCCACGAGCCGCAAACTCGAAAAGGAAAGTAAGCGTCATCGAAAACCCTCGAGATATTAAATTTAATCAGCCAAAGAGCCATGGAAAGCTCTTGGTCCTTTCCCCTAAAACCACACGAAAGGCTCGAAACTTGTGGGGCTAAAGAGTGACGCGCGGCGATGGACAAAAGGGACCCTCGACTCTTTTTCGTGTGTATACCTGGAAAGTGAAAGGCTGGGCGGAAAGTAAAGTTTTTGAAACGAGAGGAAAAAAAAAGGAAAAAGAGTTCCAATAGAAAAAGAGAACGCGGTCGGTGCGAGGAGAAGAAAAATTCCAAGGCAAAGTCCCTGCGAGGCTTCCCAAGTCCGAAAGACGCGGAGCGAAAATCCAGTGACCGTAACAAAGGGGGACGGCCCGTCACGGTGACGAGCTTTCCCTACATACGGGTTACCGACCCGAACCCGATACTCCACGCTCACCCAACACAATCTCTCTTATCCGAGCTCTCGTTAATGCATCTTGGCCTGTCGCCTGAGCTCGCAAAAAACACACGCGCGGAGGGCGTCGTCTCTACATTGGCTTCGGGAAGCCCTTCTTCTCTCTTTTCCCGGCCTCTTTGCCTCTTTTCTCTACCCCAAATCCCCCCGCGCCCTTCTTTCCTCCGTGTGTGCACGCGCTTGACACTCGTCGGCGCAAATTCATTTTCCAAACCAGCACGTTCTCCGAGTATATATACGGAGGAGGATTTTACGACGTCTGTAAGGCGAACGCGTGTGCCGGCTGGCGCTGTCGTTACGGGCATCCCAAGCTCAGATGCAGCTGTTCACTTGATCGGCCGGCACGTATCTATACCCCCGTGTGTATACGCGTCACGTTGCCGGAGATTACAATTTTTTCTCTCGTACACTATTCCCATACGTATATTTGATAACCAACACGCAGACATACATAAAGTAAAGCTCCGCGTGGAAATCGCTGATCACGAGTCGGCCTACTTGTTTTCTCATTGGATTTAATTTAATTGAACGACGTGTATATAGGTTTGACGTGGCGTCAGTCATGCTCAGATCGACAGCTGTACTCACCGACATCTTGAGAGCCACCCCACGTTCCAAGTTGCGCCTGCCTGGCGAGTCTCGACAGCGCGTCCACGTAGACTTTGGAAGCCGCGGCGGCGCCTGCAACACAAAAGGAAAAAAAAAATTTACGAGAGAGATCTAGAGCAAGGTATAGAACAGGCCTATGTGTGTTTTCATTTTCTTGCAAATGCCTTAATTATACGTTGACCAGGCAAGTGATTGGATATTCTTGCAATGATAACTGAAAAAAAAACTGAGGTTTTTCATAGGGACAACTGAAATGGTGATGAAACGTTTCTTTCAGTGGAAAAAAAAAAAAGTTGATGAGAAAAAAAAAAAACAAGTAATATCCGTAAAAATATACGCATCACTTGATAATCTTTTCGAGCTATTATATACCATGTGTGCGTATGCTAATATTTACGGCTCGTGTACAACATAGCATCGCGATCGTAAATGATTCTTATCGCACCTTATCTTACATATATGTGAGATGAATGAGCAAATAGTTGAAGATTTTAAATAGCGTAGAGCAAAGAAAGAAAAAAAATGCTTGTACATCCTGAACCATCGTTAACATGAGAAAGTAAACAGAGTGTATTTATGAACCAACATCGTCTCACGGGTCCCTGGTGGCAAAATCAACTGCAGCACATTGTGAACTCGGCGGGAAAACAAAGCACATTCCGTGTATACGTCTTACCCCCATCCATCAGCAAATAAACGAGGCACATCGTCTCCTTAACACCCTCGCAAGAAAAAAAAAAAAAAAAAAAAAAAAAGCGCAGCATCGGAGCGGTAGGTAATGGCACCCTCGGCCCATTTACTCGGCGTCTACGGCAATAGCTCGCGAAATCATCCCAGCTCCCAAAGACAAAAGGTGAGCATTAAGCGAACGCTCCCACGGAATATCAATGCTAAGTAGCCGGGGAGCGACACCCGGACTAAGCCTCGCCTCTCTCTCTCCTTCACCGGCTGTAGTCGTGCTCTAGCATGTTTCTTCCTACTTCTCCCGCTCTCGCTTTTTCCCTCCAAGACAAACTTATCTCGTTATCCCAATATTTTCACCCCCTCCCCCCAGCCAAATCCTTCTTAGTGACTCACTTGGCATCGACGTGCTCTGCATGCCGATTGCGTCGCAAGCGCGACAAGTACGTACATCTCTCCAGCGACCCCGGAAGTACTCGGATGACTGCGCCCCACATTTAATTGACAGCGTTGTACGCAACAGTGCAAAGTTCGAGGAAACTTTTTTTTTCCCACCAATCGTACTTGTCCCATACGCAATCCTCGAGGTTTTCCCGAGCACACGGGCTCGTTGAAATTCCACTGGCGGCCTCGTCGGGCTCTAATCCAATCGACAGCCAAGTCTAGACTAATCGAGCTGGGTGCGTAAAAATTTCCGTAACTCTTACTCAACGCCACCCCCCAAGCTGGAAACATCATGTCCGCGCTTCCCGACGGATTCAACCTGTTTACGATGCGTCCTCCCCCCCAACGAGTCGCGACAAAGCGCCCTTCTTTCCAGCGGCCGGGTTAATTGTCATTCTCGCTCATTGCACCCCCCACCCTGCTTCTCCCGAATAATTACGTTTTCCGTGCTAGCTCTGCCCTTCTTTTTGCCTCTGGTATAATTTTCCGCGACAGCCGAAATTGCCGGGACGCGGTGGCTAAATAAATTACGCCCGCGCGAAAGAGGTGCTCGGTAATTTTCGATCGAGGGTTGGGCCCCGTGTTTCGTCCCTGGCTGTGTCGAATGCTTTCTTAAAGCCACAATGAGCCTTTGGAAGGAAATGAGTATGATGGTGTAAGAAATCTGGGTCTGTCTCGAGAAATCAGGGCCGGTCGTTTGTCACGCGTAGAACGAACGTGTTTGTTTTGCCGCGACTTTGCGTGCACCAAGAAACGCTTCAACCTCATTACCTGCGACCAAGTACCACTTGTACGAATGCAAATTTTTACGGCTTTCGTGGAAAGGAGGGGTACGTGCGGCTATTACAACCGGTCGAGTGCCTAGTTTCTTTGTGGGTGGCGATCATAACTTCTAATGACCGTGAAACTAAACGAAGAGTGTACACTTATGTGAGAAACGAAAAAATGTGAGTGTACATAAGGATACCTCGAGGTGTACTTTTTCTCCACCGTAGCATTATCTGGCCGTAAGTAGATTCAATTAAAACTTTTCCAATGAAGCGAGACGCCGATTGCAGTGGAAAAATTCCGCGCACAAAGGCCGAAAGGCTGTATAACGAAGATACCCCGCTTGTAACGTCGAAATCCGTCGATGTCCTTATCCCCGTCACTGCCGGTGACAATTGCTTTTTTTGCAGAGCACTGCGTTGCGTCTTATTTTTCAAACTGTTCAACTTTGTTTTTTTTTTTTTGTACTCGGCTTTCCAACTTTATCTCACCCAAAACGAATAGTAGGGATTCGGCTGGTTTCCAGGGACAATTACAGCATCATCAAGGAGCATAAAACAGACGTCAAGGAATTGTACGTAGCTGCAGCCACGCGTCAAGTAACACACCTCCAGCAGCCCGAAAAGCTCTCGCGCAAGAGAGCAATCGAATTTCCCGAATCTCAGGCGTCGTCGACGAGTGGAGAATGGGACGGGGCACAAGGGGTGGGAGGAATATGATTCGCAGCTGTGGCGAGAAAACGGCAGATGTTACCGCAAAAGAGGAGGAGGAGGAGCTGAGTTTTGCTCTTCTCTCCGTCCTAACCAGACCAAGTACACGAAAAGCGAGTCTCGGAAACTGTACTCCAGCAGCAGCAGCGCTTACGTATATGTACGCTATGTATAAGCAGAGGGTAAGGATACACACATTGAAATGCGTCGGTTCTCGATTGAGGAATACCCGATGACTACAGGCTCTCGCTCCCTCTTTGTCATTTATACGTATGACTTGCCCCTTTATCGTTGCACCAGCGCGATATTGTTTTCTCTCTGCAAATGATGCCAATTTAGATTCAGTATGCAATATGATAAACGATGGAAAATTATACGATGCAATTATTAGTGATTTCAATTGTACGGTTTCTGGAAAACTGTAAGGACAAATCTCTAGGGATAGTTTATTGGAGGAGCGAATGAACGTTTCGCGAAAGAAAGAGAAAATACGGCTATAATTCACGAAAGATTAGTGGAGTAGAGAGAGGGAGTCTGGAGCAGAGAGTTTCCATCGAGTGCGCTATACGCGAGTGTGGATTCCTCAATAATTGAAAATTAAACCCGGCGTTCAGGGGCCCACGCCTCCTCTGACGTGAAAGGTGCACACCACGTGCCATAGTTGAAAGCGGGGATTCAATTTCATAACGAAGAATTAAATTGACAAAATCCCATTTCGACACTTTTTTCCGTGCTAGCACGTGCGGAGAGCAACGCACGAGTGGAGAAAATAATTAGCATTTGATATCGCGTTTCGCTAATTTAATCAACTCCCTGGCAAACATCGCTTTTGTGCCGCGTAGAGGTGATTGATTGCTTGTTTTGTGTTTGCCAACTTTATTTCCTCAAAAAATCCGTACATCGTTGTACGAAACGAAGAGAGCAATAATCTCATGCAAATGACGCATGATGAGCCGAAACAACGTACAGGTGTAAAATTCCGATGGAGTGTTCGCAAAGTTCCTGCTCTACCTCGTTCTCCAGTTAGGCAAAGCCACCGATAAAAATATTTGCATAAATTCCATCTCCAAAACCCTCAGCCTGACCCGCACCAAAATGCAGTCCCCTTTTCCTCGCTTGAAACTACTATCCAGCAAGAGACGAGGGCCCAACTTTCGGCCAAATTATGCACGAGCTTCGATCACCACCACCGGCAGGAAGAGCGGCGCGTCTCTCGTAACAATCATACACCCCGAGAGTTTTGCTCGACGAAAGCTGGCGCGAGATTAATTAAAGCTGGGACGCAGGCGTCTCGGGGTAATTAGGAAAGCGCTGACTCGGACGGACAGCTGTTTGAGGGGGAATTAACTCGAGTTTTTGCCCGTGGATGACTTAATGGGATCTTAACGCTGCGCGCCCTGAATATATTACACGGGGAAAATCACTCGAACCTGCACGGAGTCCCCCCCCCCCCCGATTTCACGCGATTTTAGATCGCGGAAAGTTGAAGAGGACCAAAGGACTCGGTTAATCAGATGCTCCGGTTTTATTTGGATGTTAAGCTGCACTGTGAGAGATTTTTGGCCCAATTTATTGTTTTGCCAGTCGAATAAGTTCTACGGCCATTGCTTCTTTATTAATGAGCCATACAAGCATTTTCCTATCTCCGATGGTCTTACGTACTTATAAAATATGTATACATATTGCCAGTTTTTTTTTTTGTCATTTTGATTTACCATGATATAGAAATTCAATAGATTGCTATTCTTTTATGAAAAACACTTGTTCGCTTAAATTTAATTTTAATTACTTTCGGGCAAATCTTATCTATGATAATTCTAAAAGGTGATGCTCTAATAAGTATATAAAGACGACAAAATTTTTATAGATTATAACGTAATACTTCAGCGAAACATCAAGTTGTCGTTTCGTTAAGTACGCCTACACGTTCACGATGAAATTTCTTTTTGCCATTCTCGTGGTTTCCATTGCGTTAGCCGTGTGCATGGCTCAATATAGTAGTCGTAAATAAAAAGTCTTTGATTCATATATTTTTGTAATTTTATTGGCATTTATAAATGTATCGATGCAAGATGGATACATTTATAAACAAATAGAGAAACTAATTTCAATCGCATATAATATTTATTACTTTGTTTGAAATATACTATTTATTAAATTTGTTTCTAATAAAAAAAAGATTATTTATTTTAAACACGTTTGTATTTAATTTCAAATATCTTATGTTAAATACTTTTTTGTAATTAAAATAACTTTTTTCAAACACAATTGTTTATCATCAAAATGTTTTTAATATTTTTCTGAAACGCATTTGTATTTCGCTAAACTGTATCTAATACTTTGATCAAACACGAATCAATTCTTCATTTTATAAGACTTGACAAAACTTTCATTTCAAACATTAGTATTTGAAATACATTATTTGAAATACATTGACCGAATATTATTGTATTTAAAGTTTTTGCATTAAAATAAAACATTGTATTTGAAATAACATACTTGGATTTTGAAAAATTTATTTCTTATATTTGAAATATATGTATAAAAAACACTATGGGTATTTGTTAAAACAATTTAAAATACTTTTAATTACCATCTTACATGTGGTCATTATTTTTTGTTTTGAATACAACTGCATTTGACGATTGAATCAAATTTTTTGTCAAATAAATAAGTATCTTTCTAAAAAAGTATCTGTATTTTTTTTTAAATAATAAATTAAGATGATACGACACATGATGTACAGCAGTCGTGCGTAAAAGTAGTATTTTGTTTAATAAACTCACTGCTCCTTCAGTAGAAAAAAGTAGAGTTCACACTTGGTGACATGCGCCACTGGTTCGAAAAATACTTTTAACGCTACACTTGACAAAAAAGTTGTTGAAAAATAAAAAAAACTATTTCTCTTATTCATATCTGTATGTATGTTAGACTAATTGATTTTAAAAATTCCAGCAATGCGACTGCGAAGAATTCAATGCAGCGAGACTGAAAGTACTTGGTGCAAAAAAGCTTGCAGACCAAATGGATTCGATTGCTTCAATCGCGAGGGGAAATTTGTATGTAATTGTAAAAGTTAAACATAAGTTGTAGTTACATTGTTTGTACGAGTAAATTATTTAACAACAAATATTTCATGCTAATCCTTCCATAACGCATCCTTTTTTTTGATAGTATGTATTCATTCGTCAAAGTGGCTCATTCAGTTGAATAATAACAACCTAAAAACTTGAAATGTGTTTTAGAATACGAACGTCTTAAACAATTTAAACTCTAAAGTAAGACACTGTACCATACAACATGCGTGAAAAAAAACACATTGCAAAAGAGAAAAAAAATGTGTCTGACCTAATATACGGCTCTTCTACTGAATTCCCTTCGATGACTTGGGAAAGAGTGGAGTTCGCTTTAAAATGGCTCATTCAGTTAAATAATAACAACCTAAAAACTTGAAATGTGTTCTAGAATACGAACGTCTTAAACAATTTAAACTCTAAAGTAAGACACTGTATCATTCAACACGCGTGAAAAAAAACACATTGTAAAAAAGAAAAAAATGTGTCTGACCTAATATACAGCTGTTCTACTGAATTCCACTCGACGACTGGGATGGGGGGAGTTCGCAGTCCATGGTGACATTAATTAAATTAAAAGGACGTCTTTTCGAAGAAAAGGAGGATACAAAAACAGAGCCCTCGCGGATAAGCCGCGTCGGTCGACCACCTTGACGCTCGTGCATTCAATGCAAAGCCACTGCAAATTAAAAATCCTCAAGTACTGCATGAAATAAAATTTGAAAAGAAGAGACCTCCCGAGCCCGTGGAGCCAAATGAAAGACGAGGAGGTGAAAGAAAATCGCTGTAATAAAGTATACCGGAGTCGAAAGAGAGAGAGAGAGGGGGACCAAGAGATACAACACTCTATACCCGGCAACAGCAGAGCGCGACCGAGCAATAAACAAACCGGAGTTGGTGGCGTGTATACGTGTACACGCAGCATTCAAGAGCACCATTATTTACACTCTCCTCGTTTCCCGGCTCGGTGCCTCGCAGCCAAGACAGGTGCGCTTGCGCCTATGCTCGAATAACCCTTTTTCGCTCCCTTGTCTCCAACCTGCCTTCCCTCGAGCGCTCGATCACGAGCCGTATTTACCTTTGTCTGTTTTCGCTCGCTCGTTCGTTCGTTCTTGCGGATGTTACGCAGCGAAATACGAGCGCCCTCGCGAAAATGCAAGCCAGAATATTAATATCGAAGGAAGGTGAGGCAGGAATCTCCGATAAGCTCGGAGGAGCTGAATAAATTTCAACCATTTGACAAGCAAAAAACCAACTCGACTCTACATACTATATTGCGTATACGTACGAGTCTTTATTTACGCGATGTGTACATATACATGTTCGTGATCCAATTATTTTGGGCGAGTTGGCGTGAAAGCAGCCACCCCTTGCGAACACGCGCAGATCCACCGTGAGATTATTTTTAATGCCAAGCCGGAGTCCGGGCAGCTTAATAACCTTAAAAGCATTATCGTTGAAGCGGCACCTTTCCCGCGGCAACGAGCCCGATAGTTGCGGCGTCATAAAATTTCCATAAATTTGTTCCTCCCCCGTTGCGCGGACTAACACACACACCCCTGCGGCAAGAGGACCCTAGAGCTAGCCCTTTTTTTATTTTCGTGTTTTTCTTTTTTTTTCAAACAAGAATATTATACGTATGTACGAATTAACATGGGACTTGAAACAAAAAAAAAGTGAGAGCATCCACAGTCTGGTATTAAATTCCCCGCAGTGTACCGTGAGAGGGAGGGGTGGAAAACAGCGCCCAAGTGCGAGGAAAAGAGGAGTAGAAGAAAAAAAAAAATGGGGAGTTGGGGGTTAAAGGGGGTATTACAGTACAGGCGAAAGTCAAAAGTAGTCGGCTCTGCGGGAGGTGAGCGCAAATTCCCCATTTCCTTGGCTCGTGCTCTTTCTCTCTCCCTCTTGTGTATAGCTCGCGGCAGCAGTGGCCCTTTTCTCGCTCGAGTTCCTTGGCTCTGCTGCTTTTCGCCACCATACACAGCCACTGTACTAGCCGCCACTACCTCTCCTCCTTCTCCTCTACTTGACGCCATTGTGGCGCGTTATTATCCGATCCTCGGGGGGGGGGGGTGTTTCAAGGCTGCCGTTTCTTACTTGACGCGGCACTTGAAGCTACTTGGCGTTTATCGTTATTTCCGTTAATGCTACGGTAACGTGCACCATCCGTGTCGATTAGAATCTTATCTCCGGTACTTGTTATGGCATATTTTTTTTTTTTTTTTTTTCTATAACAAGCAATGCATTTGATTATTCGTTAGTTGCTGATTCCGGTGGTTCAGCCAATACCTTTTATACTACGTATAAAGTGTTGCACGGTATATTGCGTGATGGAATGTATTTGATGATTGTTCATTTTCTCTATTGTAGTAGACAAACTATTATTCATCCCGTTCACCAAGCATCAAATTATCTTTAAAGGTGTGTATGCTATAATGGACAATGAAAGATCCTTGTCCTTATAAACTTGAGAGGTTTTAGAACTACTGCTGTCAACCAGAGAAAACACGACCAATTAAGTCGAAGGCACCTCGAGCCCACTCTTCCAAACGAAGGAGAACCTGCACAGGGAAGACAATCGGAAAATCAGCAACAAACGAACAGGGTATGGGGCCATAATATACCCACCACGAGAAATATAGGGACGGGTGGCGTGCATTATACACGAGAAATAAATAGCCGAAGACGGCGGTAGTTAGGTTTTCCGGGTGGCATGTACGTCCCCATTCGAGTGCGAATTCCCGAGTACACGACGTTGGAGCAGATACACTGGGGCGATCAACCACAGCGACAAGACACGGCTGCACCAGATTTCCCGTGCGAGCTCTGCTACTTCGATCCTCTGCATAATTGAATCGCAGCTGCTCTCCCCCCGTACAGGTATCTCTTTTTCCACCCAACAGCGCGCAGAGGCCAAATTGAATATTAGATGAGTGGGACCGGGCGCGTTGTTCTTCCCTATACGTCTCGGAGATTAATTATCATACAACGCGCCGTGGCGTGAGAACGCCCGGGCTCTCCGAGGCGCGTCCTCTACTTGTCTTGACAACTTTCTTTGCGAGCGAATTTTCAATTCCACTGCCCGCCCTTTGCTGTTTCCCGGTTTGTATTTTTCTTTCCTTCCCCTCGCCGTCCCTGCGTAAGTTGGATGGAAAAGTTTGGCGCATGAATTATGCCGCTCGGAGGCACCGAACCGAATAAACGCCCTCCCGTTGCGGCCATTACTCGAAATCTTGAAAGTTCGCTCAAACGAGTCGATGTCATTTCCGATACTTGTACATGCTCTCCGTATCCACCTCGCGATAAGCACCCGACGTAGGAGCAGCCCCGGTAAATTTCAATCGGAGCGGAGACGCTTTGACTTGGCAAACTCCTCCGTGCGCGTCATCTTCCCCTCTTTTTGCGCGATACAAGTGTCTCCCGTGATCCTCCTTCGAAGGAACGAAAAAAAGGAAAAAAAAAAAAATTGAGGAAGGTACCAGGGATGAAGATTCACTTTCGCTCCCGGGCGAGTTACCCGATACTGCGCTCGTATTTCACTCTCGGCGTGAATAGACGTGTTTTTTCACAGAGAGTCCCCCTTGCCACCCCTGCATGGACTCAGGAGTCTCTCCTTTGCCCCTCGGAGCTTCCTTTCTGCCCCGAAAAGTAATGAACGCGCATATGCGTCGAAGCGACTTTTGTTCCTTTCCCTCTATACCTTCATGCCTATTGGATTTGAAAAATTGTGTGCCTGAAGGCGTTCTGGTGCAAGCTCCACGTGATATAGCGAGTGATTTTTCATTCGAAGGAGCGCGCCGTTTTACGACTCGTGATGTTGCATACAGTCGAGGACTTACTTTGCTGTTTTTGTTATAAAGATAAATTGTATTTTTGGTACACACACACACCACTTGTGACCAATTAACACAAAGTGTTTTCTACAAAAGGACATGGCAACACCACTCCCTGGCAATTTAAATCGCAAAGCGATATGTGTACGACGCAAGGAGGCGTGTACCCCAAGGGTGGAAAAGTAAAGAGCAAGGTCACCCTCGTGTGCTGTAAGTGCCTGACGCTGCCGTTCCTTTTGTATGACCAGTGTCTTTTTTTTTTTCCATTGCTTCGAGCACTTTTTGACCTTTCTGACTTTTATTTCTTTTTTTTTTTTTTTTTTTTTTTTTTTTTTTTTTTTTATCAAGAGACGCGTTGAATGACTTGATTCCACGAGGCGACTTGATATTCCTTGAACAGTGACATATTGGTTGTGTAGTGAAGTTAAATGTCTTTCAATAAGCTACTCAACTATGAACTCACAAAGAAAGATGGATTTTATACGTGGGTAAGAGTTTCCTTAATTTAAATGTATGGCGAGCAGATCGTAAAAGTTACCCTTGCGCATTTTCATAATCTTTCCTAAGGAGAAGCAACGACTCGGCAAAGGGGGAAAAACCTAATAGGACCAAGTTTCGGTAAAAGTAATTCGAGTGAGTTAGAGTCCGGCCACAAAAAGCTTGTAGGTAAAAAAAAATAAATGAACGTTTGATTTTTCATCGACTATTTTTTCACTGGATACCCGAAACACCCTTTCAACGAGTTCGCGAATCCTCCCCGGATGTCACATCACGCTACAAAGACTCGGTGGATGCTTTCCTGCCTCTGATGGAAATAACCCCCAACAGTTCGAAAAGCTTTGCACAGAGTAAGGAGAAATAAAAAAAAAGGGCCTCGGTATCCTCTCGTTCTCGGTGGAGTGTTTAATAGCCAGCAATAGCCGAGTCCTTTATCGAACTCGCAATTAAACGAGTCCCGGCGACGCTCTTGTTCCCATCCCTCCTCTGCTGCTCTGCTTTTTATTTGCCAAAAAAAAAAGAAAGAAAGAAATCGGCAGAAGAAAATGCCCTCCTCCAACCGAGACGGATAAGAAAATCGAGAGGGAGATAGTATTCAAGGGAGCCCGTAACGAGCGCCATTCCTCAGGAGGAGACCCGGAAACCTGCCAGCCAAATGAACGAAACTCTCGAAAAATTTCTCCCCCCCCCCCCCTTTCGTTTCCCTTTGCCCGATTCCAAAGGAAAGGATCCTCGTTTTACTCTCCCGGCCTGCAGCGTGTCATCAATTGCCCATCTCCCGTCTCGCAAGCTGTGCCACTGCTCTGCCCGACAGCCCTGATGTATCCATCCAACGCTCGAGCGGATATTTATTTTAATTAAACCGAGGTATATTACGTGTGATGTATGTCCACGGCTATTTACTCCGTGATACGAGCGCATTGCATCACGATTATTCGCAATCTAACTTTTTTGCGTAAGGCCATTGTGGTATCAAAAGTGCAGATTTTAACATTAAAACGATCCCATATCGGGCTAACGATCCGTCTCGTCCGCTGCGTTAGTCATTACATATCTTCGTAATTACCGGACTGATCTATACCCCAATCGGGCGTAATCACGTCGAACCGAGGAGAAATTACCCATTACCAAAACATCATAAATCTCAAAGTAAAAGCTCTTGGCCCGCAGCTTTTGCTCAACCTACATTTCGGGGGGGTGCATAGGAACAGAAACCGTCAGGAATCGCCGATTAATCACCGAAATTTTTCCAAAGGACCAAAACACGCGGATAAATATACGGTCCTACCCCCGCGATGATAAAAACAGACGTAGGGGGGAGGAGCACAAATCAAGCTCGCGGTAATGAGGGGAAAAGAAATTCCACACGTGGATGCGCGAAAATACGCTGACCTCGGCGTATTTCCGATTAGTTTCCCCCCCCTCCTCTCTCTCTCTCTCTCTCTCTTCGTCCCGAGGAAAGCTGAAAAAGAAGATCTCGTTCGGTTTTAAAAGCTCGTCCTTGGCGCTTTCCTTCCCTAAAATTTATGGGAGACTGAGGGTGGGGGGTGAAGCTAACTTATCCTCTGGATCTTCATGGTTTGGAATTTTTCTCGTCGGTATCTCGCAGTTCGATGACTCTCTGTCTAGCTATATTTCAGTTGTCCTGTAACTCGGATGCGAGATGTATACCTGGCAAAAAATTGAAAAAAATACCTGTAAACCTCCCATACATTTGATTTCGAGTCCTAGCACACCTTACGAGGGTTACTTGTATCCTGACGCGCTCACCAAGCCACACCAACTTTCTAGCGGACCGCTCGAACGCTCACGTTGAGCCGTTGTTTTGTTTCAGGCGTCACTTGTTGCGCGTACAACCTGCACGGGCTCTCACTGCACGATGCACCATTGCGCAAGCAACACAGGTAAGACCACAACGGTTTTCTTTCTTTTATTCTATTTTTTTTTAATCAACGTGACATAATAATTTAATAGTGAAAGCTTTCACGTGTAAGTTTGCATTATTGTTTATCTACAGTTATGGATGTTACAAGCTCGCGTCCGATGTGACACGAAACAAAAGTAAAACAAAGACACCTCAGAGCCCACAGTAGCCAAAGAGGGATGAAAAACATGTTGCAAGCAACAGTCAAGTTGGTGGCTCGCAACAAGCCCCCGGTGTCGTACACTTACACATACAGCCGTTACGAGGGGTGCACGGTAGCGATTCGCTTTATTATTATGATTATTATCGCTCGCTCGTTATCGAGCGCCTCGGCGTTGCGTGCCACGGCACTCGGAAGCACCGGCTAGACGACTCCTCGCGCGTAAGTGTGTACAGACCAAAAAGAAGATGAGAGAGAGAGACACTTTCAATGCGACAACGACGTGACTCTTTTGTATGACACAACTGCCGCGGCAAATGCATCTAGCGCCTTCCCTCTCTCCCTGGGAAAAAAACACGCGTATCGATCGTAGAGTGAACTTTTTTTTCTCTCCTTCTCTGTCTCTTTTAGCGTAAAGGGAACGCTGAATTCGTTGAACGTAGAGCGACGCTTGTCGTGTTATTGTCACTTGATCACTTTTTACCGGGAACGCGTACATCATTAGAGACATCCGTCCAACTACGTGACGTGAAAACATCGTGGCAATGTTTTCATTTGGTTGGCCGAGTAGGGCTTTATCATGAATTTTAAAGCGTACAGTTCTTATCAGTGGAAAAGAGCGAAAAGTGTCTGGGAAATGGAAGCCAAACACACGGGCTGCCTCAGCTAGGAATGAAGAAAAAACAGAGTTTGAAAAAAAAGGCAGAGGTAACCGTGTAAATTATACGGCAAGGATTATTTTTGGGGTAGCTGTTGTGGATGACATTATGCAGGTGCATCTATATAATTGGGGAAAATAAGACAAAGAGAGAAGAGGTACGAGAGGAAAGAAACAAAAGAAAAGGGAGGACTTTAGCTCGAGGGGAGCGAAAATCGTGCTCGCTTCCAAGGTCCGCAGCTTTTTTGTTTTACTACGGGGTGACATGTGTTGCGCCATGGTTTTTCATTCTCCGTTCTGAATTTCACAACTTTTTTTTTTAACTCAAGTTAGGTGGTTGAAAATGAAAACGTTGTGGTGTAGTGATGAAATCGCTCAAGGTGCGCAAACAGCCAAGTACAGTGATTGCCTCGAAAACGAGTAGGCATTGTCGTGTAACGTGCGAGAGAGCAAACGGGAAGAGAGAGAGAGAGAGAGAGAGAGGGAGAGAGAGAGAGAGGAGGAAGTGAAAAAAGGTAATAATAACTCGCAGCGAAAAAAGAGGGTAACAGGAAGCAAAGCGGGTCCCACCCCCCCTTGGTGTACTGCTAGTGTATCTGCTGCTCGCACTTCAGACAAGTCGAGTTGAAATCGTACGGCTGTCACGAGATCTTGAGAGCTGATTGGCGTGTTCGGTTGATTGGAAAATATTTTTCTCGACTTTTCTCCGGTGGCTCGTGCACTTTAATTATTATATTCTGTTACATGTAAATGCGTATTGTTCGACAGAATTTATCTTTACGTGGATATAATTTACGTATTGACACTGTCGTCAGGCTGATTTTTCCATTCCATTCATTCATATTAAGCAAATGAAATTGACATTACGATTACAATTAAAATGTAAAGAAAATTGTTTTTTTTTTAATACTTTTAAAAATTACAACGAAAATTTCATTTGTTAGAATTATGTATAAAATATGTCGCATTTGCTGGGTTTCTATTAAATTTTATCTTCCATATTAATAAGAAGTATTTTCATGAAAGAGTATCCTCGCAGTTCCGCAGATATAAACGCTCGAACGAGCGCTACGAAAACGAATGGAGGTAGGGGACGACACGAGATTTCCCCTTTTCCCCGAGCAAACTCGCAGGTGACGCAGACAACGCGTACAATTTTTTTTTTTTTTTTTTTTTTTACAAAGCACGTTTCCCCTTCACTTACTCTTTCATACATCGAACGAATTCTAATTAATTAAAGCCACGTGTGCTTTACTGCGAACCGAAGCATTTGCGTATGATTGGTTTTTGTCCGGCATTCCCTCGTATGTAGACAAAAAAATTTAAATAAAGAGAAATTTCGTACCACGGAAGTTGGAAGTATAACAATTTTTTGATTATTCAAGTACTTGTGTGCTATCGAATTGCGTTTTATTGGAAACATTCGTGAAAAGGAGGGACGTGAAAATTCATAAAATTGATACTTTTTAATTCGTTTCGTTAGTGACGACACACGCATTCGCGGAAATTAGAATTTTTTATTCCTCAGAATATCGAATCAACGAGAGCTGCGATGATATTGAAATTCAACTAGTCCACCTATTGAGAGTTATTTGGAAAATTGACGAGTTATTGAACGTCAAATTGAATGTCCACAATGCTACTTGTTCTTTACTACATACAGCCACAATTTTGTAAGGTATACTATTATTTTTCTTCTCATTGAAAGCTCGATCTGTGCTTTTACGGATTCACAAAAATTCACACCTACCCCATGAGAACAAGTGCCATTTGTAATACCGATTCCCTCGCAATTAAATCGCAAACACCCTTGGCCCAAACAATTCAAGAGGGCGCGTAGCCGCGGCTCACCAACAGCACAACACGACACCACCGCCGACTCTTCCGTCCAGCGAGGCGCATGAACGCCATTTCCCGCCCCCTCTTGGTCTCGATTGCCCCTCTCCGGGATCGTGTCACGTCCTCGGGCTCGTTTGCATTTAGGAAACCATCAACGCTTAATCGCATTCCTAGGCGCCCCGGGGAAATTGCCACGGCGCCATTAACCCCCGGCTACCAAGGTCCACCCCCACCCCGCTGCGGGGAAAACACGACGCCAAGGCCTCAACGGGAGACGAACAGGTTTTTCTCACTTTTTGTTCCCTTCCTCGCGAAACAGCAACCCCCCGATGGGCTCGTGACCACCCCGTTGTATACCTTCCGACTGACGATTATACTGGTAGTCGGACGCCGCTCGTTTATCTGCGCGGGTGCAAGGGAACCTGGAAGTTTTATAACAACGCAAGGGACGAACTTTCCGTCAAAAGGGTTGGAATGGCCTTGTAATGTAAGACTCTCGAGATTAGCATATAGATTGATTATGCTCTTTTTTTTATTATGATAAGTGTTCCTGCTGCCAGGATACTCTATATGGTTCGACCGATTTCAATGTGGAGTACGTTCCCTTGGCCAATGTTTCATTCAAGTTGGGGGGGGAAATCGCAATTGCAGCTGACGCAAAAGTGTAAGAGGAGACTGTGTACTTGATTTCTCACGCTATACGTGTATACACACGGAGAGCTTGAAAGATGAGTCGATGAGCCTGAGTCTGGGGGAGGGGGGGAAGGGGTGGCTGAGAGTGTAAAAGTGCACAGGGAAGCGGGTTGGGAATATTAATTGGTCTTAATTATTCGAGGAGGCGCCGGTGGATGAAGGGAGCGCGGTTTGTCGCGCGCGACCCGAAAATGAGGAAAGTTCGCGCCTGTCGAGGGTAAGATGACGAGTTGGCTGCTGATGGCGTAAGGAGGCAAAGGGTAGGGGGGGAAGAAGATGGCGCTCGTTTTTCCCGGGGCTGTTTTTTTCTTTTTTTTTCCTTCCTTCGTCATTATCTATACGGTACGCGAAAAAAGGAGGGCAAAAACAAAAAAAAATAATAACAGAGACGATTTCAAGAGTTTTCCTCATTATTGTTTCCACATTTTTCATTTTCACGCAATTACGAGGGATCCCTGGTGCTGTACACCAAACAAACGTGTGCATACACGTGCATTCGTTCGCTCATCCATTCATTAATCAGAGAGCATGGACATTATACCCCGTTGACTTGAAAAAAAAAAGTCTTTTTGCGAGCGCAGGCGAGCTGATACGGCAGCACAGAGTCCACAACAGTGGATGAGAGGACGAGGGAGAAAGAGGGAAGAAAAATTCAGCCGTCCGTCACGGACTTGCCCAGTGGAAGCTCAGGCTTTCCCTTTTCATCCTTTCTCTGTTTCCGTGTTTCTTTGTGCGCACACGTATACACCACGTGAAAGGGACGAGCATCGGGCTCGAGCTGCTTTTACGCGTGTAACGTTGCAGAGGGTCGGGGTTACACACCCTCTCTCTGCGTGTTTGATTTGCGCTAATTGTAAAAAAGGAGCCCCGGAGGAGAGGGGATGGAGGAACACTGGCCCCGGCTTGATTATACGGATGATGTTACTTGTCCGGCAAGTGACGGATTACGTACAAATAGCATTGTAATCTACCGAGCGTTTTTTTTTAAAGAGGAAGTAAAACTATAAGCTTCGAGGGTGAGATAAGTACTTTTTCAATAACATTGTATTTATAGCAAGCTGAGCTTTTTTTCAACTATAATCAATCGTCAGGCGTTTCGTGTACTAAAAATATTGTGAGCTATGATTGCTAAATTACTAGAATGACCTTTGTATGAAATCACGGGAAATGAAATAATACCAAACTAAACTTCAGCACTCGAAAGGTTTAAGTAGAATGAGTCAAAACTCATGGAAACTTATTCCATGGAGACGGATTCCAGCCGGACTCTCGATTCAAATAACTTTCAATGGGAGCAGCATGTATACACATCCTCGGCACGCTCGAGCCAATCAAACGTCGAAAAACTATTTTCTCGAGCGGCGCTCCTTTAATTTTTCGCGCCAAGGAATCCGTCCGGGAGATTAACGTCGCTGAAATTTATCGCCGCTCCGACGCCCCCGAAGGAAGGAGGGAGAGTAAATCAAAGGAGGCGCCGACTCGTTTAATGACGGCATCAATAAGGATTTTAATTACTCAATTATGACGCCCACTCCTTACTTTCGTATCTCCTTTCGCCAGTCATCCCCCGCAAGGCATTTTTTACCTTACACCCTCTGGAAACCTGACCAACCGAGAATGTATTCAATTTCCAGGCAATATGCCCCTTCTACGAATCAAAGTGCGAGACCAGAGAACGAACAATCGGAGCCAATCAATTGGCCAAAGTGAGAGGAAGGACTCTCCGAGTCAACACTCGGAACGGGTGTCGTTAGATCTGATCTCCTCTCAGCGATAACAGCAATGCAGCCTTTAACTTTCTCGTCGAGTTTATTTGTCCACGATGACGCAATGGTGCCGTTCGAGGCTGGAAATATTTTATATTGAATTTCGGTAAGAATACATACGAGTAGGTGGTACGCTTGGCAGTGAAGGAAAAAAAAAAAAAAAACAAAAAAGAAAAGTCCTCGAATAAGGGAAAACTCGTTGAAGGAACGGAGCGATGGCAATTGTAGCCAAACTTTGCTGCCAAGACCGAGTAGAAAACGAACGAGGGCCTTCCACTTTCGTGTATAACCGGACAAGTGCTCTGGAAAAATGCTTTTCAAACTCCCCTTATTCCCTCTCTTTGTACACAACAAGCACCATCAGGTTGGCGCTGTGCAAAAAAGCTTATTCCCGTAGCTGCAAGAAAGTCAGAAAGAGAGAGGGTAATGTTTAAGGATTATTCCACGTCAAACGCATTCCGATCCATTAATACGCGAGAACCGGGACGCTCATCTCTTGAAATTGGATTAGGCCGCGCAGTGGAATCCACTTAAAGGCGCGCCTCTTCCTCCCCAGCCCCACTGGTGTACACGTGTACATACACACGCTGTGCCGGATGATGTATACCGTGTACTCGCGATGCCGACGCCTGGCAGATTAGGATTGTAATTCAAGAGACGCGTCTCGAGGTGGCGGCGGTGGTAACGCGGGGGTAGAGAAACGATTGCCTACTCCCGGAAGATGAAGCGCCGTGACGTTTGCATCTCATCGTCGTTGATGGCAGGGGAGCGTAGGAGTACCCATCCGCGGTAAGGAGGTCGATATTTAATTGACGAGTCGTCGATCGATCAAACGATATTCTCGTGACTCGCGAAAAACTCGACAATCAATCAAGCGGCCAAGAGGACTATTACTCTCGTATTTGTAAAACAGCTCAACCGTATGATTTCCATACGCACTCGCGAATTATTTTCAACTTGAATTTTCAGTGACTTGGCTATACACGAGTATGTACCTTTGCAGGACGATCCAGCAGAAATTCCAACCCACACGCAGCCAGACACCCCAGGTACGTGTAAAAGCCACTTCAAACCTCTACGTCGCAGTAACGCAGTGAGGTCAAAAACTCTCGACTCGCGATATTAAATTTCGCGGTTCTGTCTCCATTGAAAAACGAGCGCGGCCAAAGGCAACACTATAGTAATAACAATACCACCGGCCGAGTGGTTGCGAGAGAAACGGCAAAAATGATAAATACGCTGTACTTATGCTCGTGGAAACAACGGATGATGTGCTTGCGCCTTCTTTTTTCCTGCATACAATTTATCCGTCATCCGTACAAGATTAGATTCCTTAGGAGTAGGATATTAGGTGGGTATACATGTAAGTATATGTATCGATCACTTCCGGGCAATCAAGAACGCGCACGGGCGCGAGTGAACAGCTACTGCTAATTAACCACATTGCTGCCTTTGCGCCGTTGTCGATCGAGACTCTGGTACAGAGGCAAGAGACGTCGGAGCGATTTATCGCCCTGTGAGCCCATGTGGGGAAGTTTGCGCGCAGCTGGTATCTGGTACGGATGTGTTGATTGTTTTTTTTTCTTTTTTTTTCTTTGTGACGTGTAAATAAGGAGCACAATTGCACCGAGTTGCCATTATAGCATGTCGGTGATCCGGAGGAAGAACCCGACATTCCGGGGCGAGGTTTCCGGTAAGATGTTGGGATCGTTGCTCGTAGCGATAGCCGTATGGACGTGGAAGCGGATTTATTTAATTTTATCATTGTATTTGCATAATCTAGAACGAATTTTATACTCGAGTAGTGCAGGGGAAGGCATGTTTTTGATATGATTTAGTTCAAAGTGTCATTCCTCTTGATGGTCTTACGCGCCAGCTGGGGCTTCTCTCAGCTGTCGCGGGTCTTTTATTTTTGCAGAACGATGATAATCTTCTTTTAATAGAGGAAGACTTGAGCTGTGACGGTGGAATACTGCTGGAGGCACGTGTAAGGGTGATGGATAGCTTTGCGTCGCGAACGTAATTTTTACCCGTGTTTTACAAAGTTCAGCGAACCTGGGCATTTTTTTTTTTTTTTTTTTNTTTTTTTTTTTTTTTGTTTCTTTTTGTTTTTGTATTTTTAATAAACACTTTTAACTCGTACACTGCCTCGCGTGTGTTATTTGTGAGAGGTGTGGATGAATTTTTTCACGCGATCGTGTATTATTTTTGAGAAAAATAATTGGAAATTCTAATGCGAACTGGCTTCAGGAAGTTTTCCAAGCTGTGTCCGAGTGGACAATATTTTGGAACAAAAAGTCCAATCTCGCTAGGATTGAATAAATTGAAATTTCCAAAAGCAACCCCGGAATTAGTTAACGTTTCGCTTATCCACTCGTCCAAAAGGTATACATGATTATACACGACACGAAATTTAATTGGAACCGTTTCGATGCAAAAATAAGCTGTTACCGCATCTTTAATTATTCATGCATGTGGATACGTAAAGGGTAAAAAAAAATATATATATATATATAAATAAATAAGAAAAGGAGAGGAGGGAAATAAACGAGTCTCTCGACTTTGCGCCAAGGATATGGCAATTATCCTGAACGTACATGCATTTCCCTATCGCCAAAAAGACCTTGGCTGCCTGCGCTTGTTCTCCGTGTTTCGCACGCACAAAAGGTAAGTGTACCATCATTATACAAATGCTGCAAGAAAGACGGACCGAAGGGTATGTATATATATTATGTACATCGAGATAGACAGACGCGCTTTCTCTTATCTCTGTAATGGGTACGTATGGGCGGTAGGTATATACTCATGCCTGTATCTGCTTGACCGATTTATTTTTAGACCCTCGTGTAACTTACCTCTCGCACGGCGCCTGGTGCCTAAATAAAATCATTACGCTTTCGATCGGACTGCCCGTCGAGCCTTTGTCCGTTGAATCGGTTACGCTTTCGAGTCTGGCGGTGAGCGAGTCTACGAACCTAGCCCGTTTTTTTTTTTTTTTTTTTTTTGTTCTACAACGGGTTTTCCGAAAAATATTGTAAATACCCACACGTATAGCCCCTGCTGATTTTTTACTCGTGATCATGGGAGGTCTGTCTTTTTTTTTATTGTTAATTTTTTTCAACATAATAGAAATATATGTGGCTATGCCATGGTTCCACGAAATCCTAAAATTAAATCATAAAAAAAAAAAAGTAATACTAATAATGGACTAGGACCTATTCTTTACTATTTGTAACAGAAAAAATTATTCAATTAAAGCATTATTTGTAATGTGTACAATACTTATTTGTTTCCCGCAATCTCTTCCGCTTACTGGACTAATCGCTTGATTCAATTTACTACAACAGATATGAAATTTAATACATCTATCACCTATAAATAGTCGTTGCCCATAATTAAATTCGAGTTGGCCCCTTGTAATGTAAAGAGGCCTTCCAAAAATTGTACCTGCTGGGGTGCTGTAGACTCCCCAGTGGTACGAGTAATAAATTGTTCATTAGCGTCAGCAGCAGTACCCTCACAAGACGATCATTGAATACTATGCTCCCGCTAGACAAGGACGGCAAAAATGTGGCGCTGCGTTTGTTATAAGGGGACGTTTCATCGAACTCACTTGCCGACTCGAAATGTTCTTTCGTCCATCTGGCAGTTGACGGGCAAACTACAGTAGCCGCGAGTAAACTTTGGCGGGAAATTTAAAAATTCTGATTTCACGGCACCACTTACAAGTTGTATGATTTCTGCTTTTAATTGAAATAAAAAAAAAAAAAAATCAATTTCAAAACAAACAGTGATGCAAACATATTTGATCAAACATTCGTCGATATTATCCTGGCCAGTTAACTCGAAATACATTTCAATTTGAGAGGTTTTTCCTTTAAATGAAAAAAAAAAAAAAAAGTCAATGTTATTTTACATCTACGAGCCACAAGTTATTTAATTACATATTGTTGTTTACAACTATTTGTAAATCAAGCAGATGTATCTTTTTTACTTTAAATCACGTTGAAGCACCCACCCAACCCCCTCACCCACGAATACACAAAGAAAAGCAAAATATAGCTCGAGACCTTTTAATAAAAATGAATCAAAAAATCGCACAGCACACACAGACACCAAACCATTGGTCAACAAATATTTGCCAAAGGAGGGTCATCGGCGCAGGTCATTATTCGCGAAATTTCGAGTGCCACCCTACGGTTGGGGGGGGGGGAGGAGGGATACTCTCTGCCTCCCTTAATCGACGACTGGGGCGCACATGGGGCCTCGCTTCAAATCAGCAGTCACCCCATACGTAGTCTGACTTTAATGATTGCAAGTCCGCGCGCGGCTGTGGATGGGGCGGTATAGGGCCCATTTTCGTTGAATTATTGAAGCGCATCACCTGTTTGTGCACGTGGCTGGTCTATATGTATGTACACGAACGAGAAAGAAAATCGAATTAAAACTCCGACAAACACAATCAACCCCCTTTTTCCAGGAGCCCCGTTAACGAGGAGGTGGCAAATTTCCCGAGTAATTGTTTAATTGAAATTTTTTTTTCTTTTTTTCTCATCCCCCGCTCTTTACTATACTCTACGGGTGGCAGCTGGGGAGCACGCCTCTGTGTGTTTTTCGTCTCCCTGCGTGCAGGCGTGAGTCTAGGCACAACACCTCCTCCCTCCTAGCTCTTGCTCTCGACCTAACGAAGCGTCATTTTGACCATTTGGTTTTTTTCCCTTGTCTATGCTCCGAAAAAAGAGTAACGGAGAGGCCAGACATTTGTCCAGCCTAACTCGTGCATCTGACACGAATAGGTGTACTACAGCTCTGTATAGCCCAAAAATTCTCGCTATTCCAAACTAATGAGGATCATGGCCGTATCCTCTTTGACTACCTCGTAAAGATAAACTTTTCGATACCCCGCGAAATAATAGCGACTAACGGAGAGAAGGTGAAAATAATTTAGAGGCCATTTACGCAGAGATAAGCGCGGGCCCTTGGATCGCGAGCATTGGCTGCATTATTGCGGTCGGGGCTCATGAATGACAAAATTTTTCGCCCACAAACGCCCCAAGGAGAGGCCCTCGCGCATAAATCACTCTCGGCGCCTTTTTCTTCCTCCCCCCTTTCATCGCCGAAATTAAAGAGGGGAGCTTGACAAATGAATTCGGCCGGCAGGGGCTCTCGATAAAATTGCCTCTTCCCCGCGCTGTAATGTACCCTCTCTCCGTGATGTCTACTGCGTTGCTTCCCTTCCGCGATGGAGACGCGACGTCTAGGTGTCAGCGGGAGAGGAGGCCGGAAATGAAGGCAATACGACGGAGTCGGGGTACCTCGGTTTTACAGGCTCGAAAAGTTTGGCTCGCGAGTGTACAAACCATCTCCGGTTCAGACATTTTCTCGTTTCAAACACGGGCAACTTCCGCCAACCCGATTGGCCCAAACTCTCTCGACTCCACGTTACGAAATGAGATTGCACGCTGGTTATCCCTGGTTTAAAAAAAATCCGAAAACCAATTAAAACACCGACCTTCAGCGAAATCAGCACATACGCGCCCATAGGAACTCAAGCTCGCGTGTATAGCTCAAAAGTTAGTGCTGTATTACACCGGCATCTGTTGCTCTCCTATGTTTTTTTTTCTCCCACTCTGTAATTCGATACATCGAATACGTACGTGTATAGGTGTATACAGGGACGATTTATCTGGCTGTTTGACACCGAGTCGATCCGCGGGGGGTCCTCGTGATAAATTTTCCGCCTCGTCGGTGCAGGCGAGAGACTTTTCCTCGGCTCCCCCCCCCCCCCCCCCATATCCTCTATCAGATCTATTTCCTTGGCCAGCTCTGCCCCGGTTGATTCTTTTTTTCCCTCCCCCTTTCCACTTCTGTGACGAGCGATTATAACTCCTTTTTTTTCCCCAACTCCGCTGCGATACATTTTTAATCAGATTTGCAGTCACGACGAGAAACTCTGCGCACTTTCTTTCCATTTAATGAAGTAAAAAAAAAAAGAAATAAATAAATAAANATCCCAAAAAAATATCCCGTTTTTTTCCTCCATTTTAATAAAAAAAAATTTTTTTTTTTCAGGCACACCTTTGAGATTAAGCTCATTTTACTCGTAATGACGTGTACTATGAGGAAAAAATTTTGAACGCGGGTTTCAGTGAGGGTGTCAACATATCCCGAAAAATTTGTTTTATTAAAATGGGGGACAAAAAAGGAATTTTTTTTTTTTTTTCGTGGATCTCCTCATATACATATGTATAATCATAGTATCTCTCTTATCATTAAACTGCGCGCAGTATACGTGAAGTTAAATACCCTTCCGCGAAATATCCCTTTTACGATCTTTTCAAAAATACTTCAACACTCCCCACGCTGTACGCAGTAGTGCATCGAGTTCATTAAGAGCCGTGACGTCGAAATCCTTCGAGTAATTAATATGTATAAGCCTTCGCCGTTAAGTATGTACACCGTACTTGTGAATGTATACCTATATATATATATATACACGTGTATTATTAAGTGTATGAAAAGTCTTAAGCGCCTTGGGTATATGAAATCCGGGAAAAAGCGAGATCTTATAGTCAAAGCAACGGGTACCCGTACTTATTACATTCACTTGTAATTAGTCGCGACGCGACTACAAAGGCCATCGATTTTCCGAAATGTAATTAATTAAGGGCCATCTCTGACGCTCCTAGGTATCATCATATACTTTAAGAAGATTTGCAGTCGATTCACAGAGAGTAATCTCGCAATGGAAAAAAAAAAAAAAAAAAAAAAAAAAACGGTATCCGCTGTTCTATTTGACGAGTGTACATATATACAGTTGGACTGTAAATCGGCCACGAACAACTCGTCAGCGGAGGAGGGGGTCCGTAAGCCAAATGCCGCGCCAACGTCGCAATCAATTTCCATCTTTCCGTCGCATTATTTATACAGCGAATACATTACTGCAAATGTTTTGCCTCTTCCTCCTTGGCCTGGAGCATACCATCGAGAACGATTCCCCAGCCGGCACACCGTCCGATCAAACGTAAATTCGATTTATAAAGATACACCATGTGTATATACGTATAAGTTTACACGTATACGTATATAATATGATAATAAATAAATAAAGAAAAATAAAGAACAGTTCCGTCGTCGAGTAAGCTCCACCGAGAGCGCGTCAACTGCGCGACAAAAGCTATCAAGCCCGACGTAATTACGTCTGAAAGAAAGTATCAAGTCCAATGATATATTTATCCGCGGACAATGCGCCCATTGAGTTTGCGGAGGTAATAACCAAACGCCAATCCTGCTCACGAGCGTTGTATCCATGTGCTCGTTTGGTGAAAGAAAAATGACAACTATAACGACGCATACATGTAAGGCACAGTATTACGAGGAAGCGGTACTTATATTGAAGGGCAAACCCAAAGAAAGACTAGTTATAGAACTTTTCTTTTTTTTTTTCTTTGCAAAGACACATCACGCGTGGGAGCACTGTTACCTTGGAATTAATATCATTCGGCCATTTGACCCTAGAAAACGTCCATATATATCCAGTTGGCGCAGGGGAAGCAATTGCGCGAGTTTCAAGTACGCACGTGGGACACATCGAGAGCCCTGAAAACACTGGAAAATGGGGTGTGGGAGGGTGGTAAAAAAATTGAGAGAGAGAAAAAAAGAGAGCTCAGAAGGGATGAGAATTAATTCCCCGGAGAATATACGTACAGCCGGTCGTGCGTTAAAATTGCGCGTGCGAGTGTCGCTTGCCTAATACGGCTGCCTACGGATAAATTAGGATAGTGGCATAAATAAAGAGGGTCGGGGCGAGCTGGGTTCATACAGCCCAGTGTTGGGGAAACACTTGTGATGTTGTTGACTCGAACACGCGAGAGAGAGCCAGCATTTCCGGATGCCGGGAAACGGATGTCGGGGCGAGAGGAGATAGAGAGAGGGTGTGGAATCTCTCTCGCGCAGCTCGGCGTCAAAGAGAGAGAGAGAGAGAACGGCTGACTTTTGGCGTGCGAGGGCCATGTTAATTTTATCCGAGTAAATGCTGCTCCGGGTTGTTATATGTACGCCCTGAGTTTGTACGTACATAATACGTGTATATATGCTCGCGAGAGTTAATTGTCGTTGGGTGACAGGGGGAGGGTGTACATGTACAATTGAAATGTCATTATCGTCCTTGCGCTGCTGTTATATACTCGCACCCTTCGAGTATATAGACGCATTTAGAGACGCTCTTCTCTGGTGGGGTTAAATTTTCCCTCTATTGAAATCCACCTGATCTGCCGAAGATGAAAAACATTTGTGTACTCTCGCCTTGTATTCAAGGATCAAAGGTCAAATAAAAACTCGCCCAAGGGAGCGGGGGGGGGTGACGAGCGCAAACACTAGTATTGGTGTCGGTGTCTAACATCGCTGTGTGTATCCTTTTCATTCGTGTCTAACCCCCGCCTGGCATGTATGGGGGAGAGTGGAAGATTGGCCGGGTTATGGGATGTCGTAAATCCACCGGCGACACGCTCGCGTGGATACTCCCTGCTAAACGTACACACACGTGTTGTTGTCTCTCGTGTCGTCTTCTCATTCTTCTATCCTTTTTTTTTCTTTCATTTCTCGTTTCGTCGGGGCCAACGATTCGCGTCGATTTCCACGTGCACGCGCGTGATCGCCCCGACGAAACAGCGCGTTTTAAAGTGGATTGGGATGTATTTATGGGGACACGGAATTGCCCGGGTTTTCTTTGGCTCGATCGACAATGGGAGCGCGTGATTGTGCATTATTCGCCAGGTCTAAATACCGTGCGTTGCTGAAAATACGTTTTCGCGCACTATCTCTACAGTTTGTTTTTCAATTGATTTTCAAACTTTTCGTGACGAAATTTGTGTCTTTCTTCTTCTTGGCGTCTTCGTACAGCCCCTAAAAAACACCATTACAAAGCATCCTACTATTTCCAATGGTATATACCATAGGGTGTGCAACAAAAGCAATCGGCTACCAGGTCACGGAGCCCCAAGCCCGTCGGATCGTTTGACCAAAGAGGGGCAGCCCGTATGCACGTAGCAGTCGATGCGTGACGCAACGACGATGTCTCGTCCGATAACGGATGGGCATAGCCAACGGGGGTGGCTCTCCATGATACGTTTCTAAGCACTGTATTCATGCACAAGCGAATCACCCATCGAACAAAGAGAGAAGGACTTTTACGTGGTTTTTGCGTTGATTTTTCGTTCTTGCAAGAAAAAATAAACATAATTGTATTGTATAAATGATTCCGCGAGAAATCCCAACTGGAGTAAAACCCCAAGCATCCCTCAAAAGAGTGCACCGAGTGTTATGCCAGAGTCAGAAAACCATGGCTTTGCTTTGTAGATTTTCGCCGAGTTGGTCACTGCAAGAGCGAACTAGTATACAGTGCACGTATACCGCGACTCACAGAAAGTTTATTGGACCATGAACGTTTTAATTGCACTGTAGGGATATATAACGTGAATGATTTAAAAATGTCCAGTGTTGTATGCACGTTGCAGGAAATTTCTTTTTTAATTAAACGTCCGCGTAACGATAAATACAAGTATCAGCCCAATTGGTCAACCAGGTAAATATGAGCACAAAAAAAAACTATATGTACTTACCATGTAACGCTTTCAAGTAGGCCTTTCCCGCGTTGATCAGTTGCCTCGCTCCTGGATTGAACTTGTCCAATATGTTCTGAAACGAGAAAGAAAAAAGAAACATTCGGATTAGCGCTCGTGTCAATACGCCGATTAAGATACTAAGTATATACATCAGCCCAGTTGAGTAATCAGTGCCTATTAGACGCGTCAAGTCTCACGTTCGATTAAATTAGCCCTTTAGCATATGTACATTTACGTCAAAGGTCGAGGATGGCTTTTAAAATCGTGTTCATCGAGGAGCTTACAATGGCCGGCAAACGAAGCGTCGCAAAATCATCTGATCGGGAAAAACAAGTGTGCCAAATCACGGCACATAAGAGTAACAAACGGCCCCAATGATCCCCGATACATTCCAACCACGTGCATATACATATACATGTATATATATATAAATCAGTGCAGGGTGTACGCGCAAACGGTGTCATGAGCAGCGCTATAATTAATGGCCACCCGGAGGGACGGTGCGCCCGCAAGCCTCGACCAAACCACCACCACCACCTATAACGCACTATTGAGTTCGTCACGCGGCTCTGGTTAATCAGATCAGGGCGGCTACCCCCACCCCCTTTGCTCCCACGCGTGCATCGATCACGTTTAGAGCTGGGCCCTGTACTACGTTCCGATACACTGGAGACCGCCACGACAATACTGTTTTCACGCCGAAGAATCTATACACAGCTGCGCCGCACAATGTGTCCATTCCCCGAGGATTTCGATTGCCCCACGACCGGCCGGCTAATTGGGATTCTCAATCGCATACGTGGTGCATTGTAGATGCTTACCTTCGACAATGAAAAGGTGTTTGGGAGGTGGGTTCGGGGATTATCGTACAATACACCTAAGGGGTGCCTTGGAAAATGGCCAAAGTGTGCGCAGTGAGGATGCAGTAGACATATACGTGTAATTGTATGAAGCGTGGCTGGATACCTTTGAGCCGAGATGCGTGTCTCTGGTTGGACAAAATTGTAAAAGCACCAACGCACTTTCAAAGAGTACGCGATACGCAGCTGGCTCTTTTGGATAATCCAGCCCTGAGGTGGTGGTGTACGGGAGCAGTGAGGTGTCTCGTCTGTGGCACGACCGCAGTGGGATCGGATGAGAGCGAGAAAGGAAGGGCCGTGGCGCTAAACTTGGGGGGCTGAGTCGAGCTGGTATTCAAGCTTTGTGACGACTGCTGTGTGCCTTTGACACCTCGTCCTCCTCGTCTTAGGCACGATGCCGCTCCTCACGCCTTGGACGGATCGACGGACACGTGAACTCTGCCCTCGGTTGGGTTTTCCTTTTTTTCTTTCTTTTCTTTTGTCTGTAGAGGGCTTTTTCTCTCGTTTCCTCTTTCTCCCTCCGACTTTGATCCCCTTTTGGGTGGAATATTTTCGAGAAATTACGTGCTAAGGCTGAAACTAAGGTGGTACACATGGAGTACTAGTTGGTCATAACGGACCGCTAAACAAGCATATAGAGATCCTTTGCTGCGTTTCACTGATAAATAAAAAAAAAAGAATACTAATCTTTACAACCCGATACCCTACTTCCAAGTCAATTTACTCATGTATGGACTCTTGTGTGGCAGTAAATAACATTTAAAGACGTGACTCCTCCATTACGTTCGATAAAACGTACCGTCTCTCTTTCGAGATGAGAAATGTCCATCGTGCCTTTCTAAACGCGTTGGGTAATGAATAGTTCGCATTCCACGTATGCAATTGCAGCCCGTGTTGCGCACGAAATGTAATACGTACGGCTTTTGAGCCCCGTAATTATTGAATCAAGGCCCCATTCAGCCATCACTCGTACATCGTCATCCCAACAACAACAACTTGGCGTAATCACAAGAGAGATAGATACACGGAGCCTTCGTTTTCCACGTCAATCTAAATTGCCAAACAGCTCGATCGCGAGCCACCCGTCTGTCGAACAATCGCTCGCAGACACAACGGTCCTCGGACTAAAGATCGGGCTTGTGCGTTCGACTGGCGTACGTTGGTATTCCAATAAAGATATGCCTCCCTCCCAACAAAGAGCTCCCCCAAATTGACCTCCCGAGGAGGGCCGCGTTCAATATCCTCGGTGACTCAGAGCTCGAAACCCAATAGCATCGGCGAAGACACGGGGGACACCTCCTCTCTCTCTCTCTCTCTTTTCTGCGTTATTACCATCTGAAAGCGAACCACCACCAACACTGGAGGAGTAGCTCGAGTTTCCTTCCCTCTTCCTTAGCCCCGTCGACGTCGTTTTCACGGCGGCGCCAAGATATTACGCTATTAGGGGATTATTTTAATTAGGAAGTTAAGTTAAACTATGAGCGAGCGAGGGCTGCGCCGACGCCCGAGGGCCGGTTTACGCGCGAGGCTGCTCGCGTACAGTAGAGCACTGAGGGGGGGTATTATCAAACATTACAACCTCTTCGCTCCTCCTCCGTGTTCCTTTCCACGTTCTTATACAGCGTTACCTCGAGCGCGTAACTTCTGATGATCCCATCATTTTGGGTTGTGATTACGGTTATCGTTTGTGCTCGGGTACGTCGCGTGTTTTTTTTTTTTTTTTTCCCTAAAAGGACGCGAAAACTAATAAGAAAAAAGAAAGTAAGGTTTTTTTATTGTGCTCTGGACGGTGAAGGCAAATTTATTCCGTAGTCCTCGTCCTTTTTCTTCCAGCTCACCGAGCTCCCGTCGACCGCCCCGTCCACGTGGATTGACACGGGCCCGAGATAGCGCGCCGAGGCAAATTAATCGAGACCGGGGGAAGCGAGTAGTCCAAGCTCAATCAAAACAACAACAACAACAACAACTCGCAGGAACAATAACACACAAAACTATTTGCACTAATCTGGCAGTGTCCATCCCACCCCATTCTCTGTCTGTTTATCACCTGTACACCCCGACTCGATGTGGCTTCTCCCTCTGCGCATCGAGCTCGACTCGTGCAACTGACGCTGCACGAAGTTTCGCAGGCCTGGCTGTGTACACCCGCGGTTACCGCCCGACACACCGTCTATACCAGGAATTATCTCGAAATTACTTTGGATACACCCATACCCCGCGTCGACTGGGCTTTCGTTTACGCGCTTGTCCGCGAGAGATCTGCCATGGAGACTTTGCGTGGTCGCTTTGATTGTCACTCGGTCCATCGTCTACCCTGCGCGTCACGAAAATCGGATGGCTCCCAGAGTTGACATATAGGTACCCCAGCTCTAAGAAACTCATCTCGTTCTCTCGCCTCGGAAGAGATGAGCCTCCAAGTCAAACGAACCCTCGCTTTTCTTCATAATTTCAGTAAAAGTGGAGGTTCCAATTGTACCCGGAAGCGTGAGAAAAAAACATAACTCGACGCTCGCAATTTCTCAGCTGTGGCTTTAAAAACCACACTGCCCTCTTATCTCTTGCTTTTCTTCGCAGGGCATTTCTTACATTCCGTGGCCGCGGTGAGTGTATATAAAATATGCGTCCGGGGTAACGCTTGTAAAAATAAGCCTCACGTGTAAATGAAAGTCTCATACCCCATGGCCTCTTTCGTAAAATTGGGGCTATACGACGAATGCCAATGGTCTCGAGGTTGTGTAGCATTTGATCCACCCACGACCCTCTAGAGGGTCACACTCGGCTTCTCCTTTCTTTTTCTCTCCATCTCCAATCATCGCCCCTGCAAAGTATAAGAAGGGGCCCCGGGGCTCTCGTAAAACTCGCGCGTTAAGGGCGCATTAACCCACCTCCGCGCACGCCATAATGGCCAATTTACCCGATTGTGGTGTGGTGGCGAGTACATATTATACAGCCATGTGTATAAGGATTTGTACGTATAGGTATAATAGGCGAGGCCCCGCATACCGTTGCATCGACTCGCGAGATATTACATATTATGTGTATAGCTGCTGTATACGCTATTCCATTGCGCAACCGCCATACCGCTGCGGTTTCTATTTGTGGCCGAGTGGGTGCCCCCCCCCCTCCCCCCTGTCTCACTTCTTTGTATATTATGCAAGTTGCTCGGACTTTGTTTTGCGAGGATAAAATATACACTTATCGGGTGATATAGTTGTGAACATGTAATAGCACTTTTGGTCTTCGTTTGGAGAAAAAGGGACCATTTGGCTTCTGAGTTCGATCGTTGAACGGCAATGTGGGCCGCTCACAGAGCGGTTGGACTTGCGAAACGCTCACCTGCGCATCTCGTGGACACGTAACGTATGATTACACCCGTGAAACAACAGCAAAACTTGGAAATTCGAGTCGGGGGGTTAACCGGTTTGCGTTGCGAGGCTTCAATGATGATCCAAGCGAGTGCGTTACCGTGTAATCATAGTCAGTCCTGCCGATGCACGATCTTTGGGTTTTCAAGCCTCTGATGCGTTGTTGATGAAAAATTGATTCTTTTTTAATAACTCACTCCCCCCCCCCGCCTCCTTTGTTGTGTGCTGAGTTTTTAATTGCCTGCGAGCTGCATCATGTCGTCGTTTATCTTAAAAACTGTCAGGTCGTGACTCGGATGAGAAAAAAGTGTATAAATTATCACCGATTGTCCATCGAATAAGTCATTTGGGTAAAACAACAACAACGGGAAGTTATCCAAAATTCGATACCCCATCCGTCGAGTTTCAAACTCCCGTTTTGGCGATAAATCGGCAATAAATCTAGATTACGTACCGAAAAAAATCGGTATTTCAAAACTACGTCCCGTGTGTCAAATCCATTGGAGTATGGTGTTCATCATCGCCGACACACGTTGTTTTTGTGTTTCTGCTCGCAAATTGTCCCCCTCCAGGCGTATAATACGAAAAAACAGCCGATAGGCATCAGCGACCAGTCGATCCCTCATATTCTCCCGGCTCATTCCGGAGCGTCCCGTTGGAAACCAGTTGGCCGTGCTCCTTTTTTTTTCTGTAAGGTTTCAATTTTTTGTACAATTTCCATCCTCGAGCCTTGCCGGGGAAGAAAAGGAAAGCCGAGAACGCGCCGGCTGAAAGAGGTGCCGTTATCAGAAGCCGCAGAGGAGGAATAATAACGATCGGAGCGATATCGGGGGAAGTGGACGAAAAAGGAGAAGGACAAAGTAGCGGACGCGGGGAAGGAGGCTGCGGACTGGCCACGGCTCTCCTTCCTCTGCGTTTCGTACCTGGTACGTATCACGGCGTCCGTGGGTTCGCGCGGAAGCTGCATATGTACGCGGTAGGTATGTGTATATATATGATTATACGCGTGGATGAATGTCGAGTAACGGTACACGCAGTTGTGTGTGTATATATGCGTGCGCGGGTCCACGGTTGGTATCCGTGAGCGCAAACGAGATGTGCATGGATATAGGATGAATGGCTCGTCTCGGTGCTGCTTTCTTTTCGATGCGACCGGTAATAATCGATCGTCCGATCGGTCGGCAGATTGGGCGAGGAAGGGAATTTTCTCCACTCTTGCATGCTACAAAGCTGGATTTTCTTTTTTTTTTTTTTTCTTTTTTTTTATCGATGGATCTGTTGGCTGTTTGTTTCTTTCACAGGTATTTTAGAAGTGTAGAACGAGTTATTGGCCATTGGCTCGAATTGGATCGTAAATTCAACGGAGATCGGCGATTTTAATCTCACGCGTTGTGGTCCCATATGTAATGCGGAAAATAGACTGTGAAACGATATCGACATGTACCTACTTAACTCCCTGTGTATGTATACTTTGAAGGAATGGAATCTGATGATTAAGATTACTCGTACAAACCTTGGAAAATACGTAAATTTTATGGTCCTTTATATACAACAGGTTTCGTGTGTCCTATTTAAGGTCAGGAGTAAGTTTTGATCGGTATTGGCCTCGCGTTGGGTTCCCACACTTTTTCGTGCGTTTACTTCCTCTTATTTCTCGTTTTTGACCATCTGTCATATCCCTGTGATAATTTATACGCAACGCTCGTCTCGTATACGCCAATTCATCAATTGTAATTAACAAAAAGGACGGTATCCCACCGCAACGTCGGCGATTAACTACAACCCTGCGGGGTTTCAATCAAAGATAATACTCTCTTCGTAAGCGGAAACTCGGTAATTGCGATTAAAAATAATCGATCCGACGTACGCGCACCCACCCCCCACCCACGTGGATAAGCCCATGCGTGGTTATGCATAGGCGCGATATCAAGTGCCCATTATGAAGCTGATCTTTTTTTTTTTTTTTTTTCATTCATACAAACCAGCGCTGACGTATCAGAATTCCTGATTTAATATCGCCAGGATGCGCTTCCGCGCGCATAACCCGCGTACATTTTTCGAATAACAACCATTCGCGCCTCTCTCTTCCTTCCACTCGCACGTATAGAAAGTTAATTCTGCGGCAGGTGGATTTTCATAATTAACTGAAAATCGGCTCATTCGAGAAACGAGCGCCGACGCTAATTGGCTGTTGCGTGAGGGAAAGAAGAAATTTTTTTAATTCCTCTATAAATTTTGTGGGAATACTCGTAACCGCTTATGAAAGAAGAAAACACAATTGTCTCGTCCAAGATGTTTATCGTACACTTGTGATAATCTAGCTCGAAACACATTCACTGCGTAAAATCAGCCCAAGAGAGGGGGAGAAAAAAACCACAATTTTTTCCCCCTTTCGAAGCTGTGAGGTATTAATTACATCTAAATATGGAGAAGCCAAGGGTGTAGCACGCTTTTTTCGCCCCAGAAGTCGACGAACTTAATCAAATTACGCTCATACGGCCCTTATTCGGCGAAAAAAAGCTTCTTGGGTGTGTGTGCGAACGCCGAGTGGAGTGAAAAAAAGGGAGGTAAAATGGGAAGTGAGTAGCAGTGGCAGCTCTGTTTCTTTGTCTCGCGACTTTTCGTTTGTCCTACGACCTTGTGACCCCCAGCAGGAACTTTCAAGTGGTCGCGTGGCGCGACGCTTACACTCGACTTTCACCGTTACGAAATAACATGGGGCAATTCGGGCTGGATGAGGAATGGGCCGCTATTTACAGGATATACCTAGGGCTGAATGAGGGGTGTGGAAAAAATTAGCTTCGCTCAAACGCGTGCATCTATGCTCGATTGTAAAGTCGCTGTACCAACTGAAACCTTTTTCTTTTGTTTTACTAAAAAATTCATAGGTTCTCGAATATTTTTGCAACCGTGACTGAAAAAAGGTTAATTGCTCCCCGTTACCAGTATTTCACTGTTGGAAAACTGCGTTGAAAAACACAAATTGAAACGTCAAACGCCGTCAAAAGTACAGCCGTACAAGTGAAAATTAAAATCCCCACGGTTTTACCCAAATGAACAAACGAACAAACAAGCAATTAAAACGAGGAAACAAACAACAACAGCCAAAGTTGCCATATAGCAATGCTATCCCGGTTCATTTTAATTGAGTCTCCAAGGTGGTCTTGGGTGCAACTTAGGGGCAAACTTTTCCACCCGTGGAGTGCTTCTTTCGAAAAACTAAAACCCGAGGTAGGGAAAAAAAAACAAACTTCAGCACCCCTCCGCTTCCCTACTACCCCCAAACTAATCGGTTCACCTGCGCAACGATAATTCAAGCCTCCCTCCCGAGACCCACGAGCGTATGTTTCACCACCAGCTGCTCGTCAACGAGCCCATTTCCTACTCCTACAGCTCCAAGTCTCGAATTCAGCAAAAGTGCTCTCACCTGACGCGCGAGCGCATGCGAAAACACAGGAAGCTTTTGAGCGCCCGAGCGCGACGCGACGCAATCGGTGAGAAAAGAGAAGAGTATGGCAGTAGCAAAAGCCGTCACGTACGTATTGAAAGTCGGAAGCGTGGAAAAAAGGGTGGAGGGAGGAAGGAAGGAGAGCAAACTTGCTAATGAATTTCCATCCTCATTAAGCTCGCGTGTGGCCCCTGGGCCATCGTACCTCTCGATTTTTTTAACCCCAGCGGGTGCAGTTGGGACTCATGTTACAGTAGTGTTGACAAACGTTTCAACTACGACCAAATCCATGGTAAAGTATTTCGCCTGTTTTGTTCAAGTAAAAATTTTTTTTTTTTTTTTTTTTCTTCAACGATTGACACTAGAAGGCTGCAGGAAGTAAAACAACGGTGTTCCAACAGTGGTTTTTCCCATTCAAATGTGTTTAGTTTGGTAAATTGTCCTTAAAATCCTTGTACCAACACAACCGCAATGCATTTGCAACTAGACGCTTTGAACGTTCGTACGGAACGATTGGACGGCCGTTTTTGACGTTGATGAGACGGGACATTCAGCCCCCTCCCTCGTGTACATAACGAGTTGGTAGATGGAGTCTCTGCGAAATTGGCCTCGTGATCACAAGTTTTGCCAAATGCGCTCTCGCAAAGTTCGCGTAACTAAGTGGCAACGCTGGGGCTGAAAAAGGACGAGATAACGATGGCTCAGGAGGAAAAGTTGTTACCCAAGAGACACGAAGACTCTCTTCAGACAGATGCACACACACTAGTCGACGTAATTTATTTTCCATGCGTGGAAAACACTTTTTTTTGTCTCGTTCGAGTGCTTGTGAGTATTGGATAAGTGAGCCAAGCTCGTGGGGCGATATGCTCGTGTCGACACTCCCTCACCACTTGACTGGGCCTTACTGCGTTACCTGAATCAAGAAACAAAGTTCAGTCGCCACGGGATTTGATCTTGAAGAATCTTTCCACTTTACCACGGACCAGCCATGATTATTGTTTTTTTGCATAATCGTGTCAAAGGAGTTTTTCTTTTTTTTTTTTTTTTTTCCTCTGCCATATCTAAGGTACTTACTTCTCAGTTGACGTTGTTTGTTGCAAAGCCCCGTTGCGTGTGCACCTGATGAAAGAGCGAAATTTAATTTCAAGGCGAGCCCGCTTTTACAAGCCAACAGCGCTCGCAAGCTAATTTCGAGCGTCAGCTCGCAAAGATCATCAAACTTTGTTGGATTAGCGTACATCTGCAACTATTGGGCTTTAAATTCGCGAGTACGTGCACGCTGACGCAAACTCGACTCCTTGTGCCATACATACACACGTGCGATGATATATAGAGAAGTAAAAAAAATCAATGTACATATATGTAGACGTTTCACGTCCACGTCAGACTAACGAACGCCGTACGCCGGTGCAAATGGAATAGACAAACAAACCCTCAAAAAAAAAGGAGGGAATATGGGAGCCCTGAAAATTTGCACGACACGTCGCGTGCACGCGTGTGTCCCGGCACGTAGGTGTAACAATAAACACGCACCCACCGAGGCTCCAGAAAAATGATCCATCTCTTTCTCCGCGTGTCACTCGCCCACGCGTCGGACTACCACATACTCGTACACATCCCATTGTGTTGTCATTGATCCATCGTTAATGTATATACCTGTGCATAGCGGAGCGGTAGTCGGTACAAATATATACGACAGTGTCCCGCAGCACGTGAAATAAAAAGATGCGCGCGTGCGAAACGTTACGTGGGCGAACAAGAAAGGGGGTCCGTGAGTATAATATAAGTGGGCCGCGGCGCAAGAATGAGGATGAAAGTAAGTTTATAATGAGAGCCTGCACCTCCATATATATATACGTGTAGGTATTAATTTTCATTGTGGTCGGGAGAGAGAGGAGGTGGTGTCGAGAGCGTTTTTACGCCTTTATCATGTATATCGTACCTATACGTGTACAGAGCGTTTACACGCGGCCGATTAGAGTCGCTAATGTCACGCTTTCGAAAGAGAAGATTGCTTCGTTTGTGTACTTATTCACTTGTATTATGAACCTGGGACTGACGAGGCTGCGTTTTTCTCGTTGGATTTGCCAAATGGATGGTTCAAAGCCGTCTTTTCTCTTTTGAATTTTTCAGACATTATCAACTATAATGGCTCGATGCGTTTGGGTCTGTACCCACGAGGAGAGCAAATCTATATTCAAGTACAACCGAAAAGCTGTAAATTATCATTCAGTTCAATTCAAATCAGTTTCCTGGACAATAAACGTAGTTTATTATCGTAAAAGATCAATTTTTCTCGTCATTTTGTTGTTAACTTCTGTAGTTTTAATAATAATTATACTATACGTATTCGCTGTGGGGTATAAAATCACATTATCTAAAGTTTCCCTGAAGATTGGCTATTATATCCAACTTTTTAATCTAATCCCGTCAAAAGTACCCGAATTTACTTTTCCAACAGCTACCACCATCGGAATTCCGCTACACGATATCTAATTACATTAATCTCGCGTGTCTGTCCTATCGAAAAAAAAAAATCCTTACAAAATGAAACAAAAAATTAAATAAAAATGAACACCGCAAAAGTTGTGTACGGACTTTTCGCCGGTATAGCGGTGCATACGGTATATACGTTGTGCGACTAAACTTCCAAGAGGGTAAAAGTATATAGGCTTACCTACTTACCGCGCACGCAACGCAATCCAAGTGGTGTACCTTATACCTATTCCAACCCACAGTGGAGTAATGATCGCACACGTGCCTGCGCTACCGGCACGCACGTGCATTGTACGTGCATATACAAGAGGAGGGAACGACGACCTTACCATACGGAGAACAGCCAACAACGTGGCTCTGTATAATTTATATGTACCGTTATTACAGCAGTCCATCGAAAAAAGGAACGAAAGAAGTATAAGTTACACGTATACGTACATGCGCCCAAAGTGCAGGCTTAGGTACTTTGATTTGGAATTTTTTTTTTTTTTTTTTTTTTTTTTCAAAAGATTACGGCAATCGCGTGCGTGCCAATGTGTCATGGTAGCTGCAGCTGGTAGGTAATGTTTTTCCTCTTTTTTCAATGCGGTGACTTAATTTGCACGTCAATGAATATTCAAAAAGCCGTTACCACGGGCAAACAGATAAGGCGCGGTCGATCGGATTACGGGCACATTGACCGATCACGCACGTGAGCGTAATACGTGACATTTATGTTTACACGTATGTAACAAGAGATCGTTGCGTCGACGCGTTACGACATCCCTGCCAAGTGTCAGCTTTTTTACTTTTAACTATAATATACCAGAAATATTGCAGAGAGAACGGCCCGGTGTAGACCGATCGATCGGTAACACCGATGAATCGTTCCACGATGCTCGGGTGCGTTCTCACAGTATATACACACGAGGGTGTGCCGGAAACCGGTTGCGCGCCGATCGACTTTTTGGCGGATTCCCTCGGCTGCGGGCCCCACTTAACGGTGCATCCTTTCGCGTTGGGAAAAAATACTCGTGCAAATTCTTCAGTGCGCGCGTGTGAGTATAATATATTATGCCATCATAACGTGTACATCGGACCGGTGGTTCGATCGGAGGCGCGTTGGCCGCGATACTGGCTCTCTCTCTCTCTGTTGAAGATTTTTTTTCCGAGCTGCCTCGGGCAGGTGTATAATACGGGTTGTATTGCGAGAAAAGAGCGGCAGTAATGATATTTTATTACGCGGTCGCGGGCTTCTCTCTCGGTCGGCCGAGAAATCGGGGTCAGTTTGGCGCTTGACTGTTTTCTTTTTTTTTTTTTGTGTGTCTCTCGGATACGCGGTTGTCGTCATTGAAGCTTTGTGGGTTTTTAGTGAAATCCAAGCTGCGACTATCGTCGGAGAATGGAGGTGGGGAAAAAAATTATCCTCCTCTGCGCGCAGAGCTCATTTACTGCTCTTTACGGAGGGATTTTACGCACGTTTTGGAAATGACGCGGGCGCCCTTGCGTGATTAAAACTGTCTTTTTTTTTTTTCCAACGAGTCGCGTTGTGAAGCTCATTTTGGAACTTGCACGAGAGGACGGGACAAAAAGTTTTTTTCATCAAATTTCCCGCATTACGGAACAGTAATGTCCTTTCGATTCGCTCGCTGTGCGTTGGAAATTAAAAATACCCGCGATATTGCAATACCAGCGATGGGACTGTGATGGAAATGAAAAAATTATAATCCCCCGTACACCTACTGCTATGGTTTTCATTATGAATTGCAAAAAAAAGTATGATTGTACGCGCACGCATTCCCCTCGGCTGCAGCCCATCAGATTTTTTTTTCATCAAAGGACCAAACAATGTCACAGCCAGCTAATCAATGAAATATAACGTTGACGCACACAATGATGAAAAAAGTTTGGATACCTCGTCCTACCACGTATATACAGCAGAATGGCCAACATCGACGTATATTACATCATATTTATACTCCGACCAATCGAATTCTTGAGAGTCAATTAAACCGAGAGCTTGCACGGTCGTATGTATACGTACACACACTCGAAGCACTGGTATAATAAATGCACACAGAAGAAAGAGGCGGAGGGGAGGGGAAGAGAAGGTCAGCGTCCGAGCATACAGCCAGAGAAAGGAGGAAGCGCCGCCGTGGCTGCGCCTTCCCCACCCCCCCGATCTCTCGACCCGGCCTCCTGTCTCTGCTCCCCGAGAGCACGTTTTCACATCGTCTGCGTATTTCAGGGATACAGATGAATATCTCTCGGTCAGAACGGCTGGGCCGTCGCCGTATGGTATTTTTCCTTTTTCCTCGTAAAAACTCCATTTTTTTTTCCATGCCACACGCGCTTTAATTACATGTAACACAAATCGATCCACGTTCCAGCAGTCCGGAGTTTATTACGTTTACTCGAGGCACCTAATTATCGTCCTGACGTGTTTATCGAAACTTTGGCAGACAAGGGAGGGAAAATGGAGCCTCGTTACGCAGGAAGACACCGTAGAGCAAAGAGAGAGCTCCCCTTTGGATGACTCGGAAATTGGAGCAGGAACAACGAGTCGAGGCTAATTAGCCGGTTGGGCGTTAAAATTTAAGGCTCATCTTTCCCCCGGTTTGGAGACAAGATCGACCCGAAGGTGTATTTACACCCATATCGAGCAAAATCGAGGTGGAGTAAAAGCCATCGAGGCCAGCTCGGCTCCGCGGTGAAAACTCTCTTTTCTCCTCTCCTGCGAGAGTCTTGTGCACGCGGTTCTCCTACTTTTCCAAAGTCGCGTCCTCCACCATTTAAAAACTCGTCGTCGACTCCACACCGCGTCCCACTTCCGGAGGCTGCGCTTATACCCACGGCTACAAGTGTCTCGATGTACAGGACTCGGCATAGAAAGTGGGCATGTATCTCATTGTACAGCGTATATACAGGTTTTTCAATCGTATACATACCTATACTCGATGGGAGCGATTATCGTGGAATACGTTTCGCATCGCCACGCGTACAATCATTATAATACACCGAGGCTCGCTGTTGTTGCCATCGTCGTCATCGTATATCAATCAAGAAGAAAAGTCCGTTCCGTTTGCTAGTCGGTCAATAGGTACGTTAAATTACGGATACGCGGAGGACCTAAATAGCACCGAGGGTATCTGTGTGCAAGGACTCTCGGCTCAAATTATGCCCACGCAAATGCAAAATGATTTTACGGCCCGTTGATTGTGTGGAGGCTCCTCTCAAAAAAGGGCCCGGCTGCCGTAGGAGAGATGCGATGCTTCGATGTATAATTTAACCGCAAAATGTATATACATGTACACTTGCGAGTTTCGGGTAAGGGGGGGAGGGAAGGTAAACGGTTGAAGAACCTCGGGAGAAGGTGGCCAGGGAGAGAGGAGGGGTCTTGGGAAAAATGTTTGCCGCTCGATTCCCCCTTTTTCGGGAGACGAAAGTTCATCAAACTTGCAGACAAGCTGAAAGAAAAACAATCGGGGGATGAGGGTGGAACGAGAGGTGGTGGCCGGGCGAGTTTTCCGGCGAGCATCGAGAACTGGGGCGCCGTTGCGATGAATCTTCGTGTTTTTCGAGGAACGATGTAAGCGTAATTTAATGATCGGTTTTGAGGGTATGACAAATTGTACAGGCATTGATTGATTTGTGTGATGCTCTCTTGTTTGTCGATAGGGGGGGACGTTGCGTGAGACGAAGATGGTGCCTTTTGAGAGTCTTTTTCACTTTGTCCTGTAATTTTTGTTTCGTTTGATTAAGTGATTAATTTATTCATACATAAATTATTTACCTATATATACTGAAAATTCATGATTACCCAGAAGACTTCCAACGTGCGCTAGAAAAGTTTCACGTTGTTATTTTCGTCGAAAATAATTTATTATCTTGAACTACGTGGATACTTTATGGAAAAATTTATTTGTACATTGCCACATGGAAGAAAGAATCGGAGGGTGGGGAGGAAGCTATTGTTTAGAAGATTTATGAAACACATTGTCGAGAGCATTAGGATTGTAGGTACTCCTGACAGCTTTGGGATTCTTCATACGCTATACAATGAACCTTTTGTAAATGTATGAGAAAATTCAACTGTATTGAGACATTATGGCGAACTATGATATTTCATTTTTTCGATTCACTTCAAAATACAATCACACAATTGTATGCACTTACAGATAATGACAACTATTCACAAAACCTGTTTCGTATTTAACGAAAAAATATAAAGAGGCTGATGATATCCAACGGTATCGGTATCGAATCAGCCGATAGCGTTCGAAAAAAAGAAGAAAGGGCAGCAGATTTTCAGCTGTTGTTCGAATGTGCGAGCGTCACCTTGCCAACGCGAAAAAACAATTTTTCTCGCACCGTCTTCTTGACCAGTTTGCAATTTTTTTTCGCTAGTTGCCGTAACCTTCAATTCACCCTTTTTTTTACTCACTCCTTGACCTATACCACCAAGAAGCGCGCTGCACCAACGTCTTTTGAGGTTGCTATCGATGTGGGCGCTTTCCTGCTGCTGTTCTTCCTGTCTTTGCTAGTTTTTGTTTTCAAGGCAAAAAAGGTAATAAGATACGACGGACACAGCAAAAAGGGTGAGACGAGAATATTTTAAAAAATACGAGTTCACGAGTTCAAAGTTTATAGAACATAAGTTTTCACGAGTATTAATTTGTTCTTACGCATTTCGTAAGGGCGACGGCCCGATTCGGAGCCTTTGGCTCAGCCGAACATCCAGGTTGGATACTCCTGGGTTACACGTTTCTTTTTTTCCTGATCAAACAGGACCACGAGTTTTTATTCCAAAATATACAAGTTTTACATGCTCTTTCAGTAATAATTCTTTCCTCGTAACCTTATTTTTATGCTTTCCTTTTCAAACCCACTCGTAAGTAAACAATTGTTAGATTTTTTTTTTTCATTTTGCTGTGGTGATTTGGCACATATTTTTCATCATAAATATATTGTAAAGCTAAGTTGTTTGATTTATAATTTGTTTAAATATATTATTTTGTAAAAAAGAGATATTTTGAGTTGTGATTAAATATTTAAAAATTAATCAAAGAAAACATATCAAAAAACCAACACAAGAAATTATCCAGGTTCTCTGAGAAAACGAGAAGTTGTGAGTCAGTAATTCAAAACCAAATACCGATTTTTATATAATCTGGAGGTATCTGTGATTCAAATTGTAATGTATTCTCATATTTATTATTTAGATTAACTCTGATGGAGGGTTGCATTGCGCTTCGGAAGCTGCCAATTGACGTTGTAAATTCTGACTTCTCCGATAGGTATAGATATGAAGTTTGGCTGAAAACTCCTTTTATCAATGATTAGGTATACAAAACAAATCCCTTCAGCTGGATCAATCCTGTATACCATTATTAAAATCCCCTGCTTGGCCAAATTGACGAAAAAATGTATGCTCGTCGCGCCACACTCCTCGAGCACCACCTTAATCCCCCCCCCCCCCAAAGAAAGCAGGAAATCGAGAAAAGGAAGAGGGTGGGCACGGACAAAAGAAATTTCCCCCGTAATAACGCTCTTATACATGTACACGGCCGGCTTTTTTTTACCGCAGCCGCGTCCACGTAATACACTTGTGGGGGGGACGAGCGTTGATTTTCAATGAGAGCGCAATAATAAACGCGGAAGCGGGTCCCAAGCGACGCAATTAAGGATTACACGCGGGCGGACGAGGGTGTAATCGCCGGAGCCGATATTGTGCGGCCCGGATTATTAAAAGTACACCGCGAGTGACGCTGGTGGCACGTGTCTATATAGCGCTCACTATTTTCCAGCTCGCGCTTATGTAAATGGGCTCTCATGGTGTCCGCGTGTATTGGCGTTGTTTCGAGCGCCGTTGCGTAATCGCTTTGAGAAAAATCTTCGATCGGAGCTGGACGTCGAAACCATATTGGATGTTAATCACTGCGCGGTCGCCAGAGGAATGCCGCACGAAAATGTGAGCAATGCGGGTCTCCGTACTTGGGTCGAAGACTCAATTAGCGGATCGGTCTTTGATCGAGAGGGAATTTTATGAGCCGACGAATCAAAATTATTCGGCGTATATACGAGACACCTCTGGTCGGCCCGTGAAAAGTTCTAGCAGTGGGAATTTCGATTTTTATCCATCGGTCGGGCTGTACACTCGCACTAAGAGAAGTCGGGTTACGCAACGCTGGGGCTCTTTGTACCGCGTGAAATTTCAACTACACTTTGATTATCCATTTTCGATTTTACTGCACCGCGTGCGCGCTTTGGTACAAGTTTATACGCGATTGGGCAACCCACGTGGATCGGGAGACAAATATGCTTGATGCAATCGAATTTCCATAACTCAGGGATATTTACTGCCCCTGTGATTTCGATTTCCTCAAAATTTATTGCTCCCTCGGGTGTACATGCGCGTGGATAATAACAAGAAAGTACCGTCACTTTAGGCCCCGCTCGCCGTAACTTTTGCATTAAAATTCCTCCGCGGAATATCGTAAAGCGACGAAAACTCTTTCGTACAGTTTCGAGTCTCGTTTTCCCGAAACACTTCCCCAAAGCGTCGCCCCTTTCTTTTCACCCATTGAATAAAATAACACTCGAGCCGAACTTTCCCCCGCGCTACGACATGTGCACTTTCAACTAAAAAACATCATCCGATAGAAAGTCGAGCTGGTCCGAAAAACGATTCATTTTTATTCAAAGTGTTTATCCTCCACGTGCAGCTATACCAAGTACATGCAGTCATTAAACACAATATTTCCACGCCATCACCGCGGGAGCTTCGAGCTTTCACTCTCTCGTGCCGATACACCTCTCGCGTGTGTTCCCCCCTCTAAACGTAAAATCGATTTTCCAAGGCTGTTGCGTAACTGCATGGGGCCTTTTTGCCTTTTCCCCGTGTGCTCAAAGATGCTGATAAAAAGGCACCTTACGTATACACACACGCGTGAGTTGAGAGATTCGAGAGATCATTCACCTTTTCGGTCTGTACCGATTTTTTAGAAAAATCCCCTTTGGTCCGTCATGGAAAGCAATGGGGAGTAAATCTTTACCTTATTCTGTTTCTCTAACGTTCAATACGGTGGATGCGAGCGATCTCACGGTGGCCATAAACATTGGACACAGCAATGTACCCGAGCCGTACACCCGACAATCCACGATCTCTGCAGCTAAAACACGTCTCTCTCTCTCTCTCCCTGTATTTGCACGCGGGTGCGTATATTGGCCTTGCAGTCCGGGAATTCGGGGATCGCGTGACCTTTGAATCGCAATTGACCGGCTCGGCAAACAGACCCCGGCTCGGCTCTCTCTCGAAATGTCCAATTTCACGCGGTACGTGGACCTAACGGTCTGCTGCGCTTACTGCAGTTCGCTGCGATCGACGACGAGTCGCTTGCTCCGTGCGATTGCCTCTTTAGTGCCGGAGGGGGAACAAAGGGAGACTGAAGTTTGTCCAGAAATTGATGGACATTTTTTTTTTCCTTCCCCGTACACAATTGTAGGAGAGAAAATAGAGTCGCTTGATTGTTTTTTTTCAAAGTTCAAACGTCCAGTTCGCCCAAGAACATTAGATTCGTTCATCAACAACCGCCATCGAATCCATGGAGGTAACAGGTCGTCCCGAGACAGACAAAGTCCCATCGATCAGCGCGCCGTACAACATCTCCCTTCACTTCTGGATCATTAGACCAGCAGCTCCGGTGATGCATATATATATGTATATGATACAGTGCATCTCTTGCGTAAGCATCGCCCCGTGGGCTTTTCTCTGCCGTGCAATTTCCTTGGGTACACGCGGATGCATCCAACGGAGCATCCTCTGTTTGTACGACCGATTTGGCGCTCGGCGCGAAAGTAATAAGAGAAACAACGATATCATCGTAGCTCACCTTGGAATTCGCCTTGGGTTCAAGCCGAGGAGGAAGAGGCCCCCCATAGGGGGGCCCGTCATCACCAGTTGCACGGCCGCTCGGTAGAAAGTTAGCTTTCTATCGCGCGCGAAATTATCGTCCGCACCGCCGAGAGAGGCTTCCCCGAACGTACCTGTACCCCGCACTCGTATACGTTTTGTACGACAACTGCGGCGCATTTTCTCTCCCCTCGTTGGACGGATAATGGGCAGGTAGATGCCTATCGGCGCTAAAGCGCGACCGAGGCTTCCTCTTGGTTGGGTATATATACACGCGCGCGCATGTCGATTATTCCGTTTGTACATGCACGCAGAGCATATATATAATTTTAATGAATTATCATCCGTGTACGTATAATATGGGTGTACATGCTCGATGCGTTGCCTCCTCGTTATCGCTGGTTTTTCATTGTCGTCTAGGTACACACGGAAGCAATCGCTTTAAACGTACATGACAGTATTCCGTGTGTTTATGCTAACGAGCCGAGAGTAAAAGCTTCCTTACTTCGCGCGTGGAGAGATGATAACGTTGCCGATCTTTTCACAGAGATAACGAATCAAGGGCACACCCGTAAGATTTTTTTCTTTTCCGCTTACATTATTACATACATTTTCGACCAAAGTAACAAGAGACGAGGTAATGCGCGATATCCACCTGAGCTTTCGAGTTGTGCATAGTGTCTCCTCGTATGCATTTATTATTCAATAGGTTTCTGAAAGCAGAGGCGCCTCCTAAAACGACTTTTGCCATGAATTTTCATTGCTGCTGATGTGCGTTGCCTGTGATGCAAAAGGCAAACATACGAGGAACAAAAAAAAAGAAAAAAGTATTATTAGCAAGCTGTTTGCGCACAAAGGGACAAACAATGTGTCGTTCTTAGGCTGCCTTTTTCTCTCTCCAAGACGTCCCTCTTTTTTCTCTCTGGCTCTCGATCGATAGGCTGCCAATGTCTAGCACGTCACAGCCCCCGGCAGATTAGCTGATTCCTACCCTCGGCAATTTTCGCTCGTTTCTCTCGCTGGTGATTTTCCGGCTTGTCGAGCGCTAGCGAGCCACTTGCGATGAAATTGGCTTTCCACGAGGCGAAGAAAAAGAATGAGAAATAATCAACGATCGGCGTCGTTTTGACTTCGAGAGGCTCGTCGACAAGGTTACCATCCGGAAATTCATTGGTACACGACGATTTCTCACGCCCCGTATACATATGTACTCCGCGTATTACAATTTGATATGTATCGCGTTTCGGATCGATGGGGTTTTCCCCGTCGTTATATGTCACTTGATGCTGCCAAGTAATTTGTAAATTGAACTCCGATCGTCACGACATTTATTCGATCGATGTGGTAAAACGTGACAATATACCCCCGTACATTGAACACCACAGTCCTTACAGAGACAATAAACGGGAGCTTGAAGCATTTGTTTCAGCCTTTGTCTCCGTAAAATCAGCTTACCTCGAGCACATAATATATGTACACAAGCTCTTGTTCGTTTGCTGCTGTTGGCAAAGACGTTTTGAGTTACGTTTTGCGCAGAGTGGAAATACGTTCTGTGTACAGCGTCTGTTGAAAAATCGCGTAAACAAGTTTTTCACACCTCGCAGCGACAAAGTTATTCGCTTTCGCGCAAAATCGCGGGGTCGACGAACTTTTCCACAACTCTAGGATCCTTATGTGCGTATTTCCGAGTGCACACGACCCAACTTTTTTTGCTTTTCAATTTCTAGGTACACCCAAGTTTTCTCGTTACACCGTATTACAGAAAGCACCACGTGTTTCAGTTTTTCCGTTTTTGACGGCCCCCACCGATAACCAAGTAAATACACGACACTGTATGGTCACACAAACGAGTCTCAAACAGCTTCTCAACCTGTATTCAAATGTACATAATACATACTCACGCAGCTTCCTGCACAGCACGACGGTAAAAAATATATGTTCAAAAAGATACTCATCTATGGAAATTGCGCTTTGGTAAGTATTGATTCTTGTAATGGTACAGTTGGTACACAACTATAGTGTGTGATCACTTGCGCATAAATTTTTTGGCCCCCCGACTCTCCCGAGTACGCTAATTCGCGCGTGTAAGTGGCCACTTGGATTTGAATAAGGCGCGAGAAATCGCCTTTACGTGGGTATAAACGTGCACGGAAATATATATGTATGCCGTTGCATAATTTAGGCAAATTGAGTTGCGGCCTGTGGGTCGAACTTTGCATTTGAACGAAGGACTCGTTGCGACGCCGTCTCGTTTTTTTGCCACCGGTCTTTTTTTTCCTTGGATGGAATAAAATTGAATTTTGGTGTATATCGAACGGATCAATCGTGTAAAAGAATCGGTAAACCGGGAAAAACGTAAATTGAAGCAACAATGGTTCGCTATTTTCAATCTTTTACGGGTCGTGAAATCGCCGTGAACCAAGTTCCATAAAACAGAGGATAAATCCTCCTTCGGAAAATTTCAAATTGATAAACCCGCGAGGACTCGCTGCAGCAGCCACCTCGGCAGTAAACTTTCATTATTCAATAATTCACTGGGCCTCTAATGAGATCCATTTCAGAGCCACTAAAACAGGCCATTAACGGCTGCACGGAAAATAACGGATAGCCCGCGAGGAGAAAACGTTAAAAAAAAAAAAAAAAAAAAAAAAAACGAAAGACGAATAACGCCTGGGAGAAAAATGACGTGTCGCCCGTATAATTCGCTCTGGCATCGCCCTTCGAAAAATTACGAGGATATATATATGTATGTATAAATATATAGATGTATAAATCCCCTTCCTTCCTTCGCTTTTGCACTAGAGGACGCGCTTTTATCATACATCCCATCCCCCGAGTTACGTCTCGTTTTTCTCGCACGGCCGAACCTATACGCACAATATAACCCGCTCCCCCCGTTAGGTACGCGGCCCGGCCACGGGATCAGCGAGGTAGAAAACGAGCTCGATATTTTTCCTCGAAAGGCGCGTCCTTTTCCCACCTTCCCTCTCCATGGGCTGCCGTACAACCGGAATACGTATGCCCGCTCGCGAAATCAATCGTCGATATGCTGCAACTGCTTGTTTTTTTTTTTTGTTTTTTTTTGCTCCTTCAAGTCTCGAGGATGGTATGGGCGTCTCCCATTTTTTGTGATGAAAAATAGTCGGCTTTACCTCTTGGCTCGTGTAATATTGTTTGGCCGACCGTCTGGTGGCACTGACAAGGAAATAGTTGAGTTATTTCCACTGGTGACTCACGTTAAATACACCAACAGAGCTCTGCAATCCCTTCACTTGCCTAAAGAAACTTGTATGGTGTTGGATCGCCATCGTTTAAACTTGGGGGGATTTAATGTTCCAGTTGGCTCATCCTTGAACTAATAAAAATTTCGTTACAACGCGATGAAACTTGTAGAGAAACTGTGATAAGAAGTCAATTTTTTAAAAGTTATAAAATATTTGTTGTCACAATTTAAAATGGTGTATTTTACATTAACTATCATATTAAAATTGTTTTTTTCTTTATTACTAGAGAAATAATACCAGTTCCGAAGGCGTACGAAACTCTGGATACTTGAGTTATTGATAACTACAAACACAAAGTATAATCTGCACCCACTTGAATTGAATGGTAAAAAAAAAAACTTTACCTGTGTACATTATGTAAGGGCTCATACGTAACTACGTGAATAAAAAATAAAAAAAAGGTTTAAAAAATACACAGAGGATTATTTGCGAATAATCCACTCGTTCACAAATACTTACATGCAGGAATTCGAGGAATATCGATGAGTACAGTTGTACACGTACCAAAAAAAAACATGATGTAACATTTTTATTTCCTCGACCCAAAGTTAAAATAAAAAAAAAATTATTTACTCATGAAATTATATTTCGCTCAAGGCAATGGGATATCACACTTTATTTTAGCAAAAATCGCAAATGGTCCTTTTTTGACGTTCAGGCAAAATTGTTGACTTTGGATAGATATGCCATCGGCATATACAACCAGTCGGTGTATTTGTTTATTTTTACCTCTGAAGCTTTTTTTCATTTCCAACGATCGAGTGTCGATACCCTCGATACGTATTTTTTTCATCCTCTGTTCTGCACAGCATAGCCGTATATATTATGACATACGAGTGGTGTTTTCGCAACGTGTTTCCATCGACAGCTCAGGCGTACGGAGATAATCCGGAAAAATATTTGATACCACCCGCATAAACAGAGAGCCTTTTTCTGATGCTTCGTTCTCGACACCCATCGTATATATATATATCGGTTCAACCAACTAACAATAACTCACAAAGTCTCTTTTTTTCCCCAAGACCATAAAAGCATCTCGATTCTTTGTACCAGCAATGAAAAAAAAAAAAAAAAAAAAAAAGATCGACCAGTTGAACTCAAATATCAAACATTACATGACCGTGATGCACACACGCGGTCTCTTTGCTCCACTGACAAACTGCAAACAGTAAACAAACGTTGAGCAAGAGCAGCTCGAAAAACCGATCCTGCGACGCAACGTTTCACGTATCATCAGCCAAACCGCAACGCGTAAAACTTTCCCGACTATACAGAGGTCCGAGAAAACGACCTCTCCGTTCGTTGCATCGATCCCCCCCCCCTACCCCCTTCCCTCACGTATAACCATATAAAAGTCTTTTTTTTTTTTTTCATCCTCAATCCAAGCGCTCGATACTTCCAGCCACTGATTTTCAGCCAAAAATCGAGTAACGGCAGTTTGCGCATCCGCTCCCCCCCCCCCCCGAAAGAAGAGGGGGGCTATTGCGGGGGCGCCGAGTTGCCGAGCTCAATGTATATTTCTCCGGAATATCGAGAGCCGCTGCAGATGAGCGCTTCTGCATTACCATGGACACTGCCAGGGTTCCCACGTCTTTATATATGTATATGTATATGTATGCGAGACACGCCACCCCTTGCCCTTCCATCTCGGGGGAAATAAGCTTGTGATTGGAGTACAGCCAATGTCTAAGACGGACACTGTTTGCCGGTGTCCCGGTATCTGCTGCTTCCAAGCTCGGTGGTATATAAGAGGGCCCGTTGTCGTTTCGAATGCAAAGTGTCAGTCTCGTCGATGAGCGGGAAAACACGTGATGTCCGGTGCTTGTAATTCATTGTTGTATCGAAATGCGATTTTCCGCGATGGGTCTCGTTATCGCCTTGAAATACGGTCACATCTGATATGATTTTTTTTTTTCTTCGTAGAATCGCAGACAAGACGTGGCTATATTCTCACCCCTCCTCCATTCACGATCGCATTACCCAACTCTTTTCGTACATTCTCACCGTCAAGAACAAAAAACCAACACGATCCTCGACAAACCGGTCCTGTCGATTCATCCCGACCATTCATTCACCGGCCAAAGTGTACCGCTACAAAAGCCACCGCAGCCCTGAAACTCTCCCGTCAAATTCCGTCCACACGGTATCTACGCGAGCCCAACCAAACGAGGAAAAAATAAAAAGTCACACCATATCCCAGATCGAATGATCATCACCTATATATAGGTGGCTATTAAATTCAGCGTCACCGACAGCGTCCCTGGAACCCAAGACGAAATTCACGGATACGCGACTCAAACGCAAGGCCATCCGGTCGGGTTAACGTACCGATCTCCAACCGATACGCTGTAATGTCAGCTGTTCCGGTACGTTTGCAAGTAGCGCAATTTACAAGCAACGCAAGTTCTTTTGTATACACGTCCAGGACAAAGGGAAGGAATCTGTGCAAAGTGTGACGTGCCATACGTTCGCGCCGATGGTAATTGCGCCGTATGGAGAAAGGATCAGAGGGATAGAGAACTAAGAGGATGGGTGCACGTGGATGATGGAAGTAGCCAATTAGAAACCTGGAAGAGAGGGATGGGAAGGTAGTTTGCACGCTGCATCGGTACAACTTACCGAGCTAAGCTTCAGTACTACACGGAACCCAAACACCCTTGCGTAGACGAGCTCTCGAGGATAAATGGATTTAGGGGGAGTCTGTTTAACCTTCGATCCACCCATCATAGCTCGTACACCAGGGTTGGTAAGTGCACGTACATGCATATGTAGCCATAGCCGCACTTGCATGCGCGCGTGTCATAATATTCATGAACGCAGTGACAAAAAAAAAAAGACGAGATCGTTAATGGTTTCCACGAGACAAGGCCGATTTATACGGAAGACTCTCGTAACTCTTTCGGATTCTCCTTTGGGTATAACGGTATACGCGCGTACCTCGAGTCTCTTGTAAAACCGTGCGCCGATGGGTGCGTGCAGTGATTATGGAAAGTACCGACTAGTAGTAATAATAATGATAAATAATTAATGTTAATGAAGAGCCTCGTCGGACGGGTTGTCGCTCGAAACAGTTACGCGATCGATTGTAAATGAACGTGCGAACGCGAGTGTATACCTACTTTGAAAGATGAAAAAAAAAAAAAAAAAAGAAACAATTTTATTTATGTGTACGGTACATACGCGCTGAAACGGTATAGGTGTACACCTGTATACTTTGATGATGATAATTACGCATCTGTTGCTATACCAGATGCGAGAAGATCGTCAAAAGGAAACCGATTGGGAACAACGACGACAGTCCGGCGCTTCTCGCTTCATCGGGTTTTTTCAATACCCCCGAGGATCGAGCGACTAGAGGCAATTTTCGCGCCTCGACAACGCGTCCGAAGAAAACAACGACAAATCGAAGCCGATCGCTCGTTAACTCCGTACCGATAAGTATGCCACTCTTCCGCGTTTTTTCATTCGCTCCCTCGATCCCGAGGCACGCCAATTACCTACACACACCTGTACGGAGTACAAGGGGACCCTCTCATTGCCGCGGCCAATGACCCCCTGGTCCTGCATGCGCACACATATTTGCAGCCTCGCGTCGAATATTTCCACATCGACGTCCTCTTAACGACCTTCCGGCGCGCAGTTGCGTGTATTATACGTACGCGAGGCCCACTGCCAAGGCTGCTTCTTCTCCCCGAGCGCACATCGCGAGATTCGGCCGGGACGAGAAACCGGATCCCGTGCCCGGGTGCACGTGCTTATATACATGTATACGGAGAGACGGGCAAAAAGAAAGATAAAAAAAATTCACGATAGAGCCGATTCCCTCGTTTATATTTCCCCTCGCTCCTCCTGGCTGGTGTCCAAAACTCGTCATTCGACCCCCTCCCCCCCCCCATCTGCTCTTTTGTTGTTCTTTTCTCGCTCTTGTTCACGGTGGCGATTTTCCTCCCCCCCCCCTAATACACTTTAGCGAGTTTCTCAAGGTGCGCTTCTCGCTTTTCCTTCTTTCCTCCCCCTACCCCTTTGAATTCGGGACTCCTCCCTAAATTGCCTCGGATAGACTCTTTCCGACCTTCCTTTTGCCTCTGCAGACGCGCTCGTGATCTTACAATGTAAATTAGGACTCGTCGCGTTATCTGTCTATCCGTGCGTGTGATATGGCCCCGATGGAGCACGAGGGCTTTCAGAACTATTTTGGCGCGTCCGTCGGTTCTTTTTTTTTTTTTTTTTTTTTTTTTTTTTTTNACAATTCAAAACTTGCAAACAATACCAGCAATCCGATACAAGCGCGATATATATATATATGGTGTAGGTATTATCCCCATTTACTCGCGACTTAACGAAGCGCGCATCGCTCTCTCCTCGGATAAAATGGTGTATTCGCTATATATGTACGTATATACAGCAACATCGTTATTAACCAGTTCTGCTAACCTCTGTGATGATATTTGAATTTCATTAGAAGAAGCTTGGCGGCATTCTTTTAAAGCAAGAATTATCGGCCTTGTTTGCATATTTTTGCAAAAGACGCGTGAGTTTCTTTGAAAATAAAAACCCTATCCATTCATACGAGCCAGCTGGGAGTTGATTACAAGTTTAGCGTCGACAATAACACGTTTGGAATTTTTATTTCTCCATCGGCATACTTGCATATTTTTATGAACTAAGCGTTGGAGATGTATTTTTTTTTTTTTTTTTTTTTTTTTTTTTTCACAATTCGTGTAACTAACTGTTACGTATATTTTGCACGGAAGTATCTTTTGTATAGGAAAGGTGAAAAATGGCTCATTGTTGAGTCACTCCGCTCGTGTCCACGATATTTTTTACGATGCAACTATTAAAATGCAATAACTTGGCTGCGTCGCCAACTAAACCAAATGCACTCATGCAATTAAGGTTCCAGATGAGAGAAACTGCACACAGTCAAAGTGGGCGGGGTGGACTTACTTGTCATTTAAAACGTGGTTTTGTTAAAAAAATAAAAACCATGTTCTGTGTAAAAAATTTTATGTGCGTATACAAGGATTGCTAAGTATCATGGCACGTAATAAAAAAAGCATACGCACTAAAGTGAAAATTGGAATGTAGTGTAATATAAAGTGAAACAAAAAAAAAAAAAAAACAATTTCTTTCCAAATGAAATCTCACTTGCATCGCAAAAGCACGAAAAACGCGAAGAAACAAAAGAAAGACCAGCATCATGGTGTATACGTACAAATGGAGGATCTATCTACACCATAGCGCGCTCAAAATGATCGACAGCGCGGCGTACATGCTTGTTCACCGCGGCATAGAAAAACACGTGTAGACGCACACTTTGCCCTTCCGCGCCGATGATTGACGGATCAATGCAAGAGGCGCTCGTCAACAAAATACATACATATGCTTTGGCCTTTCACTCGGAGGTATGGATTTTGCTGAGCAATACATCTGAATCGCGCGCACCATTGTGCAACGAAGGAACCTCTCTCGGCTGCGTTTTCACATAATATATATATATACTCACCTGTACACTCCACAATACATATTTTCACACGTAGGCATACCGAGAGATTTTATTACGAAAATTAGTGTTAAAAGATGCACGGCGCGTTTCGAAAGCTCAAATATATTCTGCATACAATTTTTTCTCAAACAAACGTTGCGCAATGGTGTGTACAACAAGCCCTTCTCTGGCTATTACACTAGCCACTGTCTCTCTCTCTGTGCAGGAGTTACATTTCCCAAATGGGAGAGTGTAGGGGCTGATATACACACTTGCACCCCGCAACTGTATCATAAACACAGAGACGCCGGCACGGTTGGTAACGCTTACGCTGTTGCGTAGGAGGCAAAGTGGGGTTACTCTGTGTATTATGTACATGTAGGGATGGGATATTAATCGACCTCCGATTCCTCGGCATGGGTGCACGCGTGTGCAGGGGAGCTAGACAGACAGTAGCAATAATGCATGGACCGGTAGGAGCGCGTCGCTGATACGGTCCACCGTCATTGAGCTATGGTAGGGTGGGTGCGGTACCTTAACTGGTCGGTATGCATATGGACAGACTCGGACTCAGTGTTGATGTCTACAGGGAATGCTGGCTATTTTTACTTTTTTTTTTTTTTTTATTGAATTTCATTGGATGATTAAGGTATTACATCGAGAATCGGAGAAACTTTTATAATTTGTTGTACATTATACGCGCCGCCGGTGGATTGGTCTTAATGTGAACAACCCAATCGATCCGTAGACTAAGTTTTTCTGAAAGCTCGTATGATTTCGGAGCTCGAGTGAAGTAAGCTCGGGGTATCAGGTGTACATCAGTGATTATAAATGGGTCTTCAAGGATGGGGTTGAAAGTCGTAGTTGTGAGCCTCTGTGAGCTTTGAAAAGAGCTGCAAGCTCAGTTTATTAACTCTTTGGAGCTTTGGATTCTTTCATCCGCAGGTCGTACAAGTTGTATACAAACGAAAGCTCGAAAAAAAAGCTCAGGATTTCCTCCTTCGTTTATCGTTGTCCTGCCCAGTCCCATCTGTTATCTTTCCAGTGCCCTTCCCTGTACACCCTTTTTTTCCCTCCAAGAGTCGCAGAGAGACAAATGGAGCCCCCTCGCCACACCCCTCTTGCTGTCACTTTCACCTCGGCAGCAACAAAAACCGGACGATTAAACGTCCAGTCGAAAATTATCCAAGCTCCGCTGTGTATCCCTTTACTTGGAAAAATAAAAGGGGGGAAGCATGTACACCGTAGAAAATGTACCGAAAGACGATAGTCCATTTTGGCGTCGCGAGGACATTATGTATGTACACGCCTCATTGTACGCGACGTATACGCATGCATAGGTACACGCGCTGCTCCTCTATATATCCCTCAGCAATGCAAGTTCGGAAGCTCTCGGCTCGTACATGCGATGCATGCAGAGGATGGATGTGTTTGCGCACCTATATATATATACACACTGGCTCGAGGGATAATTTTCCGAGGCGACACCTAATTATCGGGAAATTCTGCGGCTGTGCCCTATACCCTCAATCTACATGTATACGTACATCACCGTCCTGCATACTTTACGCGCACGGATATACGTACACCCATGGCCCAGAGCGACTATATTTATACTCTTGTCGCTCTTTATTATTGTAAAAACACTTTTTGCAAAATTCCATAACCACACCCAACACGCGCGTTTTCACGCATTTAAGATCCTCGTGGCGCTCGTGTCCATATCTTTTATCGCTCCAAAATCTAATAAACCGCGTCTGTTGCGAAGTTGCTCCGGAGCACGCGTCCGCTACCTGGCGCAGCAAGTTTTTATTGCCCGCTCGGCTTAATTTCGCTCCCAACCCCCTCTTATACCCCGTGCGTATTATAAGTACGCCTTGTTTGTTTGTATATGATGATAGAGTTTCGTGTACTTTGAGGGCCCAACCGTATGCGATCGGTTATTAAAAACAAGCGCGCGGATAATTGTAAATACAGCATCCGGTCCCTCTCTCGAGTCGCCCTCCACTAGATAAAGTCCTTAAGGAGGCAGGCTCTCTTGTCTCGCGAGCACTCGTCTCCGGCTTCCTTCCTTGTGGCCTTTTTCGATTTGCCCTCCGCCGTCCTCCTTCGCTTTGCGCAACCGTCATAAGCTGCTCAGGTATACGTGCATATATACATATACAACCGTAGAACTGGAGGATAAGTTGTTCCATCCCGAGGAGCAACTCCTCGAAAGTGGCGACGGAAAGGGGTCTCGGGGACAGGATTATCGTTATAGTACGCTCGAAGAGATCGGCACACGGTACATATACAGATACTCCGATTTCGCGGATTACGCGCGTCGCCGATTACCGCGAGCCACAAAGCGAGACAAAAAAAAATAACAGGTATATATCTCTGTGTCTCTGCTCGGAAGGTGCTCTGGGCGTAGTTTCTTTGAGAGCTGCTCTCCGTGGGGGCACTGCGTCAAAGGAGCAGTTCCGTGGTATTATTAAGTAGGAGCGAACACGCGCCCGGGTACACCGTTACGAGCCTCGACACGATAATATAGCCACGCAGAGTGGGGGTGGTTTTTTCGTCGATTTGTTACAGATTGGTCTATCTTTTTCTTCTTTTTCTTCTTTTCAATTATATATATACATTGGCGTCAAACTCTATGTATATACTCAACTGGACCACATATAAATCAATCCATATACCGTGGTCATTTAAAAAGTATAATAGGCACGTGCAAACGCGTATATGTACCTTGTAGATGTCGTCGACGAGTTTGGTCAGCTCCTCGGTCTCCATGGCCGGACACCAGAAGGCCAGCGGCCTAGTCTCACCGTCGGTTGCAATCCCTCGGCTGGTGGCCCACTAAACTCGGATAATCGTCAGACTCGGCTCACGAGAAGCTCATGTTCGGCCGGCCGAGTTTCTCGCGCTGGAACCCTGGAACAATGGAAATGCGCGTGATTTTTTAACTCGTGGTCGATTAAAGATGTATGGAGAGCGGTGGTTTCCTACGGAGGCGGGGATTGGGGTTAAAAGAGCTGCAGTATAGATGCACGAAGGAGAGATTGGGAGCGCGTGCCCATTTGTGTGTATAACATTGTCGTGGGGCACGGAGAGCCAACGAGGTGTGATGTATTTAACGCGTTGTACACGTAGTGACTCAAACTGATCAAAAGAAAATGCAGGCTGTTACGCGCGAGTGGTTGAAATATGATCTCCCCGAGTGTTATCTTGGCGTTGAGATTCCTGCACGACTTTGCACCGCACGAGCTCTTTAAAATAGAGCTACGAGCTGTCGTTTTATTTCATGCCTTTTTTTTAGTGAACGTGTTTACTGTGAGGTAATTCTTGGCAAAAGTGATACACGGATCTTGTTTTTCCCTCGTGTCGAGGGCCACTTGTTGTTTTCGTTTATTTATTTTTTCCACATTTTAAATTCGCACAGAAATACCATTACAAGCAGAAATAACTTTATGACCAATCCACGGTGTGTTCCAATTAAAAAGTAACTCAACGCACTGCGAGAAAAATCAACCCCCTCCTGTCTCGTCCCCATTCCCAAATCGAGCAAACAGTCTCGACCCTGTACAAACAGACATGGAGCTGTGAAAACAAGTAAAATTGCAAAAATCACTGCTCCACCCTTACCCCTTGCGGCAGTTCATCATCATCACAATACAACTGTGTGAAAGCAGAGCTCGGGGATACAAAAGATATCGTTGCGGGAGGGCGTCTTGGGCTGCGCCACACCTGACCGAGAAAATTCTGATCGCCTCCTCTCGCTCTCTCCTTCAATGCTATAGGTATATAAAAGTGATCACGATCGAGAGGCAAGTGGTTGTATATAGACGTAGGTACTTTCATTTCGCAAGGACAGAGCAGGGAGTCAGTCGGTACAGGAAAATCAGGGGAGGGGGGGAGGGGTCCAATGAACCTGCCTCTTGTGTACTTATAGCTACCATCGCGCGCGATTACGTGTGTATAAAGTGCACCTACAGCGCGCCCGAGAGGGCTTTCGATGTAGGCCAATTGGCGCTTGAGATTTATATGGGTATAATATACATGTGACGTGTGGTGTGCTGTATCTATATATGTATATACGTACAGGGCAAGAGAGGAGGTAATGACCGGCCGTCGCCTTTTGCTTTTTCGAGAGGAAAGTCATCGGCCCCAACTATACGAGTAATTGAGCTTTGAAGAGGCCTCGGGTATTGTTTATTACTCGAGGTATGGATAGAGGTTTTTTGGATTTTAACCGTTGCCCATCCAAAATATAATCATACCGAGTTTTTCTTTTCTTTTTTTTTTTTTAATTAACGATACGACACTGTGGGATCGAAATAAGAATATCCATCCAAGCACAACATTCAACACGATAAAAATATTGAGCTTTTATCGATCTAATTAGATGCGTAGAATTCGAGATAAAACATTGGATGAAAAAATCGTTTGATAACAGCTGGAATGCGTGGAGCTTCGTTCTTTACATCGATTCGAGTTATAAATTATAAGTCGATGGGAATTCCGATGGTGGTCGTTCGGATGCCTCGTTGAAGCGGGAAAAACTTCCGCGTCCCCGATCTCCCGTGTGGAAAAATCGGCAACAATGGTAAGTACCTACCGATCCTCTGATAAACGCATTCCTCGGTGAGTTACAGGAATCCCATTCTCCCGGTACAAGTGTATCAATAACAGTGGCTCGTCGAGTTTATTTTTTTTTTTATCTTCTTCAAGAAGGTCATTCCCCTTTTAATTCGATCGAGCTTGTCAGCGGGACCCCAAAAGTCATAATCAAGTTTCACTGCTGCTTTCTCACTCGAGTGCCACCTAATGCATGCTCAACGAACTCGTGACTCCCACAAACGGAGAGGACGAAAAACAAAATCAAAGTCCCGATCCTTGCGAGGGAAAGCCGTGATTGGAAATTCGGGGGAAAAACGCTCACGCGAGTATAGGATAAACGGCTCGTTAGAGCTGGAAACCCCCATAGTTGCACCACCCATACGTGTCTTTTATGTTTCTTTTCCTCCCATACGCGGCATAGCGTGCAGGTATACATACGTCCAATTGAGCGAGTTCTCGTTAATTAGAGCCTCCATATGTACTTGCGTAGAGAGAGAAAATCCGCGCGCGTGCACGTCAATTATGCGATCGTGCGTTTATTAAAAATGAATATCAGCTTGTCGGCACCGATTCGTGAGCTCAGAGAAAATATATACGCACTGGAACACCACTTGAGTCCATGGACGGCTTTTGTGCACCTTGTACTTTCTTACCGCGCCAATCTGAGAGTATATCGAAAGTATCGAGGGCTACACTGGATCTCTGTTGTCACAAAATACATGTACGTGTACAAACCACTTTACGTTTGAATTAATGTATAAATGTATCTCTTTATCTACGTTTAAGCCGTTACATTTTTTTTTTGAGAATCATATATCTGCACACAAAATGACGGTTTTTCGTCCGATTATCAAACGTGAAGGTGAGTTATTGTTGTTATGTGTATATGTACACTAGATAAGGAATAAATATTTAAAAAATAGTGAAATACACGATTTGATTATCCCCGTGAAAGTGCATTTTTCCTCAGTACATATAGCGAGACATACACACGCAGCTTCCTAACTTTAACAAAGCCCCCCCGAAACGCCACCGGTTCGCCGAGCATCAATTCTAATTGCGTCGAAAATACCCCCGTCCCCATCATCCCCGATACAATACGACTCCCACAAGTCTCATTCCAGGTTGGCGAAACGTGCCCGAAACAAGCACCATGCACACACGCACGTAAGCCCGAAATCAAAAAGCTACACGCCTGAAAAGGGCGGGCTCTTTGACAAGCGACTTCGCCCTCCTCCTCCTCCTACTTTTCTGTATACATAAAATCGATTCGCCTTAATGGACCCCCTGCTCTCTCATCCTTGCGCGCGGCGTAAAGCTCGAACCCCCACGGATGTAAACGGAGATGATATCGCGTGCTCCTTGCAATCCTTTCCGCGCTTTTACTCTTTCCGTTCTCTATTGGATCCAAAGATCCTTCTTTTCTCGAGACCAAGGTGCACTGTGACGCTCGTCCAGTCTCGGGTGTGAAACTCGTGTCAAGAAGGACGACTTGGTCATTGGAGGGTTGTAAAAGGGGGGGGGTGCTTACTCGTTGTTTCAAAGTAACGAGGTACAGCTGAAAAATGTAGCTACAGCACAAGCATCCACGAGTATCGTAGCTTTTCTTTACGTAAACGCTCACAAGTTATGATCAATTGTACATGCAATGGTCTCCGAAAACCACGTGGAAAAGCCGCGCAAAGTCATCAAACCAATTACGCATACCCGGGGTATACAACGTAATGATACATATAGCCATCACAGCGAACCGAGCGCTGTAAAACTAAAACACATTTCAAACATCTAAGTGTTTCCAATTATCATCATACAACTCTTGACTCCACGCGCACACTGTATGTAGACACCGCATCCATCAACCCCCAAACCACATATTATTTGTACAATACACAATTCAAAACTTGCAAACAATACCAGCAATCCGATACAAGCGCGATATATATATATATGGTGTAGGTATTATCCCCATTTACTCGCGACTTAACGAAGCGCGCATCGCTCTCTCCTCGGATAAAATGGTGTATTCGCTATATATGTACGTATATACAGCAACATCGTTATTAACCAGTTCTGCACCTAGCACTGCAATTTAAATTGCTCGGGGCTCAAAAAAATCCATGCCCACGCGCTCAATTGTATATATATATATATATATATATATCTTATACATGCATGTGTGAAAGCAGGTAGCCGATGGGGACTAAATAAAAGAAAGACAAAACACGGGACGATAGAGTGAGCTCGGGGCTGTTTTTGCGAGATGACCTGCAGTGCCTTCCATTATATATACATATGGTTAGAAGGATAGGAGGCCTATGCAAGAATTTATATACGGTAAATCCACGAGTGCATATACATACGAATAGCCAAAGCTGGTCCTGCTGTTATGTTATACGTACACGTATATGTATAAGCAACCGTTACACGCCCGACAAGATTTTCGCATTACCATCCATTGCAGCTGCACGTATGTACATACACGTATACGTGGGTTCATTAATCTTGGGTGCGTTCACGCCTTTCCGAGGCTCACATGAATCCCGATGATAAGGAAACAAGTGGCGAGCTTTGAGAGGTGGACGAAAATAACGATGAACGGCTCTCCTCTCGACCCGACCACGATACGTCCTTGAGCGCTTCCTGCCGAGGCTCCGTTATTGCCTTCTTTTTTTTTTTTTTTTTCTTTCATCGCACCTTTCGCCGACTCTCCGCACGGAAAATGTCCATCCGATCTTGCCAAGGCGAATATCGAGCCTTATCGCGTTTCCTCCAACTCCAGCTTGTATACGTAATTATAATACACGGACACGCGCACGTGAAATTAATCGTCCGCGCCAACGTTACGTCACGACAATTTATGCGCTCTGTCTTACATGGACGAAAAAAGTATCCGGGGCGAAAGTAGTTGTTTTATTTTCTCCCAATCGGCCGCGGGAAGAATGTTAATTTACGGTACACGCGGAGCCGTTTCGTAATTTATCCGTACGATAGTATAGGTATGGGGTTTTTCGAATGTTATATGTATTTTCGACCCGCTATCGCTCGGTGTACGGGTTGATCGGGGGGCGAGAAAAAAAAAAATAGACAATTTGGTTTTTTACGCGGGAACGGGTTTCTCTATGGGAAGAAAAAAATGGCACAAATACCCACTCGTCGCGGGGCAAAAATACAATACGTCGCACGAGAGTTGCGTTTGTTGTTTTTAATCACATTGTCCTGCTTGGGCGTAGCCCAGGAATGCTGCAGTACACGCGCCATAGATTTCTTTGCCTCGTGTACAAGGAAAAAAATGAAACGGCCACTGGAGTAACTTACGCGAGGATACAGTGTATAATGGCACAAGGTGCATCTCTTTGGGTATGGGCACGAAAAGTATCCCGTTGGGCGAATCGCGTGGCCCCAAAAAACGAAAAATTACGACATCATTTGCGCAAGAAGATAGCCTCGGGCTTCTCTTTCGTTGGAGCGATCAATCACGGCCGCATCTCTCGCCGGTCCCATATGGACGAACCACACGTACATACACGCGCGTGCGTGTAACTCATGCGGTGCGCGCAGGTATTTAAATCGAGAGGAGAGAGAGAGAGAGGAATGCCGTCCCGCGAGTCTCTGATTCGTTTAGCGCCCGAGAGGGGCCTTAACGGTACAATCTCTTGTTTTTCCCTCTCCCGCCGCTGGCCTCGCCTGAGGGTCCACTTGTGGGCAACACTACGCAGCGCGACCTTTGCTCGAGCGCTGTGAAACAGGTGTGCCTTTTTAACGGGACGGCTTTTGGGCGTAAATTGTGGATTTTTGGGTGGAAGCTGCTTTTTTAACATGATTTTTGTTTGATCTTGGGAAAAATGTCTTAAATACATGAAACTTGATAAGGGGATTTTTCCACAAAGCTGCGTACCACAAGTGAGGGCTATTGCGGGGGGGCCCTCCTTTTTTCTCATCCAACGCGAAAGTTTCAGCGGGTGTGGGGTGGAAGGGAACTTTTTTTTCTCAGCCCACCTGGTCGTAGGTTACACGGAGACGAAGAGGATAAAAGAAGAGCGGCGCACGTGCACTCGGACGTCCGAAGAAAGAGACGCGACGAGCAAGTTTCGCACCTTTCGTCCGTCCTTGCTTTTTTTTTCTTGTTTTTCGTCCGCTGTTGTTGCTGGTGTTTTTTTTTGTTGCCGTTGAAACTGTTTCCACTGCACACGGGTGGGGGTTTTGTCTTCGGGAGTGTGTCCGAAGAATATATGGGATTAGTTGCGCGGTCGCTTTTTTTTTTTTTTTTTTTTTTTTAGAAAGTTTTGGTTTTAAAAAGAATTGTACGTGTTAGCATAGCGGCACGGCGAGTACTCCCGTTTGATACACATTATCAAGTAAAACTACCGATGATTGGTGTACGTACGATTTATCGTGTCCGTGTGGTAATTTAATGGATAACGTTATCGACAAACACTCGCGCCTTTAGTCGAGAGTCTCTCATTTGTATTCCGCATGAAAATTTATCGACTTTTTTCCTCCCAGTGTCTTGTACCTGTACAGGTATAATATACTATTGCACGTGTACCGCAAGACTCGGTCAACATTTACTCGGTGATTAAATTACGCGGAAAATTTTTTTTTTATCAGTAATAATCTTATGACTGTAAAGTATGCGAGTATATATATATACGTACAACCACCCTTGAGCAGTTAATTACGAAAATATTACTGAGGCTTTAATCATCTCGTTATCACGTCATTATTACCATCGAAGCCCACAACTGATGATAATGGCCCGGGTCGCGTGCTGAATTAATTTCCAAAAATTACTTCCTTAACCACGACTGCTCGTAGCTACTATCTGCACGAAAAGACGTTTTTAAAATAACAGTGCGATAATGTTCCTTTAATATCCAAACGAACCCCTCCCCCAACCATTATTTTGGAACGTTGCTGTAATTCAATGTGATTGATGTATTTTTTTTCTGCCCAGTATCAACGAATAGTATTGCTTTCGAGGTACAATTAACTCTGATGAAAAAACCATACGATCTATACCTGTAATGGTACACGTATTTTTTTCCCGCCCCAAGAAACATCATCAGCACGCCGTAGTATTTCGTGAGTGTTAAAGTTCTAGGTGTGTCAAGTGGGGGGAGTAAATGGATATGAGCTACTCCCCCGTGCCGTAGCAACGAATGGAAAGAAAATCTAAATGTTCGCTCGAGACACCTCGTCATCCGCGACTCGCGGTGCATTTAAAAGGCAAAACTAGTGCCTCCGACATCGGTCCGGCGAGAGAGTACAACTTTTTGCAAACAATCCACAAAGCAAAAGGAATAATAAAATCCATGCTCTAGGAAAAAAAAAAAACCTCCATAGCTCTCTGTCGGCGATCCGAGAGAAAAATGTCGGCGTCTTTTCGAGCGAGCGCGGTCCGGGTCCTTTGGACAATAGCGAGGAAAAACCACATCCATCAATCGTCAAAGGGAGTCGAGTTTAACCGCACAACGAGGAAGATCAAAGAAAAACACGGAAATGCAAAAACAATCCACGAGTATGACAGACGACCAGAGCATACCACCACTCGTTTCCGCGAAAGTGCGGGAATTAGAGGATATTATGTACTCTCCCGAGCGACAAGATATCCTTATGTATTTATTCTCGCGGAGCAACCAAAGTTTACGCTAAACGTGACCATCTTTTGTTTTCTCTTTAATCCACCGACAGTAAAGAAACGGAGGGTTGTTTTCGGGTTTGATTAACTTTGAGAGTCCTCATTAGGAAGGGGGACGACGTGGTTTTCGATTTCGTTTCAGTGCACCCGTCGAACGGCACGATCGCACGCGATACGCTCGTTACGTCGTGTGCCGTGTATACAGTATCACGAGCGCACGTCCGCGTGGGTCGAACGAAATCGAAGAGGTGCGAGAACGAGAGGTGCACATGGGAAGAATAAACGAGGACGGAACGATTTAAATATAGCTGATTTCGGTTTTCCGGGCGTTTGACGCGCAAACATCTGATACGCTCGATTTGCCCCCACGAAAATCGGTAATTTCATCGCTCTTCGGGAGCACGTTTGCTTTGCTCTCTCCTGCTCTTTTGATTCGCTGATTTTTCAACCGATCGCTAACTGATGGAAAGCGAAACATCTGCATCTGACGTTTCGCTTTTGACCTCAATTCCGATTTATTGGATCGGTATCGGGGGGTTGTAACACGCGCTCTTTAAAAGTCGATCCCAACGATTTTCCGTTAAACAGCAGTTATACCCAAACGATCTTCTACCGGTCGTGCATATAAAGATCGTGTGCACCAAAGTCACGAGTTTCCCCGATTTCGAAATCCAACCTTCTCCCTGCACCGATTCAATGCAAATCGGCTATTAATAGCACTTTGTAAAACTTACTTTTTCCTCAAAGTTATGTAACCCACCGTTTAAACTATCGTAACGTAGAGCAAAACAAATTGTGGAAAAAAATAAAATACCACAGTGACGGTTCGATTTGAAATCGCGAGCGATAAATCACCGCCTGCAATTAACAATAGCCGAGGGAATCCACTTAAAAAGTCGTTCGCCGCATTTTTCGCCCCGACGATGTAAGATAGTTGCAGCAGAGACTTTTAGTAACGCAGACGCCAAAATAACTCGAGCTTAAGTATCTGTGAAATGCGCGACGCGAAAAATACCATCAGCCATTATAACTCACAGCTTATGGCAAACTCCCATCAGCTCCGGGGAGACGCGCTTTTCTCCAGAACCGCGTATTGTTATATCACTGCATTAACTTCTCTGGTAACTATATATACATCCCAGTCCTTGGAGATTGACACACTGACAAATGCACCTCCATATTTAAACACACGTACACTTGCAAAGGAATGCGACAGCGGAATAGGTGTACATGTATACCGGCATCACCTCTCGCACCCCACGCTCTCGCTTTACTTTCTAATCGTCCTACCTCCCGTCGTTTTCCTCTTTCGCGCTCAAGTATACGCGCACTCCAAATGTATTTACAATACATTTAGCTTTCCCAAGGAAAAAAACGTCGCTTACCTCGCGCGTGTAGGCGCCGATTTCCCGCTCGTCCTTACCGATCTTCTTCCTTTGCTGCAACGTCAAAAACTGCACTCTTTGTGGGACAAAAACTTAATCAAAGACGATCGTTAGTAATCCACGCGAGATCGAGATGAAAGCGCACCAGTCAGAATCTCATCCGAAAAATCGGAAAAATCGTCGCACACTCCCCGCACTGTTAGTCAGAAAAAAAGGTAACAACTCCCCCGGGGGAGGGGGCGAAAAACCAAAAATCAAAAAAAAAAACAAAAAAGCACTACAGTAGGCATACAAAAAACTTGTTGGAAAGGCGCAGGTGAAAACAAAACAAAAAGAAGTGTATAATCTGCCCGCAGAAGTGAGCGCTCCGACCGCGTGTAGGCGCGCTAAGCGACTGCCACCAACTTGCCTCTCTCTTGTTGCTTGCCCCGGTGCGCCAAGTCATGCGCGCGCCAGAGTACACGCCGGTATACCTATACACAAAACACAGCGGCAAAAGCTCTCGCGCACCGCTCACTTATATATACACTTACTTTATACTCGTGCAGCTCGACTCGCGGCCTGCTTTCCGAGACACACCGGCAGCTATACGCGCACTTACTCTCCCGACCGTGAGCCGATTTTTTTCTTTTTTTTTTTTTTTTCCTTCCTCTAATGGCATTAGATCGCTCCCGCGCGTGGAAAACCCGAGTCGACGCTATGGGCTTGATTCGCCCTCGGGAGATCGGTACGGGCAGTATTGTACCACACTCTTCTTTTCTTGCGCTCGCGATCTCGATTGCTGCACGCGCTCGCCGACGACGGTGGCTCTGCTGACTTGATTTCGTTTCGCCGAGGAGGGATCGCTAATGCACTTGGCGCGCATTCTTCGGGGATACCGGTTTGTTGTTGCCGTTTTTGCCTTTTTAATCGCCGACGCGTTTGCTCGCTCCCCTGTGCTCCGATTTTCAAAGCCAACGTTGCTGCTGACACTTGCTTTTTTTTTTCTTTCTTACTCGCATATCCGTGTGGCGGTTTATGTTTCGTATGACTCGTGATTGAAAGACGAATTGGATAAAAAGTATTCACGACTCGAACCAAGAGTTAGTCAAACTCGTGTACGTTTCGTAGAAAAAAAAGGCATCTTCTACGCGTCATCGCATGCATTTAAAACACCCCCTTGGAACAAAAAAGTCCCTCGCAAAATTACCATAAACGCGATAAAAACAAGACCGAAATGTGCACGTGGAAGGGAGGAGAAATTCACGCGCAATCCCAGAACGGTATAAGCACGCGACGCTCGATTTCCCTCCCTCGCGAGTACATATATTATGTACTTATACGGAGTCTAACGGGCATTACCACCCTCATGCCTCTGGTTAAGGATACATGAATACCATACACATAACGTATACACTTGCACGTCGCGTTATCGTGATAATTCTCGGAGTAGAGTCGCTTCTCTCGGCGTGTTTTGCATTTGCTCGTCCTGCCGTAAATACACGGAGAACGAGCGTAATGACAATAGGCCTAGGCAGTGCTTACGCAAATTTTATCGGGGTGTGCTCGTTCACGGGGGAGTGTAGGCGGCGTGCGAGTGTTCCCCGTGTGCTTCATCTATATGTATGTATCTGTCCTGAAATAAAAGCTGCCCATCGCTATTATATACTGTACATTCATGGTGTTGAAGGCTCGTGTACATGTATATGTAAGTACAAGCGTCGTCGACTCCCGAAAATGATCGAAGGGGTTGATTGTATATTTATACGTGTACGGTTGGGACAATCATTGATTTTGCTGGTTCTCCTTTATTCTTGGCTCCGTGTTTTCTTTCTTCGTGTATTTGCTCTCCACTCTTTCTGTCCTCGGTTTCGTCTTTTCTTTTACCCTAAGTATTTGTTTTTTTTTTTTTTTTTTTTTTTTCTTGCCTATGTTTTCGGTGTGTTTGCCAACCGAAAATAAAGTACTCATGCGTGATGAGTAAATACGCGAGGGAAAATTGCTGCTTTGATTTTTTTTTTTTTTTTTTTTTTTTTTTCTGTCGTCCTGGGGCCCAATGGTTTGAAAGGTAAACGAATAGCCCAGCGTTTGTTATTTTATTCTTATGGGAGCAGTTTGGATTCCTTCAGTTTTTTAATAAAATTTAGTCTCTGAGTGTAACAATAAAATAATTCTTTTTCAATTTATCTTTCACTTGTTGAATTTATTCATTGATCGATTGTACGAAATTATTCGAAATTTTGTCTATACTCAAGAAAATTAAAATTCCAAGCATCAGTGACATACACAGACATACTTTACGCATCTGTAACCGCAGTTGCTCCGGTGCTGTCTTCATTGACGTAAGCTTTGTGAATTACTTCGTACATAAATGAGATTTTCTAAGACATTTGAGCTACTTGGTATAAGTTATACAATGGTTCTCAATACTTATATGCTAAACAATGTCATCGTTATTTATACTTTCTTCAAAAGTAACTTTGGCACTCAAACGAATTGGCTGAGAACTTTTTTTTTTTACTAATAATCCAAATGTCTCAAATTAGCCTTGAACAGTTATTATTATATTTGACTCTTAATAAATCCATAGTGGCTTGTGCCATGATATTCAACATCGCAAGCAATATCTGCACTCCACGTTGAAAATACTCCTATTACGATATTTTTTCCTTTGAAAAGAAAAGAGGGCCATTAGCTTCCATAAATGTGTCTCTCATTTTCATATACAGACTCCGTTCCATCCTTCCGAGCGCAAACAGAAAAGCCATTGATCGCTTCGTTTTATTTTCGCTGGTATACAGAGTCCATTATCGGCCAGAGAAACGGCAAATGGAGCGGGGAGGTCGGAAGAACGACAGTAGCAGCAGCAGACCGGTCTTTATCTCTCTCTGGTCTTTTACTCACTGCGCCTATTGCATTCCACAAGTGCTCCGCGAGAAATCGGCCGCGTTGAGGAAGCAGCTTGTCCCCATAGTCGTTGCGATCGGCCTTTGGCAATAATCGGTAAAGCTGTACTCAAGCAACCCTTTCGTTCATTTATTCTTCGGATGCTTCTTTCATTACGCGTGTATTTTTTGTGTACTTGCTCTGTAGATCCTTCCGAGTACCATTTTTATACACATCTATCTGATGATCGTAGTAGTAAACCCTGAGGAAAAATTAAGACCCAGCCACGTGCGAGGGAAGTCATCTTACGACGAGTGAGCATTCGAGAAGGAAAGAGCCCGTAGAGCGTTAAATTTTCTATTCTCAGCGCGTCTCTGGGATCGGATCTTCCATAAGCCAATACCCGTCTCGGGAAAAGCTCTGCACATACATTTCCCGTGATGAAATTTTCAATTCTTTGTCACTTTGCCCTTTCCGCGCTCGTGAAATAAATCATTTCAATTACCCCTACGTACGTTTTATCTCTCCATACAAGCCGGAAATAAGCAAAAGCTATACGTAACGGAGGAAAAAAAAAATAGCGCGATAGAGGATTCCCGCAGTGGCGACGCTACTGCGGCAGTACAGAATCGTCCATAATGTAATCCATACGAGAGATACGCTGGGTGATATAAATCCTAGGACACGCACACTCGTGGCCGCGAAAATGGATCGAGCTAGTGTGGCTGTACTTGTGTTTTTTTGAGCGAGAACAAGCCAAGTGGTGGCGACGGCTGGCAGCTCTATTAAATACAACAATATTTCCCGGATGAATGTACCGTTATTTCGACTAGATCTCTTTATAAACATTAAATATTAATCATCGTTCAATTACAACGGCCAATTGTGCCAACAATACAAAGCTCAAAGGAACACAAAAGTAGACAGCTAAGCTTCCTCCTGATGGCAAAATCTGAACCTCCAACTCGAACGTGGATACACATTCATTGGCATACATGCCAAAGTTATCCCATAATAGTAACTGTAGTGCGGTAATATCTTTGCCATAGATACTACCTATACAGGGTTTTGTTTGCAACCGACACAATATATAGTCCTGTGGTTGCCCTGCTAGGTGTGTCGCACCAGTTACAAACAGCACGTTTTATCATCCTGAACCATTAAGGTTTAGAATGTGCAAATCCTATACTCGAGAAAAAACATTTTTAACCATTTAGGGGCGTGAAAAAATTTCAAATTTATTTTTCAATCTCACGCTCATATCCCCAGGACTTACATCAGGAGTCAAACATCCCTGATCTCTACTCAGGGAAGGAAGGAAGGAAGCAGCTTCAGGCTTCACATTTGTCTCGCAAGCCGTTATCACGTGGACATACCAGGGCGCACACTGTTAACAAACGCCGTTGTACCAGCGCCCGTGCATATGTCACACTTGTATACGTATAACACACCCGGTTTCTCGAAACTACCGCAGATGGGTGGCACACGCGGGCGCGTAATACGTGAAATTACACCCCGAGACCCTCATCCACTCATATTTGTTTGCACACACGTCTCATGTCGCGTACGAACGCGGGCACACGTTTATGGTAAACGAGTCGAGGAGGAAGGACACAACCAACGGCGACGACGAAGGTAGTGTGATGCCAAGAACGTGCCGCAACCCCATGCGTGGACGTATACGGGGATACTCGTGCGCAAACAGACCGGGCTTTGCCGTGTGTGGTATATACATGCTATACAGAGCCCTTGGCTCGGCTTCTCGCGCTTCTGTTTGGCTCAAAGGGACGAGCAGGAGCATCACAGGGAAATAGAGCTACATGCACGGCTCTGAGGAAACTTGCGCGATCGGATGTTGCGATGACTGTTATTTACCGAATTCACTCGGCCCCCTCTTTCGCCTCCTATCCTCGCTATCTCTCGATGCCTTTGAAATCGGTCGGACGTGCGCCCGCCGCTACACTCCGTCGATATGTGTCTATGGAAGTTGTTGGCTCGTTGAACGAGCTGGATTGCGGTAAACCTACCCTCTGTATGCGCGGAGTCAAAATCGATTATGTATGGAGAAGAAGGATAAAGTGGGCTGTACGTGTATATATATTATGTGTGTGCAAGTTTATTTGTCGAGGGGACGAGGAAAAGGAAGGGGCATGTAGTATATGGGGTGGTGGTGGACAAACGAGTGGTCGTCAAGTAACTCGGAGACTTTCGATGAACTGGGGTGATATCGATTGTTGCTTCTAATATTGATTCTTTTTTTTTTTTTAAGGGTGTATACTTTTGTCTTTTTTAAAGCATCATCGCGTGAATGAGAATCCACCCCTACAACCGCCCATACTCTGAATTTCATTCCAACGAAAGAAGGTGAAAAAAAAGTTGGCTACCTCAAGAATGGGAAAAAGCATTTCATCCCCTTCTATGCCGTACCTCCATACATATACTTATCGATACGAGGCATCCATAAAACATTATACAGCAAGAAGCAATTTTCCGGCAGACAACCCCGAAGAAACACGTGCGATACAGCGGAGCACGGCTCATCAAAATGCTCGGTTGGCTGGCTTGACTCTCCGGGCGCGTGCAACCTCCTTACCTAAATAAAACGCTCTCCTCCGTGGAAAAAGAAAAAAAAAAAATCCGCTGCAGTCAGACTCCGCCGCTCTCCATGTACCTGCAGTGTGTACACGTGTATACGTGTGTTATACCAATACGGGAAGATGCATCGACTGCCACTGGTGCTTAGATATATATATATATATATATAGTTGCTTCCACGGGAAACTAGACCATCACGTCTCGCACATCTGATAAGCGGAGCCAGAGACGACGACGAAGAGAGACCATTTCTCCCTCCACGTATAGGTATATATGTATATGTAATGCCTGTGGACCAAAAATACGAGGCAGCGGGCCAAGTTCAGCATCGGCGATGCAACTTTTGCTACATGTACGAGTATGTCACGCGCGTCTACGTATATGCATAAATTATGCAGATGAGAATGGGTTGTTCGCGTGTATAATGCATGCGTGGAGAGAAAGCCAACGAGATGTATTTGCTGGGAGAATATATATCGATANACCACTACAGAAATATCGCTTCAGCCATCTACGACTCCGTATTTATACTCTTTAACTATTCTCTTATTCCTTTTGTCCCTGTTTTAAACGTGCGTCATTTTTTTTCTTTCCTTTATTGCACGAGCTAACGGGTATCGAGCGCTATATATATATATATATATATACCTCGACCGGAGTGTGTAGGGTGTACGAAGGCACACTGCGGGAGATCCCTCGCGTCAATTGGTCAAGGGTCTCCGATGCCTTCCTGTGGGATATTCTAGAGGATAATTTTTTTCTCTCTCTCTTTTTCTTTACTTATGTCTGATGTGTGTACATATGGTATTGTTGTTAGCACTATTCTCGAGAACGAACGATTGGATGTTCTTGTTTTTTTAATATATACTGTGCGATGTATTGCCGATTTGTGGGTTTGTATGTACAACAAAACGCCGTGAAGGATCCAACTCCTTGCACATCCAGCAAATGCGGTAAGTACTCCAACGTCGCGGGCGAGTCAAGTCGTCGTCCTCTTGTTCTCTACTCCCTCGAGGCCTACGATAAAGTGATGTACACAAATAGACTCTCTCCACTTCAACTCCTTGTACTTAACCATTGAAACGATTATTACACTCTTGATGCGCGCGTCCTCGCGAGGCTCACACCCATACCTATATATATATTGATATTGTATTCCAAGCGCGTGCTGGAAAAACTCTTCTGTTGCGATGGTTCTTCCGCTCCTATGAAGACCGTAACGTGGGTATACACACTGTGTGTGTATGTACGCAGATCTGCGGGTCCGATGGAACTGACTTGCGGAATTCGAGCACGTCGGACAACGAGCAAGATAAACTATCTCCCAGGAGAGGCTGCCAGGACTCTTTCTCTCTCTCTCTCTCTCTCTTGGAATCGTGAGATTTGGGATCTATCTACCTTTGTTATACACCTGCATCGGCACTCGACCCTTCGTTTAAATGCGTAAAAAAGCGCTTTTGGCTCTTTAATTAAAAGCACAATACCTGGAAATCTGAAAAATTTAATTACGTGGGACTTTTATGTTTTATTTTTGTTCCTGCCCCGTATATATGCTTTTTGCAGGGAAAGCCCGCCTCTTTGAAATTCAAACAGCCTTAGCGAACGAAACGCGCATGGAAGGATGTACTTTACACGGACACGTAGTGCACGTCGAGCAAAACTCCAAAAAACACGATTTTTCAACCCTTGCGGCAGGCAGTATAGTTTGCTACATGGTGATAACGGAAGTAGCGCTGCGTGTCCATATAAGAGACTCGAAAGGAAGAAAAAACGGTAGGAGGAGGATGATGAGGTAAACAATTCACGGGTGGTATACACACATGGGAGGAGGGGTACATCAATTTCCAGAGGCGCAGGGCTCGCTTTTCAATTTCGCCCGAAAGGGTGTATAATACTCGTATCTTCGCGCGGGTGTTATACAGAGCCGGGCGATGGGCTGTCGTAATAGAGAGAGCACAATTACGGCGTATACAGTGGAGGGAAGGGCGCCGGAGGAGAAAATGCAGTTTTTCGCGTCGGAGCCGCCCGGGATGGAATCCCCCGATGAAAAGTCTCTTGCAAGGTTGATCGATGGTCCCCGGGGAGCTGATGGTACAGTGTGTAGTATCATCTCTTCGCGCATTGGTGGGTGTACACTCTCTCGCCCGCTCGCTACGAAAATCTCGTTGGACTGCCGATTTTTTTAAAACAGGCTCGTGAAGGGCTATATTTTCCTGGTTTTCTTCGCACGTGGTAAGAAATGTATATTACATTGCGCTTCAAAAACATCCAAAGCACTCGAAAAAAACACGTGTACTGGTACCAGACAGTTGATGGAATCTAATAAAATGTACACGATACGAACTCGTCGCCCCGTCGCTCCTCGTGGAGGTACAATAACACGGATTTAAATGGCACTTGAAGCGGACTCTAATTCACTCTCGCGTGTGCACACGTACACGTATCAATTGCAGTTTTCCGTGTTTCGAAAATAGATTTACGCTCGGAGGCGCCTATACCCGTGTCAACATTAATTATACCCAACTGTGGCACGCGCATTGTTGATTAATACGGATGTAATGTCCGATTTACGGGCTGGCTTTTTGCTCTCGTGCTCCGCGAGCATATTTCAATTTGCGAGGATTATCAATGATCCCGCTTCCCGTTTTACGTGGACACGTACACGTGTATACATTCAAAGGTAACTTGCTACAGTAAAACTTGGAAAATGGAAAAATTAGCTTGAAAAAGCAATGCAAAGCTTGTATCCGTTAACGATATTAGTTTTAATGACCACACACACATTGTACGTATGATTAAAAAAGTAACGAAAATTTCAATATTTTTTTGCGCGTTTGCTATGTTCAAATTGTACGAAATACATGAAATTTCCAGCAAAATGTTTCACCTCGAGTTTCTTTGTGTTACACGAAACAACATTTCGCCTACGCACGTTACTGCGTATGTAGCAACATCAAAATTTACATGTGTATTCCCGGGCGTGTTTCGAAACAAAATTCCGGTGAAAAATGCGGGTTCAAAAGTGGCAAATCCATCTTCGCCGGGAAAAATCCACTCTGTTCCGTCACTCAGTGCTGGAAAAAAAATAAAATAAAATAAAAAAAAATAAACAAAATAAATGGGAACGGATGGAAAATCCAAAAAATGGGCGCCTTTTAGAGTTATTTCAGCACATAGCGCGCGGCGACGCCCATTAACACACGACAAAATAAGCGAGTTCATAGACGCGAAATTTGCCGTTCACGCCCGAACGATCGGCTTTTCACCCCTTGCTTGCATATATTTACACGCTCACCTTGTCGCTAAACCTTGTACGCGTTGGTATACTTGGTTCGTGCACCACACCTCACACACATAAACGGCACGTGCATGGAAGAAGCAAACGGCTGGCAAAGTAATTGAAGTGCTGGTCCTTGTGCAATGTGCACTGGTATCGTACGTGTGTGTGTGTGTGTGTGTGTACAGCTGGTGCTCTACACATTCCCCGGAGATTGTGTAGGTGCGCGAGTGTGTGGGAAACGCAATTGCAGAAATAAAAGGGGCTGACTGTATCCCCACGTGGGCTTGACATTCGGCTTGATGAATACATACCACTACAGAAATATCGCTTCAGCCATCTACGACTCCGTATTTATACTCTTTAACTATTCTCTTATTCCTTTTGTCCCTGTTTTAAACGTGCGTCATTTTTTTTCTTTCCTTTATTGCACGAGCTAACGGGTATCGAGCGCTATATATATATATTTCGGAACATATTTGTCTGCGAGAGTGGAGGTGGAGAAACGAGTGGTGGTGCGGGTGGTGGTATGGCTATACGTATACGGATGTTAAAACCCCGAGGACTTCGACCGGCCATAATTCAGTTGGTGGTCGATCGTTTTTCTTCCCTGCTGATTCTGATTTCGCTGGTTACCACTGCCCCTGGGCTGTTGCTGTTGTTTCTCGTCGATTCCTTGGGGAGACGAAATATTTATTGAAATTTTAACCTTTCAACCCCATCAATAGTAAAATTAATTGATTTAACATTGAAACATTGAAAGATTTACCCCCCCCCCTTTTTTCTTCTTTATTTTCAAAGGTTATTTTTTTTTTGGTCCATCTGAAAATTCAATTACATGTTGGTAGACTTTGTACTCTTCGTTTTTTTTCATAAATGAATACGATACTGCTGTAAAAGATTCTGGTAATAATCATGATTAAATTGGGTTGGTAACTTGATTAAAAAAGAATCCTGATGAATCTCTTATTTTTATTAAATATAATTAATAACTCGTTAACACTGCGGCCCACAGTTGATAATAATTTGTTCCGTATTCCTAGTAATGTAAAAATCATTTTTACGTTATTTAAAGAAAAAAAAATAGTTGAGTTAAAAATTTTTGTGTGTACAAATCTAAAAGTTACTGGTGATAAATTATTAGTAATAAAAATTTCAAAAACAAGAAGTCATTTTTCAATCTAAAATTTAAAAAAGTGAGAAGCAAGTTTTTTTTTACCTCAAATTTTATGATTGATAAAAAAATGTACAACTGCAAATCCTAATAGTACAATCATGATGCAGTAATCAAAGGAACAGCTAAATATAACTTTTGCGAACCTGATCTTTAAAACTCGTGCAAACGTAACAATCGAGCAAAATGAAACCAATTCAAAAGATGAGTGTGTTAACCCAAGGAGCTATTATATAAAAGGAAATTGCAAGTAACGAAAAGGGTTACTCGTATAATTATATTTTCCAATGTGTGTAGCTGAAAACTCATCTCGAGTACGTACCCACGATAGCCCATCGGTAAGTAAGGGCTAATCGGTAAGTAATAGCTGCACCAACGCGGAAAAGACAGGCCAAGAAAAAAGAGAAAAAATGATAAAGAAAGAAGCTACTGTTCCGCTTTATCCCTAAAATTAAGTAAATGGACGAAAAAGAGAGGAGGTAGGAAATCAAGGAAAGGGAGGGTTCATATCTTGGATTAGGACAGTATAGGAAAGGGCGTATAAGGAGGGGGTATCATAAATCGGCCAGGATTCGCGAAATTGCTTTATGAACACAAAAGGCAGACGTCTCTATTGATTCTCTTGCTCTCGAGTCTGCTGTAAGATTTCTCATCTCACGCGTAAGAAGCCGACATCTATACACGATGCTTTTCTCTTCTTTTTACCCGTACATGGTTACTTTCGATATCGATTTATTCGAAAAGAAACATTTTTGGCTAAATGAGCTTTTACTTATTTAACTTCCTAGTAGAAAACGTTTCAAGATTGACAGAAACAGTATTCGATTATTTCGTCAATTTTTTTCATTCTCAGAAAAATATTCAACACCTTTATCCCACTATACACTTACGCACAAGCCCATAATTAAATTACACTCGTGTAATTCCAAGTTAGAAATAAATAGTAATTTTTTTTTAATTATTTATATCAATTTTGTTTCTAGTTTTCAAAAAGTTATATGAAAGTTATATAAAGATGAAATGATAGAAATAACGCACAATTGGTATTCCAGAGCGAAAAACTTTGCGCTCGAGGGCAATTAAAATGTTATTCATAATGTTCAAATGGGATGACTTGGTGAATATGACTCAATTAAAATAGTTAAAACACTGAATTTTACGCCAAGGAATATAAATATAAATTTTATAAGTGAAATCAATACATCAGTACAATATAATTGTATCATTATTTTCATTATTTAAATGATCTTACATGCTCTAATTATAAAAATTTATAATAATTGTACGAAACAAAAGTTTTTTGAGTCAACGTACGTATATTATTTTTTTTACTCTTAGAATAGTAATAATAGAACAAAACATTTGAAAACACATGTAATGTCAATGAGTTGTCCTCAATTCAATATATTTTCACAAAAAATAATTAAAACCAATAATTAATTAAATGCTGCACCATATGACTCAACGAGTGATCCGATCGAAAGAAATTCGTCATTGAAACACAGCGCGAGCAACAACAGCCAATTCCAAGTTTGGAGAGTGTCACGTCAGAAACAAACCCTTTCCTTTTTTTGTTTCTTTCCTCCTCGTCCACTGCAACGCAACACTGCGTCTCGAGAGGAAGCGCACACACCACCCCTTTTCTCTCGCAAAGCTCTTCTACACGTACTCTTCGCGCATTACACGCTTTCCTCTTGGCTTCCTTTTATTTCGCTCCTCGTTTCTCCTCGATTCCTTTTTCCACCGGGTGGCACCTCCTCTCTGCCCCATAGTCGCTATTACCAAAGAGCGAGGGGAATCCGCTGCGCACACCCCCTACCCTTTGGCGTCAAATGCTCTGCTCCGGTGCTTCATGGAAAACTGCCCCCCCCCCCCCAACGCGCACTTGGAAACATTAGCCGAGAACCGTAAGCTTCTGGCCTCCCTACTCGAAGGGCCGATCGTAAAAGATATACCTATACCAACGCGTTGCGCTGCACTTTGTTCCAACTTGTATCGAGTCGAAGGAAAATTTCGCGGCCCTGATGGTCCACCTTGGCAATCCAAGTCGTCCCCAATGCATCTATGGCTTTGTCATAACCGCGTGAGAAGGTAACACGCAGTACAGCCGTAAAAGCTCTCGGCGGAAGAATCTCGCCCAGAGGAGCCGGTAAGGCGAAAGCGATCCTATGCGAGGCAAGCTCGGTCATTTCCATCAGCGTTAAAGCCGCGCGGCCTATATGTACGTACATACACAGCGACAGCATCCCTCCCTGGAGGCTCTTTCCTCTGGAGCTCTCGGTGTCGATGGGAGAGGAATATATTCCTTTTTCTCGCTGCGTATACGCGAGGAAGAAGAAGACGTAAAAAAGGTGGGGTGGGAGGTGGGAAGTAAAAAAAAAGAGAGTAGTCTCTCGAGGGTGTCTCGCGACGGAACAATGAGCCTCGCCACGAGCAGTCGTCGCGCCCGTGTACGCGCGCTTTTAGCTCGGGTGTCTCTTTTCCTCGAACGTGTATATATACACGCGTCGCGCTCGTCCTCTTTGGCAAACTCCCCTACACCTGCGTTGTGCGTCGTGTACGGGAAGGTGTCCCCTCGAGGGGTCGAATGGAGCGTCCGACCGATGTAAGAATACATATACTCGAGCGAATGGTTCCGGAGAATTTTCCCGTATTTTATACGCTAGTGGTGATGGTAGAGGGTGTTTGGTGCTTCGGAGCCTACTTTTTTTGTGGTCTTACGTAGGGGGTTGCGGAGGAAAAAAAAAAAAGTTTCATACGCACGCAAGGCGTTGTTTTTTTTTTTTTATTGCGTCTCGATACACACTGGTAAATCGATCTGTTAAAAAAATAGTCTTAGAGAAAGTTATTACGTTTCACCAAGGGGTGGGTAAGGGGGTAAATCGGCTGTTTTCAATCAAAATAGACACTGTGCACGTATACCCGAAATGTCGCTCAGGGAGTGGGGAAACGTTGCTCGAGTAACAAAAAGCAGAGCAAAGAAAGTACCCTTTTCGAACTTTAGCTGCCCCCCTCCAGGAACACGCTCCCATTGGTGTTCGGCTATGGTACAGAAATCCCGAGTGACGACATTGACGACTTACATATAATATATACACATTATGTATACATAGACTGTCTGTTGCGGAGAGGATAAAAGGTGCATAAAATATCTTGCGCAAATTCAGAAGAGGGAGACGTGTATAGCTGGAAGGCAAGAGAAAAGAGGCCGCGACGAATCAGCATAGCATTGAAAATCGGTGCGCCACCACTGTCGACGCTTATTAATCGAATACCAAGTGCCTTGGCTTACATTATGCATGGATATATACACACGCACTTGCTCGAACAATCGTCTTCTCTCACAACTTACCAACTAGGTACACGTGCTACGTGCTACATCTTTTCTCATTTTAACAGCATGTATATTATGTACCCTATACTCGCATACCGATACGTCGATCGATCGGTAATGAGAAATCATTGTTTTGCTCCTCTCTTGTACCTCGACGAAGCGTGTTTGTTTGGAATTTTTCCCGATTTCTCGAGAAATCGACGACTTTCCAAGTGTTACGTTCACACGTGTTTCGTTTGAAATAAAAACCCACAGGCTGTACTTGTGGGTTGAAGATTTTTCACGGACTTTCTTGCGGATGTGTGCGTTACATGCTTATTATTGGGAAAATTCATCGGCATACCCGCGCGGCCAAAGGAAAACATGAAAAGAAAGATCGGGCGGCCTTTCACCAAAGCACGACTGTATTATAATACACACGCGACACACTTCAAATGCAAATCCTCGCGATGGCCGGTCTCTCTTTCGTGAAATTCCATTCACGACCGACAAATTTACGAAAAAAAATCGCCTTGCCAAATGAACTCTCGTGTGCACACACGAAAAGAATAATATAATAGGGAGCACGAGACATAAACACCATCGGACGCGAGATTCTCTTTAAAGCCCCGAGGCTGAGTATGCGAAGGTCGACCGGATTCCTCGGTGACTGTCTCGCTATATACAATAAGCGTTGAAAAAGGGGGTCTTAGCGCTACATAAATTTTTATCTCTCTCGCTATCTTTTCTCACCCGTTTGTATAGAGCCCATGCAGCACGCTATTTCTGTATACACTGACAGCTTCGACGCGTGCACCATTGTGCAAACGCAATTATGTTACATGCCTTCGCCGAAGCTCCATTGAATTGCACGTAAGAGATAAACATTGATCCCCTTTCTCATTACAATGGATGGTATGTACTTGTTGCTTTCGATTATCAGTTCACGATGTCAAACACCAGCTGTGCGTCACTGTTATACCGCTTTCGTATGAATAAATTTTTTAGGAAATCAACGATTCATTGATACGCGTAGATTAACCCTTGTAAGGTCCTATGATACCATTGATGGAGGAATATTGGATACCAAACGTGATTTAATACGGGTATACATACCAACACGCATTGGCATTCACTGCCTACAAAGTGATAAAGTACATCCATCAATAGAGCCATAATATAAGCTCCTCGCGAGCATATTAATGCACTCGTGATCGGTATTTATACCCACGTGCATTTAGATAAATCAACTTCCGCTGAATGAAACTCCGAAACGCGATTACGTAAGATAAAAACCCAGTCTCACGAAACATTATATTATATATACTCACAAAGTAAGGAAAAAAACAAGCCCGACAAATTGAAAAGACTCTCCTTGTATATCTTTCGATCGCCGATCTATGGGATGTATCTTTCAATGGGCGCCAGAACGTACAGCCTCATTGACTTCATTAACGTCTCTGCTTTTGTTCACGCAATTTTCGTTACATCACGTATAAAATAATTAATTAAAATTAAATCCATTTCACGTGTATACGGAACTGCGCGTTGCCTGGATGCCTGTACAAACTATTACCGATTTCCCGATTTTCGATAACCACGCGTACACTGTGTATTCCCACTTTCTACTTTCGGAGACCGATCAGATATACCGCGCGTATACAACGCGTCAAACAGAATAAGGGAATCGTCTGTACATACATAACGAGCAAAGATGAATTGGATACGCTTGTAACGAGAGTTTCGAATTACACAGAGGTAGCGAAGCGTACGAGTATTACCTGCAGATAAGCTCGCGCGCGTGTACATTATTTTTCGCGCGTGAAAATGTTAATTGGAAGAAAAATCGGTGCTTATACGTGCGGAATTCATTATTCAACGCGTTGAAAAGGTATAAAAGCAGCAGTGCACTGCGGTAAATATATACACATGTGTGCGTGTATGGGTATAGGCTGTAAAAGAAACGAGAACGAGGAGAATCGATGACCCGCAATTAAACCTTATGTGTACCCAACAGCATATCCAACAACGGGAGATGTACACCGCAAATGAGGCCCCTCGGAAGCCCCACAAGCGCGGGCTTCGACGCAGAAAGGGAGAGGAGAAAGGTGAAATTAGAAGATAAAATTAAAGGAAACCTTTGAAGGCGGCCTTTCCGCGGCACTATTATATTAAGAGCTCCTACGGCCACCTTTCGCTGAGTTTCAATACGTATATACACGCACAATCGGTATCATATCGATAGCCCTGCCCAGTTATGCGGCTGGGCGTGTTTTTTGTTTCGCGAGTAACATAGATACCACGCATGAGTGTCGAGTGCACTGCACTGATTTGATTGTGTTCTTTGTTTTTTTTTTTTTTTTTTTCCTCGAGAGTCCGCGATATGAATTTTGATTTTTTACATTCACTTGGAGCGAATTTGAAAAAGGATTTTCCACGTCGCGCGCCACTAGACCGCACAACGCTGTTGGGCAGTTTATTTTTTACTATATAATATACGGTACCACACGCGAATTGAAAGTGATAAGGGAGAGACTCCGATATTTTTTTCTGCGTTGTTACGTTAAACACGCACTAATCAAAAGATCACAAGGCTATTCCACGTAAAAATTCGTTTCATTTAAGGAAAAAAATCTAAGTGCTACTTTGCAATAACAGAATATAATAAAAGTCATCATTGCATGGCGTAAAACCATACGATTATTGTTAAAAGTTTATCTCCCACAGCTGTGGTATGGCAAAAGTGGTCGATCAAACGACCGCGTCATCGATTCGACTTTCTAATAAACGGCTTACCCATCAACTCTTAAGCACAAGCTTGTTGCGGAGTATTCCTCACGTATGTTTTTAGAAACACGTTAATAACTAGTTTTCAGCTTCGATTGTGGTCATCCTCGTAAAAATGCCATGAAACAACGTATTTTATTTCCATTACTTATGCTCAAATGTTTTCTTTTACTTGACATACACCTACTTGTGGATCTGCCTAGTACATAATAGAAAGTGAATAACGAGTATTAAATTAAGGACTCGCTAAGTTGGTCAACCGTTACTTTTTTACCCCATGGCTAAGACTCTAGCGCTAAACCCTTCGTGTTTACCTACTGCTGATCTTTCCTCACTTATACGTGGATACCTGCGATTCCGGTAATGGTATCTTACGGCCAATTGCATAAATTGATCACGATTGCGACGAGCTTATCCCGTGTAGTCACGAACCGATGGTTTAACATTTACGATAGTTTTCTTCTTTGCAGGCATGCATGACCATTAAAAAAAAAGGTTATTACTGTTTATTGCAATTGACTTGGAGAAAGTATGTAATAAAATACAAAGTGAAAATTATAATTTAAAAAACTGCATGATTAAAAAATTATCAAGATCCTGAGGAATAATGGAACTTGAGGATGTTCACAACGGTATACACAAAACAAGGCAGATTTTAAAAGACTTTCACTTTATTTTACTTGAACATAACTCCTGTTCATAAACGTATAAATTAATCTTCGTCCTCCTCGGCAGCGGCAGCACCAGTTCCCTTGCGTAGATTTCTCCTCTTAACACGGCCAGGACGGCCACCACCGAAGGGCGACTTCAGCGAGAAGTCGATGTGTTTTTGAGAGTCCAGGCGGACAATGAATGATGGAATGTTCACCACTTGTTTGCGAACGCTGAAATTGCGATTTGTTTGTCAAAGGAAGAATTTTCAAGTCAACTTTAGTTTTGTATTTCATGCTGTCAACATCACATAATGTCTTAGTTAAAAAAAAAACTTAGGAAATCTTTATAAAAAAACACATACAACAATAGTATCAATAGAATGCATGGACCACAATCCCAACACATTTTTTAAACAGACGTTAAGTGCTAAACATAGTTTAGCACCCAAGTGGTCTGCATGAAATAAGTTGGATGGCTATTCCAGAACTTTGTTCAGACATTAGGTAACAACATATGTTTAATACCCAAGTGGCCTGTATGAATCTTGTTGATTCAATATAACATCATTTAAAGAGGTACTATCAAGTAGCTTCCTCTGAAGAACCATATTTCTTCAATCTGCTACGAGACTAAAATGTTATATGTTTAAATTATTTGCTGGTAAAAAAATTGTGTAATATGCAATTGTTTTCTGATTTGAAGTCGAATGAATAACAATATTCATCCGATGATTAACACAGAAATTTCTTTTGCCTTAATGATTAGAAACGCTCTGTAAATACAGACATTTCTTGCCCAGACAATAAGGCTAAATTAATGTCCATTGAGTATACTAACCGAATATGTCTCTGTCGGATGAGTACACGAGCGTGGTGGATGGATTTGGCCAAGCCGAGTTTGAAAACTTGAGTCTGAAGACGTCTTTCCAAGAAGTCCTCAATTTTCAAGCCCAACACGTAATCGAGCTTCATGCGGCCTTCATCAAGCACACCAATCCTTACCAGCCTTCTCAAAAGGGCATTACCTACAAACAAAAAAAACCCAGAATGTTACACTACTTGAACTCAATAACAAGTACCTCTTACTTTATCGTGTAAAATTATCAGATTGTTAAATCTCATTTCAAAATATATTCAGATAAGAGGTGTCAGAAATAAAAAAATATCATCATTATTTCGAGCTTACATTAAACTCAAGGCGAATATAAAACAAAAATGATCGTACCCTCAAAAAGACGCTTGGGATCCTTCTCCTCCAGTGTCAGCAGCTCACGAGCAGCTTTTCGGATTTTGGCAAGGGTGTACTTGACTCTCCACACTTCACGTTTGTTGCGAAGACCATATTCACCAATGGTCCTTAACTCCTGGTCAAGACGGGCCTTTTCATATGGTCTTCTGGGTGTTACATAGGTCTTGGAAAAGACTGAAGGTATGCGTCCGTTCACCATGGTCGAACTACAGTTGAACAAAGTTATGGTTAGAAATCATGATAATAGCCATTAGCGTGTTGTTGATCAATTACTTGGTTAAAAGTTTTTGTATTCTGATTTGAAGTCGAACGAATAACAGTATTCGTCCGATGATTAACACAGAAGTTTCTCTAGCCTTAATGATTAGAAACGCTCTGTAAGTACACAGACATTCCTTGCCCAGACAATAAGGCTTGTGAAAAAGATTCACTATGTATTTAGACTACTTACAGATTAATAATACATAACGAAAAAAACTACTGACTGATAACCATGTTAATTATCGAGCAAGAACATGCAGCATGAATTGTAACTTAACCTCAAAATCACAGTTATAAAAGTTATCAAAAAAGTTCAGACAATTGTGTTAGACGTATATTTTATACTTGAAAATTATTGAAAATAATTTTATTGTAAGCAAATTCTGTATAAACAGTGTTAAAATTGATACGGAACAAAACACGTGGCCGTCTGAAGGTCGACAATGAGACCTCTGAATGCACTCATTTCAAACTCGATTTCCAAAAGTTTACAAACAACTCAAAATTATAGACTTGAACTCATGCCTTGTTTGTGGATAACAAAAAAATAAAATAGCAAAATACGATTAACTTACGTGTTAATTTAACGACGACCACAGTACACTATACCGCTCTAATGGTATCGATGGAAGTGAACGACGAGAGTACGAGGCGGAGGCGCGAAGCGTGAAAAACCGAGACATAAAAAATTTAAGATCAGCGTCATCTAGCGTTGATATTTTCACAACGATACGACCATGTGTAAGTATATATTCTCTAAGGACTTATACTATATATATATACTTACATATTCTCTAAGAACCAAGTCCGACCTATAAAATCTAGCGATTCACTCTAGAAAAAACACTAGAAAAGTCACTAGATTGTAACTATACACTGACGGTCAGCGATAGGTAATCAGCCCTGCTGAATCAGAGCTTTAGGGGTTTAGTAATCAATTTTCAGATTAAAGATAGATTGTAAACTTGCCGCAAACAGCACAAACAATGTCAAATTATTATTTTATACTTACCAGATTAGTTGCGGCTGGTTTATGGTTGATTACATGACTATTGTAATAGTTAGTAATGATTTTTTGGATCAGCGCCATCTAGCGTTGCGGATTTCTGAACTAAAAAGTAGCCCTAAAATTCTCAAGGAGAGCTTTAGCGTTTAGAGATACTTACCTTATTATAAACCAGCCGCAACTTATTGTGTAGCTATAAAATGAAAAAATAATTATACATGTGTTTTTGGCGGCAAGTTAGCAATCTATTTTCTACCAAAAAATTGACCTCCTATGTATTTATACTTTTGAAGATTAATTTTCGAGTAAAAGATAGATTGTTAACTTGCCGCCAAAAACACACGTATAATTATTTTTTTATTTTATAGCAACAAAATAAGTTGCGGCTGGTTTATAATAGATTAAGTGGCTCCAAGCGCTAAAGCTCTGGTTCAAAAGTTTAGGGCCACTTTTTAGTTCAGAAATCCGCAACGCTAGATAGCGCTGTTCAAAAAAATTTTTACTCTTATCACAGTAGGGTCGTGTAATAAATTATAAACCAGCCGCAATTAATTTTGTTAGTACAAAATAAAAAGTTAACGGTATTTGTACTATTTGCGGCAAGTTTGTAATTTATCTTTTACCCAAATATCGACCTCCTACATATTTATACTTTCGGATAAAACGTAAATTGCAAACTTGCCGCAAATAGTACAAATAACGTTAACTTTTTATTTTGTACTAACAAAATTAATTGCGGCTGGTTTATAATTTATTACACGACCCTACTGTGATAAGAGTAAAAATTTTTTTTGAACAGCGCCATCTAGCGTTGCGGATTTCTGAACTAAAAAGTGGCCCTAAACTTTTGAACCAGAGCTTTAGCGCTTAGAGCCACTTTGCCTATTATAAACCAGCCGCAACTTATTTTGTTGCTATAAAATAAAAAAATAATTATACATGTGTTTTTGGCGGCAAGTTAACAATCTATCTTTCACTCGAAAATTAATCTTCAAAAGTATAAATACATAGGAGGTCAATTTTTTGGTAGAAAATAGATTGCTAACTTGCCGCCAAAAACACATGTATAATTATTTTTTCATTTTATAGCTACACAATAAGTTGCGGCTGGTTTATAATAAGGTAAGTATCTCTAAACGCTAAAGCTCTCCTTGAGAATTTTAGGGCTACTTTTTAGTTCAGAAATCCGCAACGCTAGATGGCGCTGATCCAAAAAATCATTACTAACTATTACAATAGTCATGTAATCAACCATAAACCAGCCGCAACTAATCTTGTAAGTATACAATGAAAAGTTTTTATTATTTGTATTATTTACGGCAAGTTTACAATATATCGTTTATTCGAAAATTGACCTCCAAAAGTAGAGATATTCTATATACTTATATAATTTAATAAAATCGATCATGTGGCGCTACTTACAGTGATTATACTAAAATTACTACACATAACTTTACGAATATCTTACACCGTGCTCTTTTTAACAGAATGATAAAATAATAATCAGTCATCGATCTGATACTTTATATTAGTTTGTAACAGTTTTTCCTTCATCATTAGCTCACGTATTGTGACAAACTGAAAAAAATCACACACTAACAAAGCAAAAATAATTTTTATCATTTTTTTAACAAACAACTTGTTTTTAACACAGCTTTTTTCAAAAATTATTTAATCAGCAAATCATCAGTGTTTTTCCCAGCATTTTCCTCTTGAGAAATCAAGTTATTTTGCTAATCATGATTATATGACAAAGATTGTCCACAAAATAAATGATTTCAGAACGACGTTGTTACTACAGAGGTGTACTTGTATAAAGCTGCTTTCGAAAAATGTAAATATTTTCGTAAGCCTAAGAAAACTAATACTCAATTTAAGTGATTTGACAATAAAAAATGTGTATTATTTACGTAATAATTTGGTACATTCTCTATTTAACGCTAATATAAAAATTAATGTTGCAAGTATTAATATTACAAAACGGCTCAGGCAAGGGACAAGCCGATAAGTACAGTATTAGTTGTCTTTAGTACTCCATATCTTCTCTTCTCTAAGCTACTACACACAAATCTGTAATAAAATCATGATAAATATCGCGGTTATCGTTGGAGCAACGAAAAGTGATCATTTTAAACATCAGTTTTCTCTTCAATGTTAATACTATTCAATATTGTATGTTCCATCATGAAAGTATGCTAATTACTTATTTCATGGCAAAAATATAAAGTTTCGTTTTTAGTACAAATAGTTAGCATTTTTAAGAGTTGGTGAAGTAAAGAGTTGAATGATCAGTGATTAGTCATGTATAACCTATGTATATGATGACTTGTCAAACATATTCCAAAAAATATTTGTAAGATATGATACATTTAGTTAAGATATTTACTATTTTTTAACTTTTAAAGAGTCTGAAACAATAAACCATTTTTAATTAACTGATTGTATTAGGAACAAACTAGTAAATGTTTAATTGTAAATATTTAATGCTTGTATTTTTATTCAAATATGAATATTTTATGATAACAGAATAAAATATTTGATTAAAAGAATTTTGAATTAAAATTATGAAAAAGAACTTAATCCTACTTAGTGTGTTTTCTTACAGAGAAAAATTTTTTGTCAAGATGATGTTTTAATCTTCCCATAAATAACGTTTGCCATTATTGTTTTATCAGTAAATTACCTTTTAAAGTTGTGGAATGTTTTGATATGCAATATCGTACAGCTGACCTTAAAAGTAAGGAAACGGAGATAACAACTGATGTAAGTATCAGAAGCTGCTCTCTTGTTTTAGTCAGTATTCTGGCAGTCACCTAAGAGCTTGAAATGAAGTTTTAACGTTTGCATTGGTTGAATTTTTTTTTTTTTTGTTTCGAATTGATTACCTGACTTGACCATGGAATCTTTAGGGACTGTAAGTGCTGTAAAAGTTCTAAAATAATTTGGTATTCAGCCATAGGAATGTGAATTAAATAAATTGTACTTTATAAAGTTTTTGAAACTTTAAACCATTACGAAAAATCTCCGATTTTCAATGGAAATCTTAAAGATAAGTTAACTTGATCCATTTTTAAAAAATAATAAACTGAATTACTTACCCTTATCATGCACGCATTATTCAATTTTATCAGAGAAAATTTGTCAAATCAGTAACATTGACATGAAAAATATAATTTATTGAAAGGAAAATTTACTCAGATTACCCCCTGTCCAATGCCACATTAACTTGACAACATGAGCTTTTGTTATTCTATTTTCGGAGTGATATGAGTACCCCCCAAGGAAAAGTTTTATCTTGAATAATATTTGTTTGAGTTTGGCTTTCCTTTATCAACGATTGCTGACGTAAAGAAATATTTTTTGCGACTTTCTTAAATTAGTTTATCACCTTTGAAATTAAAAACTATTAATAGTATAATTTAATAGTTATACCATAATTATTTATTTTTTTAGTACCCTGTATTGAAATCGTTTCTTGCTGGTTCTTTTTCTGGTACTTTTTCTACTGTTTTGTTTCAACCACTTGATTTACTTAAGACAAGACTTCAAAACAGGGCAAACAGTCATTGTGGGTAAGTAATAGGTTGAGTACCATAAACAAAAAATTTTTAAATAGCTTGCCATATTAAAATTAACATCAATTCGGCAGACAACAAAAATGCGGTATGATATCGACCACAATTTCCATCGTACAAAAAGAAAATATTTTTGCACTATGGAGGGGCATCACGCCTGTATGTAAGACTTTTGCCCTATTTGAAATCATTGAATATATTCAACATCAGTAAACAAATATTTTACGTTTCAGTCAATGACCAGAGTGATTCCAGGAGTTGGTTTATATTTTTCAACTCTTCACTGGTTAAGGAGTGCATTAGACATTGACAGCCCAATTCCTCCCATCCAAGCTATTGCTCTTGGTGTAACTGCAAGAACGATTTCTGGAGCTGTGTTAATCCCAATAACAGTTGTAAAAACAAGATATGAGGTATATTTCGTTGACTAGATGGTTTTATGAAAAATAACCGTGAATCTGATTTACTTGGATGACTTTTTTGTTTACAGAGTGGAATGTACAAATATAATAGCATAGGAGAAGCTCTTAAATTAATATATAAACATGAAGGTTTCAGAGGACTTTCAAGTGGCCTTGTTCCAACAATTTTACGCGATGCGCCATACAGCGGACTTTATTTAATGTTTTATACCCAACTAAGGGAGTTCACTTCGAGTAGTAAGTTTGTTAAAATTTTTTTTTGTATTGAAAAATATTATTTTAATGAGTGAACCGCACATCTCTTGTAAACTCGCATTTTTAGACCATCTTAAAAATTAAATTTCTCTTGTAGAATTTTCCCGCATCAGTGACTTTCCAACTACTCACTTCAGTTGCGGCGTCATAGCCGGGATCCTCGCATCTGTGGTTACACATCCGGCAGACGTTGTGAAAACAAAAATGCAACTCTATCCACATGAATTCAAAACGTTGAGACAATCATTCGTTTTTATTTATTATAAATACGGTGTCTTAGGATACTTCAAGGGAATAGTACCTCGCATGCTCAGGAGAACATTAGTTACAGCTATGGCTTGGACGGTTTATGAACAAATAACGAGAGCAGCTGGACTCTGATTTGGTACTTCATGTTAGGATCTCTTTGGTATGGTGCGTTTCTCTTAACTGTACTATAAGGAGTTGATCTTATCATGCGTGAAAAAATGTTACTATGAGCTCAGTATTAGGAATGGCTGGATTATTATTATTACTATACTTATCTTGATGTCATTGATACACTTTTTTGTATTATAATAGTTTTTTTATCTTTGTGAATTTAAAATGTATATATGTAATAAATTATTTTCGTTGTACAGATCTCAGCTACGTTTTGTTAATTTAATAAGTTGCCTCTGGTCAAAAGTTACTAACTTTGATTATAGACATAACAAAAATATATCTGATAAATGCTTTGAAGTAGCCAATCTTCCAGCTGACACCTTTATTTTTTAGTAATTCTTTATTTAGATACACTATCTAAAATATTTCTACATGGAACACTTACATTTTATATTCAATCCTCCTTGGTTGAATTTATTTAGGCATGTAATAACTTGAGGCAATTAAAAAATGACATGAATTAAAAGACCTTTATTCTATGCTTACAGAAAAATCATTTATGGTACACAAATTTTTTTCATTTATTCGTTATAAATAAACTAAAACAGCATCTGAAGGTCCAAAACTTAGCTTTTATTATAACAAGATTGTTCAAATACTACAATTCAGATAATAAACAATGAAAAAATTAAAAGTTGCATTGGTAACAGAGTAACAAAAATCAAAAAATAAATTGTTTGATTGAAGTGACGAAAATTAATCTCACAACACGCATACTTATTATTATATATATATAAGTATGTGTATATCTGAATTGAGTGAATGAAAAATTGTGAAAATAGCGACATTCGCGCATCATTAGTTTCGTCTTGAGGAGGAAAACATCATTCCGAGATTGCGTCCGAATCCCACGTTCTTGCCCATTATGTATAATCTCAAACCATAGTATGGAAAATCGTTACCTTTAACTGGATCCCCAGTATAGTCTGACTCCTTTTGTCTTCATCGTACAGCTGTTGATGCATAACTAATCTTATAAGTTGTATGAGTATTCGGCTGCTTTAATCTTCCTGAAAGTAAACAGTTGGCGTTGTTCATTGTGAGTAGAAACAAATATTGGATAGTATTGTCAAATACATATTGATTTATCCAGAAAATAAAATTGTTTACACAGATTCTTAATCTACTGTTCATCACTTCTAGAATACATAGTAAAATTTTAAAACTTGTCAACATATTTAGTTCTGTGTCGTATCAAAATTGATGAAGATGTCTTTTTAAGCACCACAAAAAATAATACATCCAGTAATCAATACCGTATGCATTTATTTTACGTGACGAAAAATTCGATTGACTCATCTTTTAATAATTTTTTAAGATGGGTCTCACATGAGCTCAAATTGTATTTTTCTTAGAAATTCTTATGTCTTATATTCAAATCTTACATACTAGATAAAAAAATCTTTTACCGCAGTTTAATATTGGTAAGATAAAAATGTAAAGAAGTAGAAATACCTGGATGTACAAAATGTTCCAAATAAGTTTCTAATGGGCTTCAATTTAATGCTTATTCATACTTCGATTAAATATTTCAGATTCTTTTAAGAAAATTCACGACTGTATGACTATAGTTATCGATTTATTAAATACGATTCTTACTATATGAACCAATTACCTAAGTTCTAAAAAATAATGTGAAATTAATTACTTTTAGTGATCAATAAGTCTATAATCCTCAAAATGTATATTAGTGAACAACTTATAGAAGTTTATGCATGCAAATGTAAGAAAGATCCCTAAACCTGGGATTGTCCTTTGATTTATATGTTATGTGCAAGACCCACCTTACAAAAAAAAAAAAAAAAAAAAAAAATGAACCATTTCAGTACAAGTCTAATATTATCCTATTCTTATTTACATAATTCTGACAAGGAGGTTCGGTAGTGATAATTTTTTATGATGAAAATTTTTGAAATTTCGATATGTCATTTGGGATAATAGTATCAAATTACAGCTAAATTTTTGAAGGGTTTAACCACACCGTTTTCAAGATATATTGACCTGAAAAAACAACATGTAGGCTTATGGAGAAATCACTTAAATTTCACATAAAAAAAAAACGGCTAAATGAACTTGCTTTTTTTTTTTTTTAAATGAAAGAATATTGTCAAAATAATATTTTGTCAAAGTTTGAGAGAGCCCTACCACAAATTTCTATTAAAAAACAGCAAAAATGTGCTCGCAGCAGACGACTTGGCAACGCTGCTTTTGGAGCGCGCTTTGAAATGAAATGAATAGGAAAAACTCCTTTTATAATTGAAAATTTAATTATAAAAAATTCAACCGAAGAAATAAGTACACTGTCATCAGTAGACGACGACAACAACAGTAGACGACGTGCCAGCAGCCAAAAAAAAATTCACAACGTTGCCAGACGCTCTCCCTCCCCTTGCCTCTGTGAGATTTCCCCCCGCTAACACTACCGAACCTCCTTAACGTACTTTATCAGCACTTGTTTCTGACTAACTGTTTTAATAGATATGAACCATTTAAAACACGAAGGCGGAGCGTTAATTGTGTTGTTAATTATTTTTTAATGTTGGATGCTCTAGATAAAAGCAAACATAAGCGTTTATTACACAATGAATATTTATCACTCATTAACAGATACATGTGAATGATTGAAACAATAAATTACCATTAAGTATTATACTGTGGAACAAAATATTAAAAATGATGAAAGTATTTTCAATATTTATAACTTCTGTTTTTCATATTATATACACGCTTTGGAGTGATAAAACGTCATTTTAGCAATTAATACAACTAAACATGATGTAACTGTAACCAAAGAAAGCTACTCATACGAGAATTATACAATTTACACATAAGATTGAATTTTTGTCTGAAAAAAAAAAAAAAAAAAAAAAGTTAACTCTCTTTAAACTTTACAAAGAGAGCTTTAAACAGCTTTGAAAATATTTAGAAATCTTTAATTGAAAAAGAGAGGCCATTGTTTTCTTGGTATTATTCATTCCACCATAAATACCTCTGAATTTTTTGTGCGTAGGCAGAAGCTTAGGATTGTATATTCAGCACACTGTCGAGGCACATTGGTTTATTGGAAGAAGTGGGCACACTGTTTAATCCTCTCCGTTATAATAGCTCTAAACCGCTTTAAAATTCGTTACAAAAACAATCTACCGCTGTCCTTGGGGTGTATTTATCATTAAATTTGCGTGTACAACCTAAAGATACATTATCAACGACTAAAAGAGAGTAGAGGCAAGTGTAGGTATACCTTCTCCTACCTTGCTCTGTGTAACATTATAGGATTTTTTGTTTGTTTGTTTTAATTCTAAAGGTTATTTGCTTAACGTCTCAATACGTTTGCGTACGACTGGTTATTAAAAGAACTGTATGTAGGTGCAAAGTTTTTAAACTAGGCACCTTTTTTTTCTTAATTTTATTAGTAAATGAGTTACACACTGACAATAAAATTCATGTAAATAGAAAATCGAATGAAAAGTTAAAATATCAATCAAGAAAAGTAGAATATCAATCGAAATGAAAAGTACGAGTTGAAAAAAAAAAAAAAAAATCTACTTTGGTTTAAAAAATGCAGCTAATGAAACTTACCTGGTGAAAAACAATCTGTACAGTAATTGAGACGTTAATAAGTGAATTGTAAAGTGCATACCTGAATTTTCGCTCACTCACTAACCGATCAAGAGTAGTTACTTGTGACTTCTACTTCGGGATCGGTGTCGTTTGCGATTTTGATGGTTAGAATGATGATCATGACTACCTGTAGAACAAAAATTCAGATGAAAATATCATTTAAACATGAGACAAGCAAAAATCGAAATAAGTCAGAGTACTAACCTCGGTCTTTATGGCGCCGATCTTTGTCTTCATCTCGACGATCGTGCTTTTCTTTGGACTTACTTCTACTTCGATGCTTAGAATTTCTGAAAATATAATTTTTAATCGTAAGCTTGAGCATACATAAAATTTTAAAGTTTCCAGTGTAATTTTTACCTTTGCGGGTCACATCTTTTTTCTTCCTCCTTTCTTCTACGTCTGTCTCTATCATGATCTCCCCCTTTGTCTCCTCTATCTCCTCCCTTATCTCCAGCTCTATCTCTGTGCCTATCTCTTCTTTCCCGATCTCTGCCACGGTCATGTCTTCGTCGTCTATCCTCTTCATCCCGTGATCGTTTTCTTTCCATATCTTTTTCTTCTCTTAGTTTTTCTCGCTTGCCCTGGAAAAATATTTAATTAATATCCTGATAGTTTTTAAAACATTTCTGTTAAATCTGGGAAGCTTACCTGAATCTCTTGCAGTGCACTCTTCAACCTGGCATAGCCCACATGCTGTTTACCCATTAAATGATCATCAATTCGTTGTTGAGCATCGCCAACGATAAGGAATGCGCCACAAACATCACAGACTTCCATTTGTTTTTCTTGGGCAGCAGCTAATTCTGCAGTCTGAAATGAATTATGAAAGATATACACGTATAAATAAATACAACAATCATTTTTAGTTTGTTCAAAAGTATGAATAAGCTCAGCAAATTGCTTACTTGGTTGTAATGGCTATTGTCGTTGGATTTACGCAAAGTCTCCCTCTCTTCCTTTAATTGATCGCACAAACGCATCAAGCCTTGAGCCTGTTCAACATTGCCCTGAATTCCACTCTGTTCCGCTTCTTCCACCAGTTTGTTAATTTTTTCCGAGAGCAAGGTAATTTGTTCTTCATTCTTTTGAGTTTGAGCAGGTGACAATGTTGGCTGTGTGAAGAAAGAATTCATTCAATAGGCTCAATTCTCATAAAACTACACATTGCTAAACATCCTTATTACTCACGGCTTCTGTCCTCCCAATTAAGGCCAGTCGTTGTTTGCCTTTGACAATTTTTCTCTCCACTTCGTTGAGCATGCTTTGGCAAAATCTGATAAACTCGTCTTCGTACTGTTGCTTGCGGTAACTGTAGGGAGCTTTTTCATACAATTCTCTGGCCTCATCGTCATGTACTTTCAAGCAGGCTCCCAAATCTGCCCTTGTATTAACAAACAAGTCATGTGGACAGAATTTGACGAGGTACAACTTGCAGAACTAAAAACATTTATCCATGTTAACTCTCGTGATGGGAAATGTGGAGCAAAACGAATCAATCACGATTGTTTGCAATAACGAAAATCAAAAGTAAACTCAATACTGGAAAACGTAGGAAAGGATATATAGAAGACAACGAAAGAACCAACTCACCTCGGAGTCCTCCCAGTTGAGCTCCTTGGGTTTTTCGTTTGGTAAAACGTTTCTGTTCCTGCCCATGAGCTCGTCGAGGAGCGCAGCAGCCGCCGCAGCGGCCATGGCTCTTTATAGTTAGTAATCAGATGTAAAAACTTGATCCAAAAATCCAAAAAAGTAAATTACTAGTGTGAACGTCTACCAACAGCAAATGAACAACTTTAGCGTAAGCGTTGAATTAGTTCAATATAACCTTTTCTTGAGCGCGTCGCACCTATACGCACAAACTTTGCGTAATATATTATTTGCTACAAAAACATGCGACGACGCGCACGAGAGACGAGGACAAAGTCGGCAATTTCGGCTTGGTGGCGTGGCGACTACAATATGTTGTTGTTCAAAGAAAGGGTGAATTAATGGACTCTTGTTTGCGGTCTAACGGGTACTTATAAACGATAAAACTGAAGTAGATGCCACGAATGGACGGAACCACCAACCACGCGCCAATTTTACAAGAGATGCGGGGAAACAAAAGGTGAGAGTTGCAAACTTGTGGGACGAAAATCTCGCAGAGAGAGAGACGCGTGTGCGGAAGATGCGGGAGATGCAGTCGGTAATTGTCGGTTGTCGTCCGTAACAACAGACGCCATATTGTCGGCACAACACCCGGATATGTATGTTTAGTTGACGGTGTCGCCGTTAGAGAGCGCAGAGAGGCTTTGGAGCTTTTTTTGGAACGCGAAATTAATTTTGAAACCACTCATTCGCAAACTCTCGTTGCGAGAGCTGTCATTATAATATATTGTTGTTATTTATGCAAAAGTAGCGAAGCGTAAAGGTAAGCACGGGACGAGAGATGAAAAAGAAGAAATGATAATACAAGGTTCAGTTGGAAAAAAGAAAAACACGGCAACAGTTTATTTATTCGTTTGTATCTCAATATTTGTAAACATACGGCATAAAGTGCAGCGTATGTACATATGCCGCACCTTTTGTACGGGTGCAAATAATATATATATACGACAAACAATATACCCTGCACTGTACTATTTATGATTAAGATCGCGCTTTAACGTATACTTATTCGATTTCTCTTTCGCAACACATTGAAATACACATATTATATATACAACCACACGTTATCGCTGTAACAAATTTCGTGTTTTACATATACGTAGCGGCTATGGGCCCTTTCGACTCCTCGGTTCGTCTGCTTCGATCGTTATTGAATAAAACTATACTTTCAAAAACTTAACGATAAAATCGTATATTATATATTATTAAATAACATTAGATGTTTGTAAGTACGTCAGACAAAAAAAAAAAAAAAAACATGCACGGCGTAACTTGACGATGCGTGTAAATGATGTGTGTATGTATAAATATATACCGATCGGACTGATACATGGGTACGAAAATAGTAAGGGAATTTTCGATGATTTCCTCTCACTGGCGAGTGTGTTTTGTTGAATTTTGTGCAAAAATTTGACAATTCTGAATCAAAGTACTTTAACTCCGATACTTTGATCGAAACGACGGAAAAGAAAAGAAAAGAAAAAAAAAAATCGACATTCCTCCAGTCCTGACGTTTCTCCCGATAGATAATCTAGAGTTAATGGTAAAATACAATAATAATAGTAATAATAATAATGATAATCTCGGCCTCGACTGCGAGAGAGACACTTGGACGCCTAGTAGTCCTCCTCCTCGGGCCGGACCCCGGGGAACCTCCTGAGGGCCTGGGGCGGCTGTATCTGCGGTCGTCTCTGCTGCAAGGGTATGTTGACCTCCTCGGGACTGCGGAACACCTGGTTCACGGGGAGGCGGTACTGCGGCGTCGAAGCCGAGGGCTGTGGACGGCCTCCACTCGGTATACTGTTGATCGTCGGGATGGCGTGCTGGGCCACGTACACCTGATCGTCATTTTCATCATTTCACTTATCGATCGGTATGTATGAAAATTGACGGGCGGATGTGTTTACTTACCGGTCGGCGAACAGGCGAGCTTGACCGGTACTCCCCGCTCTCTCGCTCGTCCGTGTAAATGTCGGACGGGAAGTACCTCTCGCTGTACCGCAGCGTGACGTTGGGCTTGCTCTCGGCCTCGTCGAGGTTGAGCGGCTTGTACAGGTACTCGTTAACAAAGTGGTACTGCGAGCTCTTCTTGCAGTTTATGTCCCCGTTCGGTGGCATGCAAATCAGGTGGACCTGCGTTCATTTCGATCGCGGGTTACAATATCATTGCTCATCGGGTGTTGCTTTATTTGCAATACCGATCACTTTGATCGCGTTTCAATGAATTGTGTTATTCGAGGGACCGCAAAAAAAAAAAAAAAAAAAAAAAAAAAGCCCGCAGATTTGTACAAATAAAGTAAATAATGACCTGATGGAAGGTGAAGCCCTCAGGGCAGATCCAGGAGTGCCTGGCATTGTCCTGGCAGTAGTGGAAGACCTCGCAGTTGAGCTCCTCGTCGGCGTAGTAGCCGGTCTGTTTGCCAACGCAGTCGAACTTGCTCTGGGGCAGCAGCAAGCTCAACCGGTCGGGTTCGTCCTTTTCCTCTTCCAGCTCCTCTTCGAGCTGTGGGTCATATTGGTCAGATTTTTAGGTTGCGGACGGGTTTCCAGCGGAGGATATACCAAGAGGGTTCGCGGGAAACAATTGATTGCATTTGCGTTTATGTGTACCAGTGCATAATATGTACCTTTCCGTTCTTTGTGAACTGTTGGGGTCGGCCGCCGCGGATTTGCTCTCGCTGCTGTTGGGTTAGCCTCACGGGCGTCTGGTACTCCCGGGACGCGTCGATCGTCGGTTTTCTGTAGACCTGAAAAATCGATGGAAAACCGATTTTTCAATTTTTTTCGTCAGTACCACACGCATGTGTACAAATATAGATCAAGTACTCACCGTTTGTCCAGTGGGTCGGTAGATCGGCGTGGGCGAAGGCGTCACGGCGTTGTCCTCGTAGCTGTTGTCGCGGTAGCCGGGCGAGCCACCGAAGCTACTGTACAGTTGGCCCAGGCTTGATTTGCTCGGGTAGGCGACCGAGCGTGACTCGATGTTGTCGTACTGGGCGGCGCAGAGCGCGGCTGCCCCGAGCAGCAGGCACAGCCGGTGCATTTCCTTTTTTGCTTTTTTTTTTTTTTTTTCTTTCCCTCTGTTCTTATTCGCTACCGATCTCTGTGAGCTGCTGACAAAGGGAGAAGTATGATTATTTTTACTTGAGGAATAAACCTTGCCGCAGCAAACATAATATTCTTTGTTTTTCTTTTCAGAGAACATAAATGCCAACATAGTAACAATTAGATTTATACAATTTGTTGTACAACAAAACCAGACTTTGCAAGAGTCCTGTACTTATTCTGTTGAGTTTCAAACTACCAGGTTGTGATGTAAAAAATCAAGCTACTATCCACGAAATTTGAATTGGATGTACATTTTTTTTTATATTCATAGCCTAATTAATCTAGTATTGTGTTAATATACTTATGCACATAAATACACATACCACTCGAAGTACCTTAAAAATCAATTTTAATGTTTGTTCAACACCAAAAAATAAACGTTTGAACATAAGAAAAAAAAAAAAAAAAAAAATCGGCGGCGTTTGCGTCCCGCAGTTTTCGCGCTATACACCATAAAAAATATTGAACAAAAGCTAGACAGTTCTTGCAAAATTTCATGTCAGTCGGTCAGCCCGTAAACCTGTCGCGACCCACATCCTCGAGCACCTCGGCTCTTCTCGTAACCCACAGTCATACCTCATTCGGGGCAAACTGATCGTAAAAACAAATCTTCCGCGCTAGAGCTCTCGCATACCCCGCCGTCCTATATATATACGGCAGCTGGCGGACGATAAACTCCGACTGAAACAGCCTCTGCCCTCGTCCGTTGGCTATTACACGCGCGAAAGTCTCGAAAGTTGCTCCCAACAATCGAATCACGAGTCAAAAAGTGCGCGCCTGACAGAGAGACCGCAAAGAAAACTGCAGGTACGCAAGCCGTCGCGATCGTGAAATCGGAAGAAAGCGCGTGACCGAGTGTACGAAGGAGAAGCAATACGCGCTCGTCCCTTTGTAATTTCATTGTTGTCCACTTAAAAAAAAAAAAAAAAGGATAGTGTCTCGCGTTGGCGAACGATTTTTTTTTCAGAGAAGCCGAGGATTGCTGAGTTCATCCTCTCGCGATCGCAGATCGGTAATGGAATACACCCACGGATCGGCTTCGCGCGAAATTTGATTTCTCGGTACAGCACCTGTGATGATTGCCGGCAAGTGAGCCTTGGAACACTCGGCGCTGAATTAAAATGCGCATATATAATTAATTCATCCATTGTTTCGTCTGTTATTTGTTTTGCTTCATCGACCAGTTCGCCGAACTTGTCCGCGATAAGTACAAGTAAGTTGCGTTCAATTTAACAGCGACTCGTACGAAGAGACAGACTCTCGTTCGATATTAATTCTAATAACGAGATAATGGTACTTTCTCGGCTGTACGTAGACTTGAGCCAAGAGAGAAATCGGCCGATCGCGCGTGCACGAGACTATTTTTGACGCGCTCGAATCCGCCGATTTCTCTCTCTCTCTCTCTGTTTTGTATTTTAACGATTAATCGGTCGTCGAGTCGAGTTCAGTGTCGCGTCGCGAGGCATTAGAGAAACACTGGATAAGGAGAACAAAGAGAGGAGGGTCTCGCGCGTGACGGGAAGGTTCAACGAGCAAGTTCACGCGAAGAAGCGTAATCTCGATTTCTCTGGCTTTTTCCTCTGTAGGTACGATTGGTTGAGCAGACACTCCATTGTGCTCAAGTATCCGAGACTCGGCGCTTTTTTTTCAAGCTTACGTCAAAAAGTGTACGGTATACACTTTTACCATCTATAGAATGCGTGTATCTAGTGCACGATGACAACAAAAAAAGTGAAAATTTCTTTTGAATTTCACGGTCAGGCACGCAGTGCGATCGGAGAGAGAAATTTCACCAAATAAAGTACAGGTACATCGCACACCTTTGTACGCGCGTAAAGTGACGAATCACCGGTTGGCGCTTTCTACGTCAACAAACACGGATAGTTCAGAGATATCTGTTTATCCTCTATACGGCCAACGATGAAAAAAAAACTTTTCCAACTCCATCGTATAAACAATCGGTTCCTCATTTTCAGAAAGCCGTTGCACCCATGCACGCCTCGTTTCCCTCTTCGATACTTAACGAGCCGATCGTGGTTTCGTCATTGTATCCCCGCGAGAAGCAGCCTTAGAACAAAAGATACGTAGGTGTACCCGCAAAATTGCCAAACGCCGCGAAAGGACGAAAAAAAAAACTTTTGTATTTGTTTCGAAATTCCGCGTGTCCTACAGCGCGCACACGCGTACCCTGTCCCCGAGTATGCATCACCGAAAGAAAGCCTTTTAGGAAAGAGACGATCAACCGGCCGCAAAGTGTTCTATAAAAGGCCAAACGTCCGCCACCGCTGTCGTCGTCGTGGAAAAAGTTTTGAAAGCTTTCGCCGAGAGCCGCGACCGTTCGGTTAATGAAGCCCGCGGGTCGTTATACTCGCGCCGGAGAGCAAAAAAGGGGCGGGGGGAGCGCAATTTCTTCGCTTTGCGTCCGCGCGTACGAAGGAAACTTAATTAATAGCTTTTACAGCAGGGCTAACTTATTCCTATGTGTACATATATAGCTGCATCGGGTGATTAGATGCGGGTTTAGATTACCCCTGCCGTTGTTATTAGTTTTAATGACAAAGTATATGCAATTGCAGTTGAAATTAATAATAGCTGGTGTGTGCGTGTGTGTAGACAAGATGATGTATTACGTGCACGATACGTGATAAGTATATTTTATACGCGTTACCACAGACAACTGGTGAATTAATGATTGTATACACTCGGCATTTCTCATACAGATGGATTGAGTTTGATTATGGTGATCCTCCTGGTATGTACACGGGTATCATGCACTTTGGAGATAAATAGAGATAAATGTGTATGCTATTCTGTACACTGAACACTCAATTCCCTACACAATAGCTATAGTGATGACACTTCATTCATGGGGGAAAAAAATAGAGTGCACGACAAATTTCTCTTTCTCAAGTTTACAATGCATGTAATCAGGTGTATATTACAAAAGTTACTTTATGTCTGATCATTGACCTTTTTTTCAACGTTAGTGAAATGCACGTTGTCCAAGAAAATGGAAAAATACAAGGGGAACAACGATGACGAAGCATCATCCAGTCACGTAACGACAAATCGGCTCATAAATGACGTTCTCACATTGTTCGGTAAATGTGTTCATTTTAATATTCCAACGTAATGACGCGTATAGGCGCGTTTCTTACGTGAATTTCGGCTCTTATTCTCGTTGAATCTCCCAAAAAGTCAATTACCCCGTACTTGATGATACCACATGAAAACTAATCGCCCATTGACTACAGCTGCGCAAAGAAAGACCGTCCTCCTTTGCATTACGACACTTATCACCCATTGCCGATCTCTGACGATCTCGAAAGGACGTTCACCCCGTGGTCACCTGCGCTGCGTGTGCATGTTTAAAGGTACCCACATACATACACCTGTCACTTGCTCGATGCCAGTATCGGTACGCGCGTCTCGTTAATTTAGCTCCTCTCTCTACTATGCACGACTTGGAAGACTGTCAGAAGATCCGTCGGGTACGCCATGCGCGTGCTGTCCACGTGTACCTACCAGCTACGCGGAAATGTCGCGGTGCGTGGGAGCGACGTGTGCGGTATCGCGTACACACGAGAGGGAAAGGAATACCACGTCGCGGAAAGGTAGTACATTACCCGAAAAGTGATAGATCGGCCGTAGCGATCTAACGCGAGAGTATGGGGCGCCATTTACTTCCGATAACTAATATATTCAGTCTGTCTGGCGTTTGCGTATTTTTCGGATAATCAGAGTGCCAGGGGATTTATTCTTACGGGGAAGACCGTTGAAATTTTTACACCTGCGATGGCGTTGCAATTAGGGAGATTTGCGAGTGTGGCGCTTCGAAAGAATGGGATATTGTTTCTGCTCAACTCGGGACGATATAACAAAACGACCCACGCCCCATGCACGCGAATATTATAATCTTTTTACATTTTTTTTACCGACCAAGGAGATGTAGGAAAAGGTGCCACTGCTGCTCAGTTTACAAAAGGAAAATTCATTGAAAATGAGGTGCGTGCCCACTTTCGGGCAGCCGTTCCCTTTTACAAATGCAACCACTCGAAATTAGACCTCGTCAGCTTGACGTCGCGGTGTTTTGGAAAAAAAGACTCCCACGAATACAGAGGTACAAACCACTCCCAGTCCAATTATACGTGCCCCCGAAAACCGTCAATTATCATCTCTGGCTCAATCAGCTCTCCGTCCGCAGATCTCGAAACTCACGAAAATCGGCCGAACGTAATCACCGAAACCGCGCATTTTCCGCTTCCAACAAGAGAGACGCACACAGAGATGTCAAAATTTTTCTCCTCCGCAAATGGTAATGAATTCTAACGTACAGCGCGAAAGAGCCACCGAGCTAACGAGACCCCGCATTCCGGAGAGCAGAGGGAAATTGTTGGCCGATCATTAGGCGAGCCGGTGGACCTTGTGCGAACAGTACAGACCCGGCTGCGGTGAAAGTTTGTACGTGCTTGGAGCAAAAAAAAAAAAAAGTGCTATTCGTATCAATGGACTCGCGTCTTTACTACCCACTTGCTTCCTGGTTGTTTTAGAGAAGAAAGATTTTCGCTCCTCGAGCCACGTACCCGTGGTAGTTTTGTTTTAGCCGAGGAATTGTTCCCGTTTTTCTACTGCTACGACATACCCCTACGCATGGACATGACTTGCGAAATCTTAGGTTTTTGCATGATGCGGATTTTTTACGATCCATCGCGGTTCTCGCGTGGCGATAAAATTACCAGAGCTACATGTATATTGAAATTGATTTTCTTTGACTCTTGTAGTTAATTATTACTTAAAAAATTCTTTTAATTTACTGGAAAATTATGAAGAAAAATTACTCAACACTATACGTGCAATCGTAGGGCATTTTTTTGAAAATCTCCTTAGCCAGTAGATCAGGTACGAGGCTGGTAAGACGATTTTCGTCTTTTTCTTTAGAGTACGTACTATGTATGATGTATTAATAGTTGTTAAACTGCATCACAACAAGAAAAATAGTGAAGTGTCAGTTATTAAGTTACCTAGCATTAAGTACAATCATTAGAGACTGCTGAAAAACACTATCGACAACAGATCAGGTACGAGAGTGGTAAGACGACTTTTTCGTGAAAGTACGTACTGATATTGTAAAATATAAATAGCCCTGACATATTGCTACAATTAGAATAATTAAATGTCAACTACTAAAAAATTTTCTCAACAAAACATGCAATGATTATGCATTATTAAAAATATTTCTATGTACAGTAGATTAGGTACGAATTTAGTAAGACGAATTTTTACAGGTATACGTACTTACAATGTATATTGGACAAAAATAATGTTTATACATTATTAAGATTGTACGAAATAATTATTATTTATTACAAATGTTACATAAAAATACGTGTAATTACTACGAATTACTAAAAATCTTGATAGACTGTAAATCATGTACGAGACTGGTAAGACGACTTATTCATGAAGGTACGTACGGGTGATGTATGATATATACCTACTATCACTTTTAGAAGAAATGGGTGTTAATTGTTAAAAAATTACTTAATTTTATGTAGAATTATGGGAGATTATTGAAAAACTCTACAGGCAGTAGATCAGGTACGAGGCTGGTAAGACGATTTTCGTATTTTTCATCAGTACGTACTGACAATGTATAATGTATTAATACTTGTTAAACATCATCACAATCCGAAAAAAGTGTTAGTTATTTCAAAAATTACTTTAAAAATGTGTGCAATCGTTGGGAACTACTATAAACCTTTATAAACAGTAGATCAGGTTCGAGACTGGTAAGACGACTTTTCATAAAAGCACGTACTGGCAATGTGAAATATAAAGAGTTTTGACACCCTTAGAATACATAAATATTGATTACAAACAAATTGCTTAACAATATGTGCAATGATTATGCAACATTAAAAATTTCTACAGGCAGTAGATTAGGTACAAGATTAGTAAGACGACTTTTTTGTGAGTGTACGTGCTGACAATGTATTATCCACGAATAATTTTTACTTATTATTACAATTAGACAAAGTGAGTAATTATTACAATTAATTACATAAAAATACGTGTAATCATTACGATTTACTAAAAATCGTGATAGGCAGTAGATCATGTACGAGACTGGTAAGACCACTTTTTCATGATCGTACAGACTGGCGATGTATGATATATATATATATATATATATATATACGTAAGAGAGAAAACGGACGAGAGGAGATAGCCAACGNAAAAATATATATATATATATCGTTTTTAACCATCATTACAATTGGAAGAAATGGATGCAGATTGTTAAAAAATCACTTCATATTATAGAGAATTATTGGGGACTGTTGTAATTTCTATAGGCAATAGATCAGGTACGAGGCTGGTAAGACAACTTTTGCTAGAGAGTACTTAGGGCTTCGAATGATACGTAAATAGTTTTTACACATCTTTACTATGGAAAGAAAATTCAAGTAAGTGTCAGTTATTACTCAAGTCACTTAACTGCAATGTTTGTGGATTGGTGAAAAACTAAATTCAGTAGATCAGTCCGAGACTAGTAAGACGACTTTTTTATTAGAGTATATTACACTGATACTTTGCCATATGAACAGTTCTTACACAAAGTTATAAGAAAAGGAAAGTAAGAGTCAATTATTACAAAAGTTACTCACTTGATATTACGTGCAATCATTGGGATTACTAAAAAAACTATAAGCAGTAAATCGGGTACGAAACTATTAAGACATGTTGCACCTTATAGGTTTTTACGATTCGTTGACTGTGTTGCGATAGAAATAATATTTACGTAATACTACATTTGAAAAACGATTGAAAAAAAACTAAACCCATAAGAAAAACTGTTTGATAGTTATTATCCCCCGAAACCGATCTCTTGTTTCATCTCTTAATTTACTACATACTTAAGTATCAAAAAGCCTGCTAATCATAGGCCCTGGAACAGCTGTAAAAACGAATCTGTCAACGCTTTTGAAAAGGAAAACCATATCCCCTCAATAATTGTGCAGCCACAGTATCGAGTAATAACCGATCTCCGTACCGATAATTGCCGATTTCCATCAATACGTCGGTCCGGCATTTTCGTAATAACAACAACTCGCTCCAGTAATCTAATAGTACGCGAGACTTTCGATTAGAAAACCGACCAGTAAGAAACAAAGCAAAAAAGACAAAGTTGCAGAGGAGCGTGTCTACTTAGCGTTGCTCGGTTGTATTGCGCCGATTGACGGATCGGTCGCCGGCTAGTGCGAGACGGCCAAATTGCCACAATCATCGTGACTGTAATAAAAGAGAGATATCCTGCACGTACTTGAACACGCGTGTAGACATGGAGAAATCTACGGTCTCTTATCGCGAGGATAATGACCGGGACGAACACGCAGCTTAGATTTTCCACCGGACGATTTTTCAGTTTTGTCGCGTATTGAGCATACTTTCGTATTATTACTGTACAACTCGATCTTACTGAGAACTAGTCAAGCGCAGTCGATCGCTGCGAATAACACGAGATAGGGTAGCTTTCCTACTCCAAATTCATTTCGAAAACCGATCGCTCTAAAAATCCAAAGCGCGTTCTTATCGGTAGAAATAGCCACAGGGGCATTGTTACCGATTTCCTCGAGCGAAATTGCGTGCGACTATTTTTACGAGCAGCGAGAAATGAATTAAGACACATTACATACGCAAATACATTACGTACCCTGTAATTACCACTCGCAATAGTTTATTTTGACGTCGACTATTAGGCATACGGCCCATTTCGACGCAATTGACGATTTATGGGCTCTAACGCAATTTTTTTCCCCGGGGATTCAATTTTGCGACCGTGCAACGTCCACATTGGCAGCAGAAATTACATTCAGGTACGGTGGAGGCTGCGATTACCCTGTTTTCATGGGGAATAAAATAAAATGAGACTCAACGTAGTAGGTTTCGGGAAACACTTCCGAGGCTTTCTAGCGATTTTTTTGAGAAAATAATTCCCACGCGCGGTGATCAAGATCTCAAGCGAGGTGCCCCCCTCCAAAGCGAGCACATCGATCACCCAGTTAATTCCGAACTTTACGTTGCACAAAGACAAATTAGCTGGAGGCAAATTTAATTTTTCCCTGCTTCACGATCTCTACATGGGTCGAAAATCTCGGTCCCGATAACCCACTCCGAGAAAGAAGTCCATCCGGTTGGGCGTCTACGGAGCCCAGCCGGTTTCATGCTTCGGAGATAATACACGCACGGGTCTCTCAAAAATGGGGCGCGAGAAAAAATGCAACAGAGCCTCCAAGGAGCGGCCAAAAGAGGGGAGGGGCTTGTTGCGCAATGGTCGCCCGCGGCAGTACACCGTACACTTAATACCCACGGCGAACGAAAGGGGAGATAGTTGTCCGGCGGGTACGGTCTGGCGTATAGCCCGAAGCTCTCCCTTGGCGCGTGACAGCAAAGTTGGCACGGTGAGGGGGCTGGCGTTTGAAAAAGGCAATCTGGAGCAACGGCCGGAGACGCGTGTGCTCGTTACGCGCCGGCAGCGAGTGTCCATGCATCCCGAAGGAGCCGGTCTCCGCTAAACGTAATTGTGCTGCCTTTGCTGGGTGTACCCGTTCGTGCTACCGAGGTTTCGTAAGCCGCTGGACGCGCGGGCAGTTTTTCGTTTTCGCGATTATTCCGGGGGACTTGCACAAGCCGTACCTACTTGTTGGCCGACTGGGAAATTGGGCTACATTGCTTTGTTTACTTTTTCAACTTTTTACGGCTTTACTCGACTTTTTGTTTTGTCTGCGCGGAACGGGGTGTATTAATGGTTTTTTCTCGAGTGGGTTCTCTTACGAGGAATCGACACGCAATAAAAATGAGCTAACGCGCGTTGTAAATATCATGCTTTGGACATTTTTCGTAGCTTGTGATCGTTGTCACGTATGCTCATTCCAATCAATAATATATTGTAAATTATACAAGTTATGGCAAGTCCATACTAGTTGAATACGAAAGCTGGACGTAAATTATCTTCCATTGCTATATATACTCTCTCTCTTTCTCTTTGCCCCTTGGCTAATTAACGTGACGATAAAACTGTAAATTATACCTCTCGACCGGTAGTTTTTGCACCGATATCAATCCATCCGTTCGTAACCCATGATTTTCACGTATCGCCTAATCGACATGGGAGAACAAAATTTAAAGAAAAGCACAGCGCGAAGTTAAAAAATAAAATTGGCCTCACCATTGTGAGAAACTCGCTCGAGTAACCATTCAAGCGCAACAAAAAGAACTTCTCTCACATTCGCACGCCATATGAACGACCCACGGATCCCAAATATCTTAAAGCCTGCACCGGTGCTAGTTCCCATTGCACCCCGTAACGTGCAGTTCAACGCTCGATTTCCCCCGACCTAACGAGCCGGTAAACACCGCTACGGTCGATGAAAGTGATTAATAACGCGTTACCCGTTGCACCACACAAGATATACGTAGACGCGCGTTTCCGCCTTGGTCGAGACTTTGCTCCTGTTACTCCTTCTTTCTTTTTTCTGTCTTTCCATTTGCATCCTAGGCAGGGCCGAATACCCATTTTCGCACTGTCGACTCGAGTTGGGAGGGTTTGACAGCTTCGTCGAGTAGGCCCCATTGTGTAGGACAGGCACTCGCGTGCATTTCGATTGCTATCGTCGTTGGAATATTTATGCGTAGTAAAATAATGTCTCGGGTGTTGTACGGCGTGTCAGCGCGCGTTATACCGGTAAAGAAACTCTCGGGTTTTTATTCAACGGTGCTATACTTGTTCATTGTGTCTTTTGACCCAAGTATCAAAAGTGCACCGAGAGAAATAAAAAATGAAGGCCTTTGTAAGGTACCGATTGAGGAATTTTCACCGTTTCACGGTAATGTTACTGTCCCAAAACGGTCATTTTTAATTTGTTGTGTATAAGTAAGAATTTTTGATTTTCTTACAAAAGTTCTCTAGTTCTTTATTGGTTTTTATTCGTAAGCTACTAAAAATTATCAATTATAGTAATATCGAGCAATCACTTATACATATTTAATTTAACGCACTGAATCTCGACTGATTTGTTTATAATGAGCCTTTATTGAAAAAAAACCAAAGATGTATAACGTCACTTTTCACGTTGAAATCGTAATTTACAAAGATTGAAATCCGAACAAGAACAACAGCAAAAGAAATCAAAACAGGTAATTGCACAATGCATACTTATACACGGACAATTCACACCCTTACCTGTATCAGTAGGCGGCGTCCAGAATGTATTCCCGAATGGATTCTCCGTTAAAATGCAGTTGGATCACAGAAAGAAGAACCAGGAGACAACACCGGAAAGCCAAAGGAGACTAAAAAACAAAAAAACGATCGTAACGACTCGCTCGCGCGCGATGGGCCTTTATCTGTCGGGTCCGAGCCGGCGAGGCGGTCTCTTATATAGAGCTTGGCCCCTGCCGGTAGCGGCGCAGGACTGCCGATTCTCGGAGGGAGGGGGGACAGGATCACCGGCAGCACCAGTGCGCCTTCGATCGTCCGAGCGAGAGCATCCTATGCAGCACCACTCGATTTGTCTTCCTTTTTCTTTGCTTTTCATCATGATATTTTTCATTTTAGATGGTATCAAAGGGGGACATTTTTCATACATCAAACTGTAACTTAAAGATGTATACGCGGGGATTTCTGTAAAATTGCAACTTTCGAAGGCCGGTTGTAACATTCGGGCGATAAAAACATCGAGCGAGTAGTTGCAGAGGCAGAAAATGAAAGTAGATACATCAAAAACGTTCTAAATCTCGATGTAACGGCAAATGTATGGTATATCAGCAGCAGGTGCATTGGGCAAGCATTGAAAAAGGCTCGTGTCTCGTCTGACGTGGATATACCTAATCCGCAATAAAGACATTGAGTATGTACATGTACAGACGATGATTTACACTCGTGGCTGTTTATCCCCTTCGGAAAGTCTTCGCCCAGTCCTCCAACACTTTTTCACTTCTCCGAAGCAAAATAAAGAAAAAAGTTCCACACACCGTTTCGCCAACTCTTTTACATAATTGATTTATTCCAAAACGAAAACGCCCCCACGGAATCAGAAAGAATGAGAAAAAAACAAAAAAAAACGAAAGGGAGTCCATTAAGTAATACACTGTTTCGCGACTCGCGTAACTAAAATTCTTTTATCAGCAGGTACGATAATCCTTACGTGTTCGTGCTTTCATCGATCCCTGGTCACCTTCGCATCAATGCCCGCCCATTAACGCACCCACGCCCAAACTCACTGGTCAGTTACCGAGACGCGCGAGCCGATCTCCATTTCGGACTTTTCTCAAATCCGATTATACCGATCCACCACTTTCACCCGCGCCGCTACGTCCGATGATACGTACAAGACACGCGTGTATTGGTATGTACACCCACGGCTGAGCTGCAGTTTTCTCGTTCATGTGTAAGGTATACACGGGCTGGAGATGATTTTTTTTCCGCGACCTCGTATTCAGAGCATCGCGCCATTGTTTTTGCTCCCGGCATGTTTATTGCACTCTACTTTCAAGCGCGGGGGTATTGGTTTTTGCCCCGTACCTTGTACATGCTTTTCGCATCGGCGAATGTCCAAAGTGGAGTTACGACGGGACAGGAAACTGGCGTTAAAGATAATTGGAAAATAAAAACGCTGCCGATATTTATACGAGACAGAAGACTGTGATTACATTTGCGTTTCTACGTCAGCTGTGCTTTGATTTTTTTCGAGGATAGAAAGGAAGCCAGTCTCGACTTTCAAGCGATTCACGGAGTGTTTATCAAAAAATAACCACGGGCTACCACGTACGTACGCGATCGATATCGTAAATCAAATACGTAACATGTTATAGTTACTATTTTCAAACCGTACCTAAGTGAAATCCAGGAGCAAAGAGGAACAAAAAGAAAATGCAAACATCGCAAGATCTTTTAAAAGAAAAAAAAGGGGGTATATAGACAACAGCATAACTTACCTCGCGAGCGAGAAAACAAGGTGGTATACGAGGTCTAACGTCGTCCGCCTTGCATCATCGAAGGATAACACTCTCAGCTGGACCTCCCCCCACACTCACCTCCCGGTCGCGCTCGGCAGCGAGAAAGCCTTTCTTCTTATATTTCCTCGCCCAATCGCGCGCAGACACTCGAGCACACAGTATAATATCAAAGTGAAAACGCCCCGGGTGGAGACTCGCTGGGACACTTCCGCATAGCTTCCTTTCCCCCGGCCCTCTTTTTTTTTTTTTTTTTTCATCGTCTAGCGCATATCTCGAGCCTTAGTGCATGCCTGTACTGAAAAAGCTTTCAACTCGGCCGGTTAATTGGGAAGTCACCGGAAAAAAATCTGCTCATATATCCCCAGGTGCGAGAGCACGCTCGTGTGTATACATTAAGCGCCAGATTGCATTATTGAACCTGAGAAGGAAAGTTACGGCCCCGAACCTGTTTCTCCAATTAATATGTATATGTACATCTGTTTGGCGCACTTCGATCGAAGGCGCCGGCTCAAAGTTTGTACGCTTTTCCAACTCGGGGGGGTTTTATTTGCGCGAGCAACTGTAAAGTCTTACAACCCCACGATTGCGACTTGGATCAAATCGCAGGACTAACGGCAGGGATTAAGGAGTTCAATGACACGCGTGTGAATATACATGTTGAGCGAAATGAGTGATTAATAAGCAAAGCAATGGAAATTAAATAGAAATTAAATACGATGAACTCACGAACATGGAAAGTTACTCAAAATCTTGTGTGCCTAACTGCGTCACGTATACCTCGTACACATATATCCACGGTAATCTTGCATATTCTCGTACATACAACGCATACCATCTTTCATCGAAATTCGGAAGCTGTCCAGCTTCGTCTCGAGCAATCATTGAAAATTACACTCTGGCAGATTGTCGTGCCATTTATCACTGTACGGATGCATTACAGAGAGATTCGCAAAAGATGAATAGCAGTAGGCTCGCGAGTACTAGTAGGTAAGGTACATTGACACATTAGGCGCGAAAACATCGCCTATTCGCGCGAGAAGAGAATGGCATTGTACAATTTGTCCTGAAATGGTGTACGAAACGACTTCCATCGGGTATTTATCTCGCCTCGCTTAGCTGTTACACACGACTTTCTCGATTGTGTGTGTGTGTATTGTGTACTACCTGATTGCTGTCGTGCATGGAAACAATGTTACCTACCGTATACGGTGTATCAAAAGGCAGATAACTCCGTTGGTGTACAATTTAGATAGTACAACATTATTGGATCGTAGATGAAAAATTTTCTTGTTTCGTATTGTTTTGGCCAATAATATATAAAAATGAAAGCGTATCGCTGCAGATTACTATTATCGAACTGTCGATCTGAAAAATCAATCGAAATTCCTCAAAAGTTAATGCAAGTACGTATATATATGGCCATAGTGACATGCAACCCAGAGTGATATCGGTCAAATCAACCACATCCCTTTTTGCTGGATCGGGAAGTAAAAAAAAGAATCTGAATGAAAATGAAAAAATCTCTACGTAACAGCTTTTTTGCTGTGTACGAAATAATAAGAGGGAAACATTTTTTACGCAAAAACTTCTCCAAATACACACTGCCCAGCTATCTTGCTATCTCTTTTTTTTTCCTAACAGCAAAGACTCGGGCAGTAGAAAACGGTCTACTGGCTTTTCGGCCGTACGTATTAATTGCAGGTGGGCCAGCAAAGGTATATCATTAATGCACGCGATAAGACTCCGTTTTCCTTTCTTGGAGCCGTTGTGGCGTGAAGTCGAGAGCCGCGAGCTTATCTGGCGAGTGAAACCGTATATCTTAGAGAGGATGTACCCCGTAGTGAGATTGAGACAAAGTTTCACCGATGGTGCAGCATTTGCCATTGGTGCATACTTTCAACAAGATTTCTGTTTTTTTTTCACTGCTACAGGAAAGACATGTTCTCTTTGGGGCACTGGGGTGTTCACCCTTACGGTTTGACGTTTCCCGGCCAAGTGTGAGTCACAATGGCCCCATGTGCTCTCTTGGATTCAATTTGACATAGTCAGTCCTTGGGTGTCAAGTCGTTTATTAATTGTCCTTTTACTTCACAACCGCTTGAGCGAGGCAATAGTTGTACAAAAAAATGATCAACGTGAAAAACCCACATACTGTGACCTTGATAATCAAGAACTTCCCCATCTCCTAAAAGCCGAATTAGTCATCCTTGGGGGGGGGGGGGGGAAGCTTGAATGATTTCACTTTCTAAAAGTTGGCTCGCCGAAACGCACCAATTAAAAAACTGACTCGCGTTAAAAGCACTCTGAGCGTTGTGCCTAGCTGGCCCGTAAGCTCAAGCGGAAACAAAGAAGAAAAGGAAAAAAAGGCCAAAAATGTCACGCACCCGTGCAACCGCACAAGGCCTCAATGAAAGCATGTAGGTATACACGGCTGCTCCGCATGTACAAAACATACCGGCGGTCAGACCAGCGCAATTCGGCGCCACGATTTTCTCACACGCGCTCTCCCTCCGCCTCGTAATAAAAACACTTTCACCGCAAGGCGATTCTTCGTCTTCTTCCCCCCGAGATAGAAAGTGCACCACCACCACCACCGATATCCTCCCGGCGCGTAAATGAACCGAAAACGAGCAGTGTACCACACGTGCACGAGAACACTTTGATGGAAAAAAGCGAGTGAAATGGAAATGCGCGGCTAGCGTACCTATACACACACGCGAGTCTCGCTGCATGGCTGGCGTTTACTACATGTACACATCAAGCGATCAAGGACCCTCAAGGCCGATTCGCTGCTGGTGGATACCGCTGGATATGTAATAGACTCGCGGATACGGTGGATTTTTTGATACCGGTGCGGTATGGGTTCGTCGTTGAAAAGAAAGTCATTTGTGGGCACGGTCAAATTGACTTCTTGGGGTAAGAAGGGGCACCAAGGCACGAGAAAATGTGTTTCGAGAATGTACAAAGGCTAGAGTGAAACAACGAAATTCACGACTCGCTTGATTGTTTCTCGCACTGGGATTGTGGTTTCTTTGTCCGAACCATTGAACTGTTGTGTGTTAATTAAAAATACCCACGTGTACGTATCAAACATTGTATTGGATAGTAATCTATTCATGTTGTGTTTGAAAATAATGTAGAAAATAATAAAAACGGTTCAGGGGATTGGAACAGAAAAGAGAGGGTGTAGTGTTATATTGCGGCTCCCGTGATGAACCACCAGTGTGGATTTTTCCTGCGCTGTTCTGTTTTAATCACTAGCGAGTAAATTTTCATTGGGAACTGATGAAAAGTGATTTTATTCGCTTCATGAAGTATATCATGGAAAATACCATAGTTTTAATGTTGAAACAATTACGAAGTGATTATAAACGTTTCGAAGTGACTCCTCGAAATCGAGACATATTATTGTCATTATAAATTTTATGTCAATCAGTTACAGCAAAGCTAAAAAACACGGAAACAGTTGGGCAACATTCGGTCACCATGCACAGACGTTCAAAAGTCACAGATATGCGATCGAACGAAATATGCCACCATGATCCAACCAACCGCGTCTCATTTTATTTCTTCCAACTTGCATTTCGACTAGTGCAAAAAATCTTTGGCATTGCACAACCCATGTTTAACCGCTTGTCCAATCGATACGAAACTGTATGCGTATACAGATTATTTTCACCACAGATGAGTGTCATAGCTGCATTGTGACAGCTCGCAACCGAACACTGGTCATCGCGTATAATGAATTGTATGTCTATATATACACTTTCTTACATTAACTTGTATATGTATTAATCATCACACCGTGTGATGCCCGATTAAAACTCATCTAGCCCGTGAGTAATACGTACAGAGATGCACTTTCGTTTTTAAGAAATCGGCAACGAGAGCGCGTGAGTACACCGCAGACACGCACGTGGGACCCGAAAGCACTACTGACCGCATGAAACGGCGCGCATCTCGGTGTAATAATACGCTCGGCGCTTTTCTTTATCGTCGCTAATTAAAAAAAAAAACGGCAAAATAAAGGCATGTGGGTCGCGAGAGCGAGAGGGGACGATAATTAAAATCGACACGCACGCGCGTGCCAAAACTTTTACCCGCGGCCTTGCACAATGTGTGTGCATTATATCCATCACGCGATCCAACGGGAGAAAAATTTCTAGACCGGCGCGTAGAAAAATACGCTAGACCGCAGGAACGTCAAGCGTATTTGCTGTTTCTTTTTTTTGCTGCTCTTCTTACGGTGCCTTGGCATCACACGTACACGAATACAAGCGAGCAAAGGAGATACGGTTGCGATATGGAACGCGATACGCGTACACGATCACTTTCGCCGTAATATCCATAAATTTATGCGCCGGCTGGAGCGAGAGTGAAAGAGGGAGAGAGACAATGCCGTCGAGGCGAGTGCAAAAACGCGTGCGATGTCTATCGCGTGTCTCTCGAGTGGGCTTTTTTTTCGGTTTCTTGTGTGTGCACGTGTCTTTGATGAAAAGAAAAAAAAAAAAAGACCACAGCTTGTACATGGCCAAAGTTGGGTGCGACTGGATGTGTACCTATACGTTCGCGCATATACGTGGCATTTTTTTCAAGTTAGCTATTTTTTGTGCCTGGGCCTTTCCTTTGTTTTTGCGTTTCTTTACAGCGTACGTACTTCTTTTGTATACGAACACAGGAGTCCGTGGAAGCGTATCTAATTAAGAACCGGGTGTATACGTATATACACTTGCAAACAGGAAAAATCTCTCACTCGCGCTTGGCGTCCGTACACTTTCGTTCGGCTTATCAATTCTTTTTTTTTTTTTTTTTTTTTTTTTACCGTGTCCAAGAGGAACGTATTTTCGATTACGATGTCTCGTCGCTCTATGAAGTGTTCAGTTATGCGTGAAATGGCCTTTTTTGTAGGGTTGTATCACACATGGTATGTAAGTACGCAAATTATGGTTTTTTAACTCAAACGTGATAAGCGCGTTTTCACGTGTGATTATTTACGGCACTTTCGAGTCGGTCGCGGTTACGTGCAGCTTGTGTGTTTTTTATTTAAATGTTTCCTGATTTGATTGGTTGGATCTACATAAGTGGAAAATAAGTAGTTATTATTGACAAATTTCATTGAGATCAACAATAAGCAATGTTTATTTGCGTGAAAAATTTTAATTTTTTTACTAAAATGGGGAACAATCAGTTACTAACTTCAGAAGCATTTTTTTATTATAAGCAGTATTTATTTTAACAAAACTAAACTTTGCGATGAAATATTGTTTAGATTATTTAATTCTGTTTTCATTAACGCGTAAAAGTTTGAATTTTCTTGAATATCGCTGAAAAGTAAATGTTAAAATAATATACAGGGCTACGTAATTGTTGGAATAATAATAAAAAACATACATCTTAGTGTAACAATTGCCATTCGTCCATTGTGGTCGTTTGATATTAAAAAAAAGAATGTTTAAACTGCAATAAAAGTTTTCAAGAAGATAATAAAGAAACCGATTTTAGTTGAGACCTTCCTTGCCCACGACCGATTTCCATTTTACTCATACCGATTTACCGATCACTACATTGACCGGTTGATACCCTTGGAGATTTGTAGTTCCAACGGTATCTACTCTATAACTGGAGGCGTATTTTTATATTACCTAATGAATTTGATTTAATTTTTGTTTTATTCATCACTTAATATTACACTCATGTAACTAGTGAGAAAAAACACCCTATGGCCCAATCCAATCCTTACAGCATAATTATCTCAAGATCAAACAGATTCGAGCTGAAGAAAGAAATGGTACATTATTATTATTACATTTAAAAAAAATAGCAACAAGGAACTTAAACATGTACTTCGAAAAAATCCGCATATTCTAATCAATAAAATTTGTATCCAGTAAGTACCTCATGGCCGTTCATCACAAAGGATTTACCATCATCCGTATTCCCATAATCTTTGAGATGAAAGAAATTCATGGTCATTTACACAAAATGAAACCTTTAATCGAATAAGTAGAGCCATTCTTCAATAGAGAGCACAGATACCTCGAGCAAACGAATGGGATGACGATGAAACAAAAGAGCTCGTTGAATAATGTTCATCCTCGCCGGACCGATCGCACCTCCGACCGCGTCGTGAGAGCAAAAAGCGCATCCCAGTAGCGCACCTGCGTCTCAGCGCCCTACAATTTACACAAATATTGTGGTACGGCCAACATCTCAATCCACCACCGAAGGGGGGGGGGGAAATAAACCAGCCCAAACTCGTCGAGGGACTCATCGTCGCCTTGTGCGCACTCGATCATCATCGCACCACCCCCACGGGACCAGAGAAAATAAAATCTCGCGGAGGAGCAAAGGTACACGTACACAACCCAAAGTACAACGGGACGAAAAATAAATCGATGTCGAAACAGCAGCCGCGCAGAATAAACGCCAAAAAAAAAAAAAGAAAAAAACTCCGGCCTACGATACTTTCACTCAGCTGGGGCGTATATGCCGCGACCTTTCGGCTCGAGAGCGCGCGGGAGGGGTCCGCGAAATTGGGCCACATTGTCGTAATGGCTCCTTCGATCCATACGCTGCATGTGCGTGTGCTCGCGCGGGCTACCGCGGGAGACTGGTGTATCTCGTTATACGGCTGCAGTTACGTAATACGTACATGTGGCGCACGTGACGGGGAGGGGAGGGAGGAGACGGACAACCAAGGGGTTTTCGGGAGGAGGCTACTTTGACCGGTTTTTTCTGACATCCGGTAGCTCCTGTTAACGACGGATTAGCCGTTGTCGTGACCGATAGATCCTTGTTTTCGTTACATCTCGCGCCAGCGTCTTTGAAACTTGAGACTTTCACGAAGCCCAAAGTGTGAAACTATGATGTACTTTGTTGCGATGTATGGATTGCGAAACGTTTGAAGTTGAATCTACTCGACGATATTTTTAGCGCACCCTTCATACGTTCGATCAAGGATGTTGCAAAATATTGAAAATCATCAAAAAAGGATGATAACTATGTTTACAGCTTCTAATAGCAATCTATCGCATATACTCGCTCGTTATTACTCTATAAATAAAATCGAAGGGGCAAAAAAAAAAAAAAAAACATTTCCTGCAATTAATCAAATTACGCAGGGGCCTTGCCGAATACACGTGATATTTTTTTCTACTACCTGTGTACTTACATGTGTAGTCGGTCGTATTGCGCAAGCGGCTCGTCAATTGTTGGTTTGCCGCGCAAAGGTGATGAGAGGGCCCTTCACCGATCGGCCATCGATCGATACGTGTACCGTTGCCTCGAGATCGACTTCTAAGCCCATTATGGTGTGCTCGATCAAAAGAAACGCTCTTGTACCGGCACTGTATAATATATTAGTCTCGATCGTTTGTACAAGGGTATTACGACACACTTACGTTGTAAGCCTAATGGCCTGAGAAACCAGCCGATTTTTTTTTTCTCGCTTATCCCGGCGAAGCTTTCGTCCAGCGCCTAACTGAAGTTCGCATTATTCAACCGCATTTTCAATAATCAGCCGACATTAATTCCACGCCAGCAAATTAGCAGTCGCGTAAAACCCGAGTTTAATTGTACACCGTATTTATTTACAAAAGCAAGTGCATACAAATTGTCTCGCATTACATGTTATAATAATATGTACTTATGGTAAACATACATCACTCCACAACGCAAAGTCCCAATGCAACGGATGAACCGTACCAATGTATAACAATTAAAACGCGAAATGTCATAATTTTCGTTGGCTCTTCCATGAAAGCGCAAAACCTTGAACGCCTGATCGGCATCTGTTGAATTTTCAAAGTCGACGCAATGTGCAAGATAATATCACACGACTCGCGTGCCTTTACGCGAGCACATATGTATACATGAGTAATTACTGCCGGAGACGGAGTCGCGAGCCTGAAAAGCCTTTCGTTTTCACGATCCAGCCGTGAACCATCGAGTTTCATTGTCAACACAACGAACCGTGAAAAGTCAAGTTTAAGATTAAACGTTGGTCGTTAGCTAATTTATGCCCGAGCGTATACGAGCAAGTGCTAGATAAGTACGAGCGGATACGGTCTAGATACTGCATGCGAAATCTTGAGTCGGGCTCTTGTGTGGCTATGGAGAACAAAGCGTGCAATTTGCGTTAGATGATGCCGTGTGTGGATCGAAAGTACTTTCTAGGAATTTCATTTATTTGAGAAAATTAATTAAACGTGCACTGTAACACATTTTACGTGTTATTTGTATTATGTTGGTACAAAATTTGCGTGGGGTGCCCATCATTGTGATTCAAAGTTTTGTGCGAAATCCAAGATTTTTCAACGCCATTCGAAACACTGTGCACATCCAATGAAAATGGGAGAAAGCCAATGTATTATTATTCGTTGTTGTTTTTTTCCTCCTCGGGGTATCATTTATTTTCCCTGCCAAAGTTCCGTATACGGTACGAGGGTCTTAATGTATTCTGCACCAGACCTACTTTTTTATGACATTGCCGACTCCGGTGTCGCATGTGTACCCAATAAATGTTTGTCTGAATTTTTAAGTGTTTGTCCAGCCAACTCGAAAAATAACAATGATCACATTCAGAAAGAAAAAAAAAAAAAAATAAAAAAAAATAAAAAAAAAAAATAATAAACATGTACGGATGTGCCCCGTGGCCAGAGAGCCTGTTCTTTTTCTCCATCATTTAAATGTACCAATGTCCAAATTTCTTTAAGACTATCTACTGAAGTATTATTAGATTTTTAGGAACTATACAGCCAAGTCATTGAACATAAATGTATTATTTTTATTCCTTTCCGATTAATGCACTATCTAAACTGATCGATACCTAATTACTTAATACTTTACGCGTCGTCCGATGAAACAGTGAGCATTGATAATTCAAAGGGTACAATGTCGATGGAAAATGGATGGTTTTTGTTCTAGAAAAAGCGTTGCACAGGAGTTCTTTGTCGAGGAGAAAGAAGAGAAGGTTTTTTGCCGGCTTTTCGCAAAAGCGGGGATACCTCGTTGCCCAATTGGTATCAAGGTCGACGGCTATTCTTCGTGCGTCCTTTCTTGTTGCCCTTCATCTGCGGTTCTAACTTTGCTTCCAATCACTTTTCATTACGTTTTCAATTTTAAACATCTAATCGGAACACACAAAAAATGTATTGGATTTATATTCATCGGTAGTTTTACGGTAAATTTTGCCAATCGCTTCGAGAACTGCTCATTACGATGCTTTCATTGAATACGTAATGTAATGTAATTTACATAACGTATGGGTGGTACAGCTTTCTGAACGATATGTGTGTCAGAGGAGTTGTTTCACGGTACATCGTATGATCGATTAATCTGCACGCAGTCACTTGGTCACAAAAACATAGTTTAATCAATTTTAAGGAGCTATAAATGGTTCCCCGGATATGTTGGGATTATGTAATGGTTGCGAATCGGTAGTCGACGTTTCATAAGATTTTTCGGTGCAGATCGGGTGTTTAGACGTGATGGCTACATTATATATGTTGATGAATAATTTGCTAGCTATTATAGCTTACTTGACGGTATATACTTACCTTTGATCATCTGCATCCGAAATGACCCAGTTTCTACATGTTCCGTCAACTTTAGAAGGCGATGGCTTATCGGTTTACTTTCATATTTCGTATGTACAAGACATCTCGAAATCAATATCGAATTTTTTGCGAATTGGCTTTTTATAATTACGCAAGAGAAAATTATACAAGCGAGAAATGTATAAACGTATGATTTGGATTAAAATCATTTACTTTCAATAAAATAAATATTCTTCTTTCCCTAACAATCCCTATAAATGTCAGGCTGTTGATTATTGCAGATTAACGTCATTAATAGTGCAACAGTAAATTGATTTGTGCAGATGAAATTTTGGACGCATCTCATGGATTTTTAATAAAAATTAAATTAGAAAAGATACGTAATCTGACATTTGTATTATTTTGGATACGTTTTTCCTTATATACCTCTAAGATATTGAATCCTAATCTGCACAAATAATGTACTTTTTTTTATAAAGTTACTTATGGTACGAGTAAAATCTTTGGTTGAAAATTTAATTTCAGTCTACGATTATATAGTTTTTCGAGTGTTCGTGTAGTACTTCAAGTATATAATTTGTGGTTGGCAATTGATTTTTGAAATGCCCAAAAAGGAAACGTCAATCCTTGAAGAGGTAACCTTGACTCGAGTCATCCTTAGGCTATTTGAAAGTGCCCCATCTGACTTGCACACTTGAGCTGTGTGAAAAACCTTGCGTTATTTCGTACATTATCAACAGAACAATCTTCAGGAGCTCAAATTTAGCAAGCCTTTTTTAACTGATAGAGTTAGAGAAAAAAAATTTTTTTCATGTAGGGATATTGGATAGTAATATTCTTGCTAAGGCCACCATATCACTAATTTCAATGATTCGTGACGATGACCTTGATGCATTGTGAAGTTACATAAGTTGAGGTGTGATGGTGATGAGTATGTATTGAACCTAAAATTTTAATTATCTCTAAAATTTTACGTTACAAACAAAAGAAACTCTTTAAAGTAGTTTTCAAATGACAAACGACAACTTTTAAAATAATTATAACAGAGAAATACTTGTCTAGTAAAATTATCCATGTGCTATCCAATCTAATATTGTTGTTGTTAATATTCCTCTTTATTAGTTTCTTGATTAAGATCTATACTCCATGCGAATGTTGTGTAAATGGAATTGTTGAAGTAGGTTATAAAATAAAAAACACTCATTGATGACCAAATAAAACCAGGCAAACGATCTTTAGGAACCCCATAGGGTATCTTCATTGAATCCTTCGTGGCAACGGGTGGGGTTTCGGAAGATAAACGAGGAAAAAAGCAAAGCCAGAAAATTAAATATAGTTAAGCTGCGACAATTTATTCAATATATTTACAACCTTATTTCACAAGCTAACTTAAACGGTACGAGAAAAACAATAAGTACAAAAAGCCTAATAGATACATCATTCGTGCCGAAGATTGTGCAAAATACATATGAGATTAGGTGTGCGAACAAGTACAAAAAAAATAAAGAAGCTAATCCGTCTCGTTTCTATTTTTTGATTTTTTGTTTTTTCTTTTTTTCGTGCGCGTCGAATACTCAAGGGGTTTTTCAGTCTCGGGGAGCAAGCCTTGGCTGCTTAGTAGTGAGCCTTGTAGGCCAGAGGGGCAGCGTAGGCCGGAGCGGCGAAGGCGGCCTTGGCGACGACGGGAACGGCGGCCTTGACGGCAACGGCGGCGGGCTCCTTGTGCACGACGGCGTTGAAGCCATTGTGGGGATCGGCGGTGTACTCGACGATGCGGCGGGTGCCATCGGCCTCGATGAGCGAGTAACTGCCCTGGACGCTGTCCCCGTTGCGGGTCTCCGACTGGCTCTTGGCGTCACCGGTGAGTGTGTCATGGACGTCGTAGCTGTAGCTGTACTGGGGGTTGGGGTCGTACTCGTTGTCCACGGTCTTGGCAACGACGGCACTGGCGATGGGGGTGGCAGCGTAGGACTTGTAGGCGATGGGGGCGGCAGCGTAGGCAGGTGGGGCTGCGTAAGCCTTGTAGGCAAGAGCTGGAGCTGGTGCGTAAGCTGGTGCAGCCGCGTATGCTGGTGCAGCTGCGTATGCTGGTGCAGCCGCGTATGCTGGTGCAGCTGCGTATGCTGGTGCTGCTGCGTAGGCTGGTGCCGCGTAGGCCAGAGGTGCTTGGCTGATGATACCGGCGCGGGCGTACGCCACCAGAGCAGCCATAACGACAAACTATGGATGAAAATTTACGATATTAGATTGAATTTATCTAGTTTTATAAATTTTTTTTTTTTTTTCATTCTTTTAATACATTCAGCTGGATGGTAAAAATTATGAATCAGCTGCAGATTTTCTATCTAGTATTTTGCACAAAAATGTTATTTCGCGGATACATAGTGACGAATGTATTGCGAGGAGAAATAACAATAGGCAGTGAAAATCGGTATGTTATGTTCCCTTGTCCTTACCTTAAAGGCCATTATGGTAGAAGAGGGGTGCAAGATCGTCCAAGTGAACAAGCCGACTTGTGGAGGCCGATCGAGTGATGCCAGAAGTTTCAAGTGGCCCGGCTTATATACTCGATTTTCGCGAGCTCCCGCACCACTTGTTAAACGACGGCAGTGCAGTAAAAAGAGCGAAAAAGAAGAGAAAAAAAGGGAGATTTCCCCCCCACCCCCGAAAAATCGTGCAACGACCGCGAAAATGATCCCGCGGGTACGTGTACTTTTACGTACGAATGTACGCGAACGTTACGACACACGAGCGCGGTTCATTGGGAAGGTAGTACCCAAGTACACACGGGCATCGGTCGCGTTCCTGATCCACTTTTACCGATGGCCAAGTGCGCTCGCGTATAAATGTGTGTACACGAGACGTTACACGTGGCCGTTAAACGCCCATATGGATATTGCGTCACGCGGGCCTCTTTCTCCCGTAACGTAACCCAACATGTGTTTGCGCACCAGCGTGCAATTAACGCGCGATCTACGCTCTCCCACGTTATTCGGATAAAATTTCTTTCTTATGCCTTTTTTTTTTCTTCTTCTGCGATTAATGGCCCTTTTTACGTACACACGTCTTCGTCGTGGCGTTATGCTCGAGCTCCAATGAATTAGCCCGTGCAGTAGCTCCGTTGATGTATTATTCGGAATCATCGTAATAATGTTCTCGTATGTTGGACGTGTGCGTTACATGTAAAAATGCATTTTGACACGAGTTTGGGCGCCGACACGATCGGGAGGGAAAATGATCGATGAGTCGTATCGAGCGCCCGATCTGATTTTAATTTCGTGTATGGGTGTGATCGTGCGAGGATGATTTATTTGCACGTCAAATGTGGTTCTGAAACTCGTGTTGAAAAACTTTAGTCAACTTGTGTGGACATTATCATTAACGTGAATTTACAACTACCGGTTACCGGTCGAATCGACCCGACAGATGTTTCGATCACCTTTTTCAATACACTTTGCGCGAATAATTGTTCGACAGGGTTTGTTGAAAAGCATTAACACACGAGGCTTAATAAATAAATTACTACTCTGATCGGAGCATTTTGTTTCCTGATGTCTGGAATAAAAAAATCGAGTACATCGCGAATGGTATGAAATATTTAATCGGTCGAGAATGTGGAGTATCAAAAATCCTTCATCGATTGTTCAAAAAATTTCGCGAAATAGGGGCATTTTTGTGCATCAAATTCGTAAAATTTCGAATCCTCGAAAATACCCATTTAAATTGAATTCAGAAATCGATGAAACGGACATTGTTTGAAAAGAAGGTTTTTGTAAACAGAAGTATGTTTGTTCGGTACTTTCACTTACGCGAATTAAAAAAAAAAAAAAAAATCAAAAAACAAATAATTCGTTTGGCATTAATTTATGTCCCGCAACGCACCGCGTACGATTCATCCGATTCATGATTAATTGATTCGTGTGGCACGAGAGAGAGAGAGAGAATGTGTTGTTCCTTTTTTCCTCGCGGGCTCCTTTCGATGTAAAGGTCACGCTCGTGTTCTCTCTCTCTCTCTCTCTCTCTCTCTCTCTCTCTCTCTCTCTGGACCGGCGTAACAATTTTGTAATCGAAATGCCGAGGGAACCGAGCACAGAGCACAAAAGAAAAAGAAAGAAACACGAAGGTCCTGCGATACTTACCATGCGTTCGCACAATATCTCGCTGACCCGATCTCTATCTTCTACCCAATGTAAATGTATACCTACTACTATTTCGGGGGGCCCGCAAAACCCATCGTCACGCGTATTCACGTGCGAGAGCGTTACACGTAATTTTGACAAGCAGCTAAGCTCCCGGCTGTCTGGCCCTGGCTTTGCATCTCGATCAAGCGACATGTATACCGATCAGCGAGCGCCGATCGATAGACAACGCCGGGGAGAAAGAAGCATACGAGGAGGGGCATGGACACGGCGTAGATGGCACGGAGGTGTGGCGAGCGAAAATATTTTTCGGCGCGCGTAGACTTCCCCTATGGCCTCTGGGAAGTATATAAGGGCTACGAATTTTGAGGATTGGCATCAGTTTCACCTGAGCGATCATCTGAACTACCCAGAAATGGCTTTCAAAGTGAGTCTCGGTCTCGGTGGCATTTCTGCTTCATAGAATTGCTTTGACTTTGCTTTGCCAACATTTTTTTTTCTTTATTCATACTTAAATTCAATATTTTCATTGTATTTCATTGATAATTAGTCTCCTCATAGTGAGTTTCTTGTTAAACAGCATAACCGAAAACCTGTCGTTATTCCTATGTGGAAAAAACTAGCTTCTGTGAAAAACATGTTTTCAACCCTTAAAGTGGTAACGATTTAATTTATTATCTCTCTTGCAGTTCGTCGTCCTGTGCGCCCTCGTGGCCTACGCCAACGCTGGTCTCCTCCGATCGGCTCATCTGTACGAGGCTGCCCCAGTAGCCTACGCTGCAGCCCCCGTGGCCGGTGCCGTCATCACCAAGACCGTCGATGCCGAGCACGACCCCCATCCCCAGTACAACTTCTCCTACGACGTCGAGGACACGCTTACCGGTGACTCGAAGAGCCAACACGAGCAGCGCGATGGAGATGTCGTCCAGGGCAGCTACAGCCTTCGCGAGGCCGACGGCACCCGCCGTACCGTCCACTACACCGCTGACGACGTCAATGGCTTCAACGCCGTGGTCGAGAAGAGCCCCGAGGCCGTTGCTGTCAAGGCCGTAGCTCCAGTAGCCACCTACGCCGCAGCTGCCCCAGTTGCCTACCATGCCCCAGCTGTTGCTCACTACGCCGCTGCCCCAGCTGTTGCCCACTACGCCGCTGCTCCAGCTGCCTACCATGCCCCACTCGTCGCCAAGTACGCTGCTGCCCCCGCATTGGCCTACCACGGTGCTCCTGCCATCTACGCTCACTAATAGTATACAGTTATCAGTTGTGAATACCCACGTAGACATTTGCTTGTACAGAATTGTAAAAGTCTAGCTTGCGGTTTTCCCCTTATTGCGTGTCATTTCATATATATTATGTACAGTTTAATTTTCATTTCTTTGAAATGGAATTGTTATCAACGGCTGTGCTGTTTCGCATATTTTTTTTTAATTCATTAATAAAGCTTACTGATCATTGATATGAACATAAACAGTGCCTATTTATTTTGCCTCGATGATTTTTAATATTACATATAAATGGGTACGGTGCTTACCAATGAAACCTCTGAAATTAATTTTTTTTTTCATGTGCCAAAAAAATTGTAGTTAAACAAGTCGGTGCTACAGATATTTTATAAATTTTGTTTAACAACTACATGGCAATGGTGATATAGAGAATCAAATGATTTTTGCAATTTATCATCAAGTATGTATTAGTATCTATAAGTTTTATTCTTTTTTCGACGGCAATTAATCTCATTTTGGTGAAAGTATACTAAAAGTAGAAGAGCAATTAGTCTCGAAAATACGTCATTTCAATTAAATACGTGTCATTAGCTGCTTGAGCTTAAAAGTTGTGTTGAAAAAAGAAAATTTATCGAAGTGAATTATCTTTTATTTTGTCACTTTCATAAATTTTGTGGTAAGTGTCAGGACCGAAAAACAGTGTGACTATGATTTCATACAAATTTTTTGGAATTTTTCTTTATCTTTTTCCAGCGAATGAGTGTTCCATCTCAATAGATTTTTCACCGATTTTTGTGTCAACGTATCCTTCTCCTTTCTCATCAATGGATTGCCATCTTAGCAGTACATTCAAAAGTTACATCACGTATACTGTTGATCATTTAGAATATCAGCCTTCATTTACCCCGATGATTTATCCAAGACGCTGTTCATCGTGCTACCCTTATTACTTTTGTGCCAATTTTTACCCTTCAAACTACCTGTATACTAATTTGTATGAGTCACGTCGAGCTTAGATGTGCCTTTATGCCGAAGTAACTTCACAAAAGAAATATACGCGGCCTACGTGTTCGATAAAGTATGTATTAGCAAATCCTTATGCTGTTGTGTATGATAATTATATCGTATGGTGAAATTGAGGCATATAAGTTGAGTAGAAACCTCATGGCTGTGAGTTGGCCCATCAGTAAACTTTGAGCCAAAAAAAGCAAACAATAATGTTTGTTTTTCAAAAGCTGACAGATCTAGAGGGACCTCCAAAATCCATCACTGTCGATTTCTTTGAGCTTTTGCAGTACTCTGGATTTGCTTGGCGGTAGTTTTGGCTCCCTTTTAAAAACTGTACAAATAAATGCATGACTTAAAATCCACGATTTTTCGGAAAAACAAGAAAAATGCGTATACTCACAAATGAAAATGAGGAGCATGGTACAGGTACAATAAACCGCTTGGGGAAGTAGGAGACTCTTCAAGCCGTCCCCGATATCTTTACCTTCCGTTGTAACGACGGCGGGCACGAGAAAGGACATTGCCGCCATGCCCACCTTCTGACCAACGAAGCCCATACCCGTAGCCGTGGCAACTTCGTTGGGCCCGAACCATCGCGCCGCAAGTATTCCGGGCAGGGATATCACTACCCCTTGCCAGGCGTCGATAGATTATACACTACGAGTGTGCTCTGCACTCCTACGGTTGATACTTTATAGAATATAATTTTTCACGAAATAATAAGTAAAGTTTATCAAATTAAATCAATCGATGATGGAAAGTATTATGTACTCAAAACGAAAAGTAGTAATGCAAGTGACCTCCTTTTGGACGCTTTAAATTTATAAGGATCAACATGTATTGTTCACTTTTTTCAAAATTTCTGATAAAATTTTAATGAAATATGTGCATGAATTGATGTTAAACTCATTTTTATCTTTACCAGACACTTTTTTAGTGAAAAAATTTTAATGTATGATAAACAGTACTATCATTACTAAGTAACGAATTAAAAAATCATTTTTTAACATTTAAAATTAGTTTTACAATTTTTTGAGTACCGCTGTTCGATTGGATTTTTTGTTGTCTAGTGTGAATTGAAAAAATGATTGCTTCAAAGAGTAAACTAAGAAGATCATCATGTCACAGTTCACTACAAAAGTTTTTTTTTTTTTAGCTTATTACATGTTTATTAGAAACATTCTCCATACCCAGCAATAATGAAAATTCACAAAATAACTAATGAAAAACAATGCCAGTACAAGTCAAGGCTGATTGCTCAAAAATTTTAATTTTTTAGATACCGTTTAAATTCATCCATTTCCAATCCTTTTGAGTATAAAAAATATTTCTCTCAAAAAATCAAACTTTCGAGCTGTTCAAAAAATTGTTTTTGTCAAACCTTCGAAAAGTCGATTCACCGATTTCGTACATACACTCGATTAATCAAAATCGTTTTCTTTTCCACTCCCTCGAATTCTCTCTCGGCAAGGTTGACCAAAAAATCAATAAGAAACCAAAATATACGATGTAGAAAGCTAATAAAAATAACGCACGCAAAATATGCGACGAGTAACACGTCAATCTAACGTCAGCTTTGCAACTTGTGGACAAAGTTGCACAATGTATCGTTTGGCAATCGGCCGTACTACTCTTGGTATAACTGATAGTTTTCTAAGTTAAAAAAAAAAAAAAAAAAAAAAAAAACATAACATCAGAGTAATGCCTCGTTAATTACGTTTTTTAACAATAGCATTCACAACATGGTCTCATCTACTCGGCGATTGATGCCTTTGTGGGTTACCATTAGAATCGATGCTCGTGATCGGACTCGAATAAGGGATTCATCAAACGCGCACAATTTACACGAGTCATTTCCATTAATTGTGTGTAAGCCAGTAAATTTTCAGGCAGAGAAGAAGGTATGTAGAGATGACGTGTACGATCGGGGCAGTGGCCAGTGGATGCGAATCGACAAAAAATCGAGTGAATGGAAACGAGCGCGTCCAGATTTTCCCATTGATACGTGAGAGGCAGCGCGAGACACTTTCTCCGCGAGGCGTTCCCCCTCGTAATCCGCCAAAGTGACACGTCTGCGCCTCCGTACGAAATTTTGACAGCCGGGAGAAGGAGACAGTTTAGAGAAACTATTATTGTGGATTATTTTTATTGGCTGCTGCCTTGAATACGCGTTACATATTATCTCTTATGACCGATCGAGCGACACGAGTTTGCGGGGCTCGCTCGTATGGGAAAAGTAAGAGGAGGTGGGTACTCGCAGATACGGGTATGCCTAATTTAGACGAAAGAAAAAAAAAGAAACAGAAATATACCTACAGCCGAGTGGCAAAAAAGGCGGGGTGACAATGGACAAACCGTCGTTGAAATTTGGCTGCCCTCGTGTGGTATAAAAGGGACGTCTGGACTTTGGACCAGTATCAGTTCCTACCGTGAACACCTCTAGCAAACATCCCAACAATGGCATTCAAAGTAAGTTTTGCTCTTTCCGAGTGGATTGTGCCTTACCGCATAATATTTCTCTTTTCTCATTTTTTCGCTGGTCATCACTATTTTACGATACGGTTGTTAATAGTTATTTTTTATTGTTCATTCAAATACAATTTTTATTTGCATCGAATCACACATCTGTCACGTATTGCATGAATATATAATGATTATAGTAAAATTAACTCATTGGTACGTTACACGAGTAAGAAAACCACATCATTTATTTTGTCACGTAAAAGTATTGTTTGTATGATTAATAAATTGTCAAATAGTTCGTCCTCTTCGCCGCTTTGGTGGCCTACGCCAACGCTGGTCTCCTCCGAGCGGCTCATCTGTACGAGGCTGCCCCAGTAGCCTACGCTGCAGCCCCCGTGGCCGGTGCCGTCATCACCAAGACCGTCAATGCCGAGCACGACCCCCATCCCCAGTACAACTTCTCCTACGACGTCGAGGACACGCTTACCGGTGACTCGAAGAGCCAACACGAGCAGCGCGATGGAGATGTCGTCCAGGGCAGCTACAGCCTTCGCGAGGCCGACGGCACCCGCCGTACCGTCCACTACACCGCTGACGACGTCAATGGCTTCAACGCCGTGGTCGAGAAGAGCCCCGAGGCCGTTGCTGTCAAGGCCGTAGCTCCAGTAGCCACCTACGCCGCAGCTGCCCCAGTTGCCTACCATGCCCCAGCTGTTGCTCACTACGCCGCTGCCCCAGCTGTTTCCCACTACGCCGCTGCCCCAGCTGTTGCCCACTACGCCGCTGCTCCAGCTGTCTCCCACTACGCCGCTGCCCCAGCTGCCTACCATGCCCCACTCGTCACCAAGTACGCTGCTGCCCCCGCTTTTGCCACCTACGCCGCCTCCGCTCCAGTTTACAAGGCTTCCTACGCACCTTATGAATACCACCACTCTAGCCCAGTTGTGTCTTACCACGCCGCTGCCCCAGCCGTAGCTACTTATGCTGCTGCTGCCCCAGTTTTCAAGGCTGCCTATGGATACCACTCTGCCCCAGCTAGCTACACCACCGTATATTAATTATCAACACTAAAGATTTTTCCATGCCTTGTCTCGAAAAGCTCAAGTACCATCTCATAATTTGTATTGAGCTTTCTCGCAAGTTTTCTATTACTACTTCACATTGAAGAAGGAATTACATAGAAAATTGGGACTCGCGTGGTCGTGTATCGACTTAGTTGTAGTAAATACCAGTGCAGTTGTGAGATTTGAATGGGCCATTTCTATAACGGTTTTTACAAGGACGATTGTGCCATTTATCGAATGAGCGAAACAGCTAGCTTTTGTGTTTTTGTAATTCTGTTCACCGTTTTTACCTGTTGTATGTTAATAAATGTGAATATTCCAACATAAACATTGAAAATTTACCACTTATTCTAAATCAACGTACCTTTTTCCCGTATAAAATTCACCAGAAAGCCGTACCATGATAATTCTGCTATGTATTGCTTGCAATTGATTGATTGACTAGTTATTGTAACTACAAGATTGCAATTCTTATACATTATTCAAGTACATAAGTAGGACGGGCTACAAGAACTCGGAACGATTTCACAACCATCGGATTAATGGATGGACGAGTTTGATTTACTTTTCTTGTTCATTCCCATGGGATACATAATAAAAAAATGAAACGCAAATGATTGGATTCTCAAAAGAAACTGACCAAGTATTGTCTGTAAAAAATAACGCGTCTTGCAACACTAGACTTTTCCGTGGCAATGCTAAGAAAAACACCCTCGAAACAAATATAGGTTCATAAAAAAAGTAAACCCAACGATGTAGTAACAAAGTAACGTCCATACGATTAATACGATTTCGCATCTGGCGAATGTATACACGTAAAAACGAACGAAAAAGATCTTTCACTTTAAGCACGATACCCAAGACCCGAAAAAAAAAAAAAAAAAAAATCTCCATTCGAGCAAAATTGTAAGAAAAACAAAGCGTATGATGTATGATTGGCGCCAACCTCGGGTGGAGATCGCCTCGGGGGACCCGAATTTCGATACGCGCGTGGTTATACAAACACGTCGATCAAACCGGGAGCTCTCGTATCGGGAGCAAAAAATGTCAAGAAAAGGAACACACGCGGGATGCCTGTACTCCTCGCGAGAGATTGCTATCGATTTCGCGTATCCTTCGCGTAGAGAATTACAGCAGAATGTCTGATTTAAAAAAAAAAAAAAAAAAAAAAAAAAAAAAAAAAAAAAAAAAGAGGAACCATGAATGGAGAGGATTGGCGCAACTATGGCACGGTAATCAGTCTCGGGAACGCGGGTGATCGCCGAAAGAGATACTATGCCATTCCTTTCGATGATCGGATGGGGATCTATGCGCTCATTGGATAAAAAGAGAGAGGAAGAGAAATTCGCGGTGATTTTCGGGTGATGCGCTCGCGGCTGGCGATGAGCGGAGGTGTACAGCGAGGGACTGGATGTATATATCCGTGGGCCATTCTAGGCGCTTAGATTCAGTCGTGGGACCGATTTTGCCGAGTGAGCGTCATGTCTGCGGTAAGTTTGACTTTTTTCAAGTGTTTGCTCGTACAGCTGGAAATTCATGCGGATGAATATGTATTTACGTGTTTTTTTTTTCTTCTTTGTTTTCGTTTTGTTGGCGTAACGAACGGAACACGTAATCGTTGCGTTTCGTAAATCACGCTTTAAATGTGTGATCCCTTTTTTCTTCATTTTTTTTTCTTTGTCAATCTCAAAGCAGCGCAAAGAAGTGAGAATCGCGAATAACCGAGATTGAACGCCGACTTTCTCCTTGGCTGTCCGGTGCAAGGGAGTAGTGGATTAAAAAGTTAATTCGACGGATGCGCGACGTTTTATTGACCCTTCGTTTTACAGCTGGGAAAAATACTGTTGCTTCTCGTCGTAATGTACGACGCCAGCGTCGACGTGACCATCGCCGGGACATCGTACGTCTTCCAATCGACGCCAATTTTCACCATTTCCCAGCACAACGTCCATGACCAGTCGACGCTGCCCAAAGCGCATCCGGTGCTCGTTGGCTCATCTGCCATCGACTCCTACTCACAGGAACGGTTGTCCGAGTACTATGTCCAAAAACCACAGCCGGCATCCCCGAGCCACTCGGTCCAAGAAACTTTAAGGCCCGACGTTCCTCCTGGATACACTTTCTTGCCCGCGATGATTGACGCGCCTCCTGGGTACCAGCTGTTCAAGAAAAACTCGCCCTACTATTGAAATTCTGCTCGCTCTTGCTACTCGTGCACGCAAGTGGGTGAAATTGTGTTCAAACGTGAGTTTGATCGTTTCATAATACCATGGATTAGAAATGGAACTGCCGTGTGACGTTTTTGCAGTAATAAAATAACGTTGTAAATACCTGTGCGAGATGTATACTAATTTTTTTTTTTTTTCATTAATTCACATTGTGATGTAGTTGTAAAATACCTACATTTTGTTAAATTATTATTGAAAAAAAAAAATATATACATTTGTGTATTCCTTCATCCATCGTCGAATTCTACCACCTCAAAAGTGAAATCAATCAGTTCGCAGCGAAGATCACTAAAAACGAGCCGAAAGTACCACGGGTACTCGGGTTACCAGAAAAAAAAATCATTGAAATTTTTTTCTCCCAGCATTTCGCGTTACATCTCGTGCGTCCTTCCAAGGCCGCCTGTCATTCCAAAATTGCAGACTACAATTGCTCACGGACTGAGAAGAAATGGAAAGGGAGTTGTAAAAAACACACCGAGTCTACTCACCAATTACACATTAGCCCGCCGCCAAAAACGTGGCTCAGGTAAGTGTGTACGTGAATTATTAGCGCGCTCGTATACCTCGTAAAATCGGCCACTTAGCCCCTCATCGTTGAGTCGATGAAAAATAAATAAAAAGTACAGGTAAGTACAATACATAGCGCGTACCGATCTTTCCCTGTCCGGCCGATCTCGATGAAGGTCTTGGCGAGTGCTGAGGGAGCCAGGATCAATTACGCAACGCGCCCGTCGTTTTGTCCGCACGCACGACGGAGAGGCGTAGCCCGCGAGCGTGTGACCTTAAAGTTGTGATTTCTCGGTGGGAAAGGATCTCTCCTGGATCGGTATAAAGGCGGGATGCTGAACCGCCTCGGCTGGCATTCGCCGGCTGTCGCGCGCGGGAAAAGTTTGCAAAGGATATTTTTTGAAGTATAATTGTCGACCTGGTCTTTGTTGTTATGTTTTTGTTCCTCGTTTGAAGTAATTTTTTTTTTTTCAATCTAGGTTATCAGAGTGTAGAGATAAATATAAATATTAATCCGCATATTATGAACTTGATGGGCACATACTCGACTGAAAAAAAAACTGATTGATTTAAGCCAAAAATGTGTCATTTAAATAAAGAAACTCGACATACTTTCTCCGCGCATAAGTTTTATATTCATGAAAATAACAGCGATTTCAAATGCTAAAGACTGAAATTTCGAACTTGATACTTTTGCATTAATCTTATGGAAATGAGATTTTTTTCTGTAATATTGACAAATTAATCATGTATTTATAGATAACTGTCCCTCATTTGTGAGCTTATTTGAATTCCAGAAAAGCCATACAAGACTCATTTGTCATAACCATATAAAAAGTTATAAATGATCCTCAACTCCGTAAGATCAATGAGACCACAAGTTCCGATCTTTACTTAGTGCTAAAATTTTACGTTTATCGTACGATTGTTAACTATGAATTGGGAAAACCACAAGATTTTCAAGCCGTTGAGTTTTTTATTTATATCGTTCTTATGAATTTATGCAAAAAAATATTTTTGAGGTAAAGACATTACATGTAAATATTAGAATCCTATTACTCCTCTACCCCTATTAGGTCATTTATGAATATTAAGAAAAAGAACTGTACATAAAAAAATGAATCAAATCAGCGCACTACTACTAATAATACGCTAATCAAGTTTGCTTATTTTTGCTCGAAGAACAATTAAATGATACAAAAATTTTCACGGAGTATTTATTTTTGTACACATAAGGGACAAACTATATACACATATATATTTTTTTTACATTTTATGTTCAGAGTTTTTTACAGGGAAGTTTATTTCAAAAACTACTCAAGATGCAACTTAACAACGTAGCCTTTTGATGCTCTAATGGACTTTGTTAGAAAAGATAACTCATGTGATTCACATTTTCGCTGTAAAAAAAAAAAAATTTCAAAAAACGAATGTAATCACGCCCATGTTGCAAAAAGCCTTTTTTACATCACCTAGCTGTTATCTTCTTGTCGTTTTACCCGAAAAAATGTTTCAACTCAAGCTCATACGGTAAGAACAAAAATGATATACATGAATAATCATAACCGAAACGTATAAATCTCCGTGAAGCGAGGAATGTCAACGGATTCTATATATTCTTTCCGAAGAGTAGGCCCGAACTGTTGCAAAAAATTGAAGCAAGGAAAAAAAAACTAGTGAACGCTTTCACCCGAAGCCTCATATGTAGGCTCCATAGGAAGGCCCGAAATTAGTGCTGGTAAGCGTAGTTGAAAGGGGCGTTGGTGATGGCGTATCCGTAGCGTCCGATGGCCAAATGCTTCTGCGGTGGTAGGGCCGGCTGAATGGGCGCAACGACGGGTGCAGGTGCCACCACCGGGGCTACAGGGGCACCGGCGTAGCCATAGGGGTGATGGTGGGCAGCCAAAAGATGGTTGTTGTAGGGGTGATGATGGGCAGCCAAGAGATGGTTGTTGTAGGGGTGATGATGGGCAGCCAAGAGATGGTTGTTGTAGGGGTGAGCTGGGTAGGCGAGGTGGTTGAAGCCGAACGGACGGGCTAGGCCAGAGTGGCCCGCCACCGACACGTAAGCGTTGGCTGGGTTGGCGACAGCTGCAACGAAATAAAACAATCATTCTCTCGAGCAATCACACACGCTTCAGCTTGTTCAACTAGCTCATGATTTGTCGTTAGCAACACTTTCATCTAAACATACTTAATAGTTGATGCACAGATACATATGTGTATTGAATGAGGATGAAAGCAAATTAATTTGTGCGCTTGAAATACACAAAAATCGGTACAAAATTAAAACGTGCAGTGCCTCTTTGAGCAAACATTTGGAGGGGAACCCTTATACTCGTTTGTGAAAGTAAAAACAAAAACGACAGGTATATAATACACCTTGGCACATCGATCACATCTTTTTTTTTCCTACCGATCCCGATCACAAAAGACACTCGAGAGTTTCCGTACCCACCAATCGATCGTTACGTCCAGATACAGGAAAAAAAAAAAAAAAAGAAAAGAAAAGAAATATAAATTACACCAGTTGCAGCGGTAAGAATAACCGACGTACGCGCGATTGCGCAACCTCTCCAGGAAGCAATCAATCGGCAAAATCGGCCAACATTCGCACCCTTCCCCGACAACAATGGCCCCGAGTCGCCGCGGTAACTCACCGTTAAGATGACCGTAGGGCAGATGCCCGGGCACGACCGGTCCTAGGCCGTTCGGGTGCACGGGCAGCTTGGCCGGTCCCAGAGGACCCGTTGGCGGCGCAACCCCCAGCTCCTTGCGCACCACCGCGTTGAACCCGTTCACTGGATCCGCCACGTAGTCGACTATACGACGACTACCGTCCGACTCGATGAACGAGTACCCACCCCTGACGACGCCACCCTCCCGGCTCTCGTGCTGGCTCTTGGTATCCCCGGTCAGGGCGTCCTGGACGTCGTAGGCGTAGCTGTACTGCGGGGCCACGTCGTCGTGCTCGGCCGGCTTGACCAAGGGCCCATCACCCAGGGGCGGTGGTGGCACCACGGGCCCCAGGGGAGCGATCGGGCCTTGCTTGACCAGCAGGGCGCTCGACGACGCCGCGAGGACCGTCAGGACCGTGAAGGACAATTTCTGGAAGTACAATGCACAGGTCAATTCAACACGAGCACCCGGTACGCCGGAGTGAGTCCTACCAGTAGCGCCATGCTTGGGGGATGGTGGTCGGCCGGTGGTGGCAGAGAGTCTAGTCCCAGACAAGCGGCCCGAGCCCGTTATATACCTCCGAGAGCGGCTACTGCACTCGCTCTCCTATCGTCTTAGGGCGCCCGATCCAGCATAGCCCCACTTGTCCCGCGCGTGCCCCCTGGCATCGATCACTGCATTTTTATCCCGGCCCCCCCCCGTAACTGCGGGCTACGTGTGTGCTCGAGGCTCTCCTCGGAAGATATACGACGTCGACGCCCAAGAGTCGTAATCCTTTCGGTTAGTTTTTCCAGAATGTGTGCGCGTGCGTCGGGAAATCGTGCGCAGGGCCATTCGATGGAGACACCCGACGCGGGAAAAAAGAGGCGTTTCGTAATCTCCCTCCTCCCTCCTCCTTCAGCACAACTGAGCAATTGTGCGATGCGTGTAAGGCCCCTCTCGACGAGTGGTCGCCGTTTCGATTGTGCGTGTGTTCCTTTTTTTTCAATATATTGTTTTCGGGGGCTTTCTAGTTTAGGTTTTAAACGGGTGGCATCGCGCATGGGTGAACTAGAGGCGACGGCCACGTTTCATCACGATCGTCAGAAAATCACCCGAGGATCTTCAACGCCACCAGTGTCTTTTACACCTCGTTCGGGGGGTGCAGATTACCGCAGACACTGCGCCGATTTATATACTAGTTGCGCAAGCGGTTATCCTCGCTCGAGGGTGTGTATGCATGCACAAACATAGCCGAGAGGCTAATTGAACGTCAACTGGATAATCTTGGGCTTCTGCGAGCAGATGGAACAAAAGTGCCCTCCCCTTTTTCTCGTTTGATTTTAATTCTATGTTTTTGACGATCGGTTGAAAAAAAAAAGAAAGAAAGAAAAAATTGAACATCTCTGGTCGAGTCGCACACACGTATGATGCAGCCAGTGCCGTCAATGTCGAGCCTTACATATAATAAATCAAAAAGTCAATCGCTCCCCCTCTCAATCACCGAGCAATTAACTGTCTCACGCGCGCACGGACAAACGAGTAAAGTATCGATTCGGCCGATTTTCCTCAGATCGGCCTCGAGATCGCTTTTATTACGTTGCACGTATATATGAGGCTGCAGCTGTACGCAATAGAGAGGGATATACTTCCGCGTCACTCTGTTGTATGGGTTATACCACTATTATACGTACAGTTTATCCTTTGCCTCCCCGGGGCTGTAATAACGCACTGCGCGATCGCTCTGTACATGTATATTATAATATACGTATGTGTGTGCATTGCATGGCTCCCATGAAGCCAACAACAGAATCATTGCGTTGCGGGAGAAACTCGGCACTTTTGTCTCCTCGCTCAATTTCTTTGTCGCCGCGCGTGCGATTGTTCCGAGCAACTTGAAAGTTCATCCTCCGAGTTGTGATTCAACAACTATATTTTCCATCAACTCGTGTTAGTTATCGAGCTTTGTAGGACACTTTTTTTTTTAAATCCATCAGTTAATGGTATGAAAAAAAAAAAAGTACCATTCAGCCTTCAAAGCATGAATTCCAGTCGGCAAACCAGAGCAACCCTGTCACACGATTGGCGCTGGAAAAACACTCGGTGCGGCCAACTAATTGCTCCGACCTGCAAGTTTAACGACACTAAATCCTATAATGACGGGAAAAAATTTTCTCTCAACCACCAAACCTAGATATCCTACGTATAGGTAAACGATAAAACAGTCAGCTTACAAACAAACAAAAAATCAATAAAGACAGCTTGGCTAACGACAATCGGCAATTAAAAAAAAAAACCGTAGCCGCGCCACGCGCTCTGGAGTCAGTAAATTGTCCACCAGCTCAATCGGGGCTCCAATTTGCAGTAGCGTTGTAGGCGTTCTAATGACGAGTTGTTGAAGAAGAAAAAAAAAGTCACACGCCGAGAAGAGAAAAAAAAAATCTCAAATAGAGACACACGGCGCTTAATTCGTACGTGCAAACGCCGCAGGCCCATAGCCGAGGGGGACGTGGTACTTAAAATACGCACTGTCGCTACACTGCTTTATAGGTGTTACGTTATTTTATAATTCGCGTGTACGCGAACTCGCTTGCCCGTACCACCTCGATGGACCAAACGCGGTGCCGATGAAATCTGGTTTTAAGCCCCTTCCTCGAGCTTTATTGTTCGGTTGTACGTACGTTTTAAGCACTCATTTTTATGTTTACCACAAATATATATTTTGGAGGAAAGCAAACAATGTACTTTATCGTAAATAGTAAGTCCATAAATCCTAAAAACGATCATCTCGAGAAAGTAAATAAAAAAAAAAAAAAAAAAAAAAAAAAAAAAAAGGAAGCTGCACGGCAGCAGGTGAACGTCCTCCGGCAAACGGGAATCGGCCCAGAGAGAGACGAATAATATACAATGTCCACATACATGTGCACCGTTTACGCAAGGCGAGCTCACGCACGTATATATATAAACGAACGAGGAAGACGCGGAGGAGACTCGTGACAGCCCGAGGCCACACAGACGAGAGAGTATAAGCTCATCCTCCTCTTCTTTTTTTTTTCTTCCTCACCATCGGCTCGCGGTCAAGGTCGGCCATATCTCGCGTGCTCCCAATGATGGCCACGGACAACGGCCCATCTTCGGTGAATCACCGGGGCAACTATATACGGGGGCTCAATTTTACGGTCTTGCGCAACAAGGTGCGATGAACCGTGTCAGCAGTGCACACGGGCGTGTATCATACGAGTGGGACCGAAACGTGTGAAACGCCACTGGAAAAATTCTTTAGTTATGTGATTTAATTGAAAAATGTACGCTTCTATACAACTGTCATCCTGCGATGAAGTATGGCCACACTTATCCCTGAAAGTTACAGAAGATACGAGTTTACTCATTTCTAGCGTAACGCAATCCTTGAAAAATCCAACTAAAATTAACGAGAGTCTATCAACGACTTGCGCAACAGCGATGAAGCGGAGCCATCGCCACCTTCATCTCTGCAAACGAAAGTATGGCAAATGTAGAGCTGACAAATATCCTCTGCTGCGAAGAACGGATGAGGTGCCATTATCGGTTCCGTAATTGATTGTCTTCGAAGCCTATACGTACATATATGTATATATGCACGTACGGTATCTGCGTCGCATTTAAATGGTAGGTGTATGTATATTTATGGTAGAGAGGGGAAGGAGTTGGTGCTACGACTTTCGTTGTCGCGCAATACTCACCTGCTGGTAGATAGGACGTGAAAGTCACTCAGCTCATTAATATTGACGACGCAGCTTCGAACTCTTTTTTTTTCTTTCCTTTTTACAGCATTATCGTTGTTATTTCGTATACGCATACGCATGTGTGTATGGTGTTTCTCTCGTTTTCTATACAACAGTGATGTTAGTTTAGGTGATTTTATCGCTTCTGGGATGAATGAAGATACTCTAAGCTCGAATAGAAGATTACAGCCGTGGTATGATTTATTGAAATGCGCCGTGAGTTGACATTTGCATGATAATCGTCGTGGTATGCCTTTTTTTTTAAACTGTCTGCAATGGTGCAACGCCAAAGTATCGCGATAATTGTAGAGCAATTTTCGATTATAATTTATATAGGAGTGTGCGCGCGTTGCGTTACTTCGAGGCAGTCCTAATTTTTAAATCAAACGATCACTGAAAAACAGTAAAGGAGGCTTTTAATTTTTTTAAGGAATACGTGCGTCTGTGATAACGTTGCTTTCTTGGAGCTAAACCTTTTTTTTTTTTTATCTTTCCAAACGTAATGCCAAAATCCAAATGCCCGTATGTATAATTTCAGGGGACTTTTTAAAAAAGTTTCACGTATTTGCATTTCACGTAATTCTCTTTTGACGGAAGAAAAAAAAAAAACGAGCAAATGACAGTATATTACCCAACGATTTAATATGTACGCGCGAGTGCGTTTTTCACCGTTCCCATGCACAAAAATCGATGCATATGATACTATCGATGAAAAATCAACAATTGAGATCGACTCGTCATGTTTCGCCACGCCTACGCCCCCGCGATGCAGCTCATTGGAGTTCCGCGCACAAACTTCCAATTAGGATCGCGGGCGCGAAAAGCAAGGCGATTTATGTAGGCCGATCGCCGAGCCCATCTTTCGTATTCCACAAACGCTTCCCCCCCCCCCCCCATTGGCGCGCGCGCGACTTCATACATGCACGATGTGACGGAAGCGCGAAACGAAAGGGACAGCGCTTATGCAATGGAGCGCTCGGTGAAAGCCCCCCTCTGGGAGTGCGCGCCGTCTCGTTAGGAAAAGCGTTTTTCTTTCTTTGTTACGATACCGCTGTTGTTTCTAGCCTTTTTTTTTTGGGTTGTTGTGGGATCGTTGTCTCGTTCAAAACGTGCCGGATGGTATCTCCCGTTGCATTAATCGGGAACAACGGCCTGGGTAACCGATGGAGATCTCACCGTCACGCACAATAACGATACCGAACGACAAAATCTGCAAAATCTCCAGTTTTTGCTTATGCGATGCCTGCAGGATCGGCCATTCCCTGATTTTCCCTATAGTAGTCGGGCAGAATTAGTCTTTTCGGACAGAGAAATTATTATTAGCTCAAAAAAATTTGATTGCTAGTTTCCACCTATTACATCAATTTTATTGAATTATTGAATTTCGAAAAAATGGCCCAAAATGACGGTCTTTTGCAACAGCTCAATCGATTAGGGCCCAACACGGCTCATTTTGTTCGCCTTAAAATTGCGCATCTTAAACTTTTTTTGTACGATTATTGGTATTTGTTTTAGAGTCAAAAAATCGGTTTTGGCCATTTTTACCATTTTTTTGGGGGGGGCTTTGGCTGACTTTTTTTGTCCTTTCTTGGTACAAAGTGATGTAATAAGTAAAAACTAGCCGTCAAATTTTTTCGGAGCTAATAATAATTTCCCATGCATCGACAGGATTTTCAGTTAATTCTGCCGTACCTATAGATCGAAGCGATCGGCAGATAACAATTGCTTCGATCCACTTGCGTTACATACCAGGGAGGATGTATCTGCCGTACGTTTCGACATCCTAACAGATTCAAATTTCGGTTTAGCAATCACTGGCGAGTGAAAACACACGTGTATTATATATATAATTACACGCTCGCTTTCGTTTGCCAGCGTGGTCGTCGGCTCAAACGGGACGGACGAAGAAGAAGAGGAGCAAAAGAGAAAGAGGGAGACGCAACACCGGCGCAGTGAAACTTTTTTCCAGAGCCGGGTGTCATCGTCTGGCCCGATATCACGTACGCGTGTACCAGAAGTGTAATGGGCCCGGCTACCGTGGGGGGCCTGCCGAGGCGCTCCTATAAATACTTACCTGCGCCCATCCTGCGAACATCAGTCTCGTTTTCGGCGCATCGTCAAGTACGCGAAGCTTCCTACTCTCGACTACTTTGGTCAACCTGGACAAGACGAAAATGGCCCCGAAGGTGATTGTCAATCTTATTTCTACTCCTTGGTTTCTCAAATCTGCGTGATTTGCGTGAAACAGTGCGACACCAGTGACCAAACGGTTTGGACGTTACGCGTTGGGTGAACAAAAAGTGAACAAGGAAGAGTGGGGACGGTCGAAAAAACTAGGCTACAGGATATTGTCTCCTGAAAGGGGACAACATCTAATTTGGCCATTTACATAAAAAACAACACGGGTATTAAATATTTTACGTTAAGTAACGATACATCGATAAATTAAACTCTTCGAACTTTGTTCTTCAAAGTAAATTGCTAAAAACGGCTGTTAAAAAGTTAATTAAAAAAAAAAAAAAAAGCTAATTGTACAATGTCTTCATTATTCGCTGTAATTGTTTGATTAGAATCATTTGAACCAACGCCACCACTCTTCCACGGGTCGTCCAGGAATGACTCATTGCAAAATCGTTTCAAACCGATATCCGACCGATCCCACAGAGACTCGTTTACTCTGGGGATCGAGTCGTACTACTAGCACTTTATCTCCAACGCCTGCGTGTAAAACACCTACTCGAACGAAAAGAGAAAAAAGAAAAATTTGTCCACTTGCAGATAGCGCTCGTCCTCGCCATGGCACTGGCCGCGGCCCACTCCAGTGTGATCCCAGCAGCCCCGGTGGCATACGCAGCCGGCCCGGCGCCTGTGGTCGCAAAAATCGACGACTACGACCCCCATCCCCAGTACTCGTACGCCTACGACGTCCAGGACTCCCTGACCGGGGACTCCAAGGCTCAGTACGAGACCCGCGATGGTGACGTGGTCAGAGGCAGCTACTCCCTCATCGAGGCCGATGGCACTCGCCGCATCGTCGAGTACACCGCCGACCCCGTGAACGGATTCAACGCCGTGGTGCACAGAGAACCAGCCGTTATCAAGGCCGCGGTGCCTGCCGCGCCGCTCAGGGTCCATCCGTTCTTCCACTGATGAATTTTATTTTATTTTATGAAATTTAAACAAAATATTTATAGTTTCCCCCCCCCCCTCTCTCTCAAGAGCGCCTAGTCACGAGAGTTTGTGTGTATATGCTATACATGATGATACGACGATACGTTATTAATGTGTACAAGGTTTACTTTGATCTTAAGATGTAACATTATATGTATGTGAAAGCATGTTATCGACAATGCTTACGTTATTTCGCATTGCCAATGTAATCGGTACTGATTATTAAATTTTTTTTTAAGAAAACAAAAGCAATTACGGTACACGATCTCGTTTATTTGATCCTGCAGTTATACATATATCCTTGACCCCCAAAAAACATTGACAACTCCATTTATGGAGTTATTATCTTATATATGTATATTTACTTGTGTTTTTACGGAATTTTTTTTTTATTTTTTATTTATAGCACAATTATCATTTCGATTGTTTTTCTTTGCAAAACGCGAACGATCCGTCATCTTTGTTATTTACTTAACGAATCGAAATCGTCGTGCTCGAACATTCTGGAAGAAAGTGGGCCAAGAAAATACCACCCAATGTACATATACCACGTGCCAGTGCACGATCGTGACAAAAATAACAATCGCGCGCGTTTCGTCACTTTTCAAGATAATCGATTGCCGCAAGAGTCGACCGCCCAACTGCGACGACACAAAGTGCACGAGCTAATTAATTGCTCCAAGGGCCCGTGATGGTTCCAAACGGCCGAATCTCAAGCGCGAAACCTCGGTTGCAAGGGTCGAGCATCCACGAACCAGGGCACGCGTGAAAAAGGTCACGGGTTGTACTCACGAAAAAAAAGGACTCAAGCCAAAAATTACCTCACAACGAGCGTATATGCGTAACTGGTATCGTGCCGTTCACGCGCACGTATAACGCGAAACTCGTTGGGCAACGATAGCCCGCGTCTGGAATTGTCGCCGAAGACTCGCGAATATATTACACTTTGGACATTTGCAAGCACCAGGCGCTTCTCTACAGCTAATATTTTTTTTTTTTTTCCATTACATGGGGCAAAACTTTCTCTTTTGTTGGTGTTACAAAGCGATGCTTCATGCGTCCATCAACAGCACGATTTGCTGTTTCTTTATTATTATTAAAAAGTACACACTGCGTGCATAGTTTTTAATGTATGAGCAGCACTGATAAGTCAATGACGATTATCAATTACCATGGCTAAGCTGTACAATTTTTTCTGAATCCAAATTTTTTTTTACGTATGGCTAACAATCTTTGCAATATTTTAAATCAAACAAATTTGTAAATATTAAGGACAAATAGTTGATGAGTTATTAAAAATGCCATGGAAATTACAAAAATATTTCTTTCGATGACTTGATAAATCGGTATAACATATTTTAAAACGTAACTTTCGGTATCAATAATTTAAATATAATCATCATACATTCTTTCTTCGATCAAGAAAAAAAGTAATGATTAACTACTAAAGTATCAAGAGGATTTACAACATTATTGTCTGTAACACAAAGAAAATAACGGCAGTAATTTTTACACTTTGCCAGTTACGGTAATTTTTATTTTTTACCGTAATTAATTATAATTTTTAACCCTCGCTTCAGAACAGTTTATACCACATTTTATCTATAAAAATTCCTGTGCTCCATGACATCACGTATAGTTGCGTGGTAAAAATCACTGTAGTTCTTTTCTCCGTGTATAATCGACTTGAGAACACAACAGAAACAAGCCCCCCTGTATAGTTACAAAATCGGCATACCGATCGTTGCCCGTATATCCTTCTCTCAGCTCCTCCGTCTGCCGAAACACTTATTTTACCATACCACAGCTTTGAATTTCCAACGCAAAGGGAGACTTGAAAAATACCTCGGGCACGAGCTTCATCCAAAACCTGTATCATGCAAATAACCGCGCCGTGCCAAAACTTAGTTTCCACGGAGATAAGAGGAGCCGCACCGGGCAAGCACGAGCAAACTTTTACCGATCACTGAGAATCGGCGTCGGCGCGGTTGCAAAGGAAAAAAAAGAGGTTCCTCGTTGACGCGTAACGAGCACACTCGCTTCTCTTTTTTTTTCTTTTTAAAACTCACCCAAGCCTAATGGGTATACATGCGTCCTTAAGCCGGCGAGAGCGTATCCTCCGAAACTCCACGAAATAAGAAAACACCACGCACCCCGCGACGCAACCGTACCCACAATAGGTACGGCGAAGATCGGTTGGTTTTCGGGTCGCGTATTATTTACACGCAGACGCGCTTAGCGCACCAAGAGGCGAAAAAGATCTCTCGCACGCGTGTATTCATCATCGGCTCGCGGGCACGTGCGTATAAGTATAGATACCACCACCGACGTCAAAAAGCCGGCCAGAGCGCGTGCCCCGAACTTTACCGATCGTCGCGAGTGGGGGCGTATACATTGGGGGACATTGTGTCTCGCACTGTATGTATATATGTAACTATACGGCTAGACAGATTCTTATTACGTGGAGGGTGTGTACACACACGGGAGAATCGGATGATGGAGGCGCTCGATTACCATCACATCTGTGCAAGCAATGTAGGACTAGGCCGCGCTATACTCTGCTCTTTTTCGGTGTCCATGTGTATAGGTAAATGATTTTCGCCGGTGCGTTCGAGTCGCATAATAATCATACATACTTGGGTGTATAAGGATACTTACGCACGTACGTGTGGGACACGACGAACGCGAGCTCGGACGCATCACCGGTATAAAAGAAGCTACGATCTCAGCCCAGGACATCAGTTCTCTAGTGATCCTCTCTGAAGCTCTTTAGGAACATGGCTGTCAAGGTAGGCACTGCAGAGTTAATCGAGTCTTTGATTTTTTTTAACTATTCGTTTCGTGCGTGTAAGAGAGTTTCGTTGCATTGACTGTCGATCGGTTAATGGATAAATCGATATCGAATCAAGTGGAATTAATTTTTGAAAACAATAAAATGTATAAGTTTTGAAAACGCGATTAACAGCTCCTGCTTACTAACATGGTATAGTCGGTAGTGTGAGGTCGTCATGAGATTAATTCGAGACTGTGCATTTTTCAATTCGATTTTGATTTTTTTTTTATTTTTTATTAACAGTGGATTTAATCTGCGTGTGTAAACTCCATGTGTACTTAATTTAAATATATTTACTTAAGTATCCGTACGACTATACATTACGTACACAAATTGAAGGGTATTTGCATGAATCGGATGGTACAGAGTGGAAAGGGTGTGTCATCCAGCAACACAGAGTTTTGCTTAATCAAGTACAACGATCTTAGTATAATATGTGCTTTTTTTAAACTGCATGCATTTTTTTGTAAAAGTAAATAGATTAATCGTTAAAATACAAAAATGGTGTACATACAATTTAAAGTCAATGCATGCACGCTGAATTCACAACGTTATTTAATTAATGTGAAACTAAATGAGATAACATTGGGACAAAAAATGTATATAATAACACTTGTCTCGAAGAATAATACTTGCAGCGGACGAAACAAAATTAGCATAACGATCAGGATAGTGTATCAACAAAGTGAAATCAAAAAAGCTTTTTTAGAGCTCTGGCAATGAGAGCACTTGAAAATTTCCGCTGCGTATCATGGTAATGTACAAAGAAAATAAATACCCGATGACCCTCGACTCCGAATCAGTCGAAAACGTAGCTCACTTATCAAAATAACTTTTGTTTAAAAAATCATAAATTAGTAACAAAATAATTAACTTATTATCAATTCCACTTTCCCTTTCCTCAAGTACATAAGTCCTTTTAGCAGCGGTGGCCATCGCCCGGGGCGTAATGGTCACCCTGGTAGCACCAGTGGTGTAGCAGCCCAGCCAGTGGTAACGATTTAATTTATTATTTCTCTTGCAGTTCGTCGTCCTGTGCGCCCTCGTGGCCTACGCCAACGCTGGTCTCCTCCGACCGGCTCATCTGTACGAGGCTGCCCCAGTAGCCTACGCTGCAGCCCCCGTGGCCGGTGCCGTCATCACCAAGACCGTCGATGCCGAGCACGACTCCCATCCCCAGTATAGCTTCGCCTACGACGTCCAGGACTCCCTGACCGGGGACTCCAAGGCCCAGTACGAGACCCGCGACGGGGACATTGTCCAGGGCAGCTACTCCCTCATCGAGGCCGATGGCACCAGACGCATCGTCGACTACACCGCCGATCCAGTCAACGGATTCAACGCCGTGGTGCACAGGGAGCCAGTAGGCGTGGCAGTGGCCCCCGCACCTGCCGTCGTGCCAGCTGTCGCTGGGGTAGCCCCGCAACATGTTCCAGCGCCCGGCCGTGCCGTAGGGGTAGCCCCGGGCCAGAACATCCCTCAGGTCCCCAGCTCCGGCCCCGACTCGGATGTCGAGGTTCTGGAAGCTCGCTCGGGCCGCCTCCGCCAGGAGCAGCAACAACAACGTGAGGAGGCTCAGGTGGTCAACGACAACGCCCAAATCCAACTTCAAAAGCAGGTAGTTAACACTCGGGCCGTGGCGGCTCGTCTTCCCGTTGCCTTGGCCAACAACAACGTCGTCCAGAGGCTCGTCTCGGCTCCGGTTGTTAGGCCCCGCATAGCCCTCGGCTACCCGGCCTACACCACCTATACGGCCGCGTACACTTCGCCCTTGGCCTACAGCCCACCCGTGGCCGCGGTTGCCTCGTTGGTGTAAAAGCTCCCGATATGCCGACGAGTTTTCGCTTGTAATTATTGACCCATGCAGTTTGTACGATAATAAAAATAAACGGCTTGTTTGTAAGATGCAATCTGGCGTGTGCCATTTCTTTTCCGTTTCCAAATTATCATACGATCCTGTCTCGCTCGAGAGCTTTTCTCGAGATCTCGAATAGGGATTAATAGTTTAATTGTGAAGAGTGAAATTGAAGAATCACATTTTTGAATTTTGGTACGATTTGTTTGACGACCGTTTAACAAAATAACAATGTGACGTGCGTCTGGAAAACTCATTCAGTACCGTTACATTGAGCGTTTTACTGTGTTGATGAAGAAAAAAAAAAAAAGGTTTCAAAAGCCATTTTCAGTTAATAAATGTGCTCCATGTATCATTCGAGGCTTACTGGATCAACGCACCGTTGCTCAGGGTAAAGACACATGTAACGGCGAGGACCACGCCTCTACCATGGGACCCCCGATTGAAATTCGAGAACAATTCACAAATCTCCATTTGCATGGGCAATTTGGCGCGGAGAAAAACGATTGCCCAACCGATTTTCGAATAATCAATCGGCGCAACGATTCCCGAGAGGTCAATAGTGTGCACTCGATGACGTAACCGCCATCAGCGCAATCTCATGTCACATATGCGTCCTTACGTCACCCACAATTTCCAGCTGTCAAACTCAAAGAGGTTGACATATTCTCCTCCTTCCCCTCCGCCCCGTATAAGTGCTCATATATGCCGTGATCCAGCGCGCGCGATCGGAATTATAACAATCGTACAAGTAACACGGCCAACGCTGCGTAATCGCTGTTACACGATCTTTGTGTTTTGTTATTTCTTGAGCTCCCCCCTTTGTCCCATTACATGCGTTAAAATCGCGTTTATGTACGTTTTAATGGTAATGTGTACGCTGGAGGACATAGGAGATCTCTTTACGTATTTTACGGATAGGGGTAGGTACGTGCCCAAAAAAGGGAGTGATAGTTTCCTTTTTCTTACGTAGGATTTGGCAATAATTTATTTATGATTTCTGTTGATTTATCAGACTTTTGATACTCAAGAAGTCGTGAGAATACGTATCGATCACGTACACGTTGTGCGTTTTTACATGGTCTTTTAACAGTAGGTACCGAAATACCATCCCTGAAGAGTTGTAGTTATTTTACTGGATAGCTTATACATCAGTTTAATGTTTTATGAATTTGAGGTGTAACAATTAACCCAATGAAAGTCATCACCCGTATAAAAGTGTTTCATTAAAATTACAACTTAATTCGGATAGTTGTTTTGACTTTCTACTTGGTTTATTAACTTTATCAACAAATAGAACACAATTTTATGATTATAAATGTGCATCATCTTTTTGACTCTGATAGAATAAATCACGTAATAATTAGAGATATCATCGACGTCGTCCAAAAATTTTGTTTTATGAAGCCAAGTCCCTGTCCTCGTAGCTAATTTGACCACAAATACAAATTTTTTAACTTAAAAATTATCAAGAGATGAATTCATGCTAGGCTGCAAATCTAGTAGGTACTTGTTTTATCCCGACATGATATTTTGTCTCACTAACAATTTGAATTTTGTACTGTTCCTTTATCAAACCTAAATACATAAAACAAATTTCAATAGGTTTTGCTTGTCCTTTCTTTCATTTCTTTCATGCATGGGGATATCATCGATTTCGCTTGGAAAATTTAACTTAATGTTGTCAGACCATCGATCTCCTTATTGATTGTTTTCAAGTTCTACATTGGTAGTTTATCCATCCAACGAGCAAAATACAATAAGACATAAACAAATTCCCACATTTTTGGATCTTATTGTAAAAATCTCGTGTTAATAAGAGACAACATCAACTTATTCATTCGACAAAATAAAGTTCATGAAATCAAAATCAAAATCAAAACACGATTGCTGGATTTTTGATACTAAACTATTAATTTTTACCTGACAAATAGAAGACAAAAAACTTGATTTCACGCAGTCTCTACTTCAAATAATTGTTATTACCCTTAGCAATGGATAGAATAAAAATTTTTAAAACATTTTACTTTATAATGTTAAATTCAACAAAACTGTCTATTAACGAGAGATATTATTGATTTCTCATAAAATAACTCAATTGCACGTAGTCAGATTATTCTATACCACCATATGGTACTAGTTATTATGAAGTTTAACAACACTAATTCACGAATTTAGTAACTAAAATATAATAATATAATATTAGAAAAACATCAAATCCCCCTTTCAAATAGCGGTAAAAACATTCACAGTTGTGTTTCTCATGTTAACGTTTCACAATAATTATGTACCTATTTGAAACAAACGAAAAAAAGTTGCAGAAAGAAAACTGTTCTCCTTCATTGATACCGATCAATAAAATCGTGTTGCAATTAGAGATACCATTGATTTTGTTGCAAAATTAATTCTATTTATTTTTTGCGTGCTGAATTAATATTTTTATGTACTAAATTATTTGAAAACTGTTAACTGAACTGTCTCTACATTTTGATACCGATCAAAAAAATCTTTCAGTAATTAGAAGTATTGTCGATTTCTCTCAAACAGAAGAAATCATCTGAAATCGGCAAAAGACATTTGAAATCAATTGGTCGTGTTAATTACACTTATGATTAAATAGGTAAGACTTGGATCGACTCAAATAAAACTACGTGAGCATTGCATGGGAATTGATAAACAGGAGCGAAAAACAACTCGAGCACTTGACGCATCAACCGATTTTATTAACAGAACTTTCGTTCGGACTCAATACACATATATATATACACAAAATGACCGAACAGAAGACAGTAACAACGAACTTACATAAACGGGAATCAATGTATATATACGCTCGCAAGTAACAATGACAACGAGTATACACAGAGGCAAAGTAACAAAATTCATTTTTTACGTAAAAAAAAAAAAAAACCAAAGAAAAAGAAGAACGCGACAACAAACGGTTGGGCCTAAACGACGTACGCGGAGTAGGCGAGCGGCAAGCCCACCCTAGTAGCCACAGCCCTCGGGATCGGCGAGTAAGCAACGGTCCTGGCCAGCACCGGCGCGGCAACGGCCCTAGCTCCCACAACCGGAGCCGGTCCAGCCACAACCGGAGCTGCGGCCACGGGCCTGGCGACCAGCGGCGCTGCAACGGCCCTGACGCGAGCGATGGGGGCACTAGCGACGGCTCTAGCTGCCACGACCGGGGCAGACACCACCGGAGCAGCCACTGGAGTCCTGGCAGCCACTACCGGGGCAGCAGCCACGATGGCAGGCTCCCGACTGACGACGGCGTTGAACCCATTGACGTCGTCGGCGGTGTAGTCGACAATGCGTCTGGTGCCATCGGCCTCGATGAGGGAGTAGCTGCCCCGGACAACATCACCATCGCGGGTCTCGTACTGGGCCTTGGAGTCCCCGGTCAGGGAGTCCTGGACGTCGTAGGCGAAGCTGTAGCGCGGGTGGGCGTCGATGCTCTCGATTTTGGCGAGGACCGGTGCGGGTGCGACTGCCACGGGCACTACTCCTGCTTGGATGGCGCTGAGCCCAGCGGCGAAGCAGAGGAGAACCAAAGCCTGCAAAGTGGTTGCAATTTACAAGCTCGAGTTGCTGTCGTTGAACAAAGTTTTATACAATAGAAAATAGTATACCTTGGGAACCATGTCGATTTTTGGCTGTTGTCTCGAGCGAGTGACAAATTCGAGGTGATGGCTATGCTGGTGGAGCTGCGATGAGCGACTGATGGCACTACCGAGCCACCCCGGGTCTTTTTATCGGCCGGAGATGTCACAACGGCCCGCGGCTCCTACTCCTCCTCGTGCGCCACACCGGCCGACCAAATGCTATCGTGGATGCGCGATGCGCGCGCTGTTGCGTGTATACGGTGTCGTCCATCCCAGGAGTTGGATATCGAGTTGGCTGGCTGACAAGGGTAGTTGGCTAAGGTCGCGCTCAAGGTCGCGCCGCTCGATTTTCGCTATTGCGCGATCAACCGATTCGGTACGGCTTACTTTACTTTTCGCCGCTCGCGCGTGCGGTGTGTGTATACGTATACATAAACACCATCGATTCCAAGTCGCATGTGCTCTTTGTTTTTTCGAGCTCCGCCTATTGTTCTCTGGATCTCTGACCGACTTTATAGTTTCGATCACTATGCGACAGGGGGTGTCTGTATAGGGATCGGTAACAACCGGTCGCCCTTATATTTATCCTCGCTGCTTTTTCAGTGGAGGGATCATTCGTTTGGAAGTGGTATCGACTCATTACTCCGCTGATGAACGAAATACTTGGTTATTGTAAGAAAAGGGCTAAATCAATAAATTAATGCTTTTTAAAACCCATTAAAAATCGTTAATATGGTTAGTTTTTTTTTTTTTCCATTCGTACACTGTAAAGTAGAAATCAAATTATACCAATTACGAGTCCCGCTTAAATCCTGCCCTTTGAAACGTACAAGGTCCCGAGGGATAATTATCATCCTTAAAGACGAGTCATTTGGTGCTGGAGAAAAAAAATAAATGTATTTCCTGTCCTTCACCGTTCATTTATCAACTCGCGAAATTCAATATCATAAACCACCACAAAGTCAACGCGCCACAGGCTCTTGAACCCTCCCACACGCCCATTGCCGCGTGCGACCTTGCAAGTAAGCGTCCTTTGTTCGGCTCGCCCGGATCTTCGGCCGCTGTGGGTCCACCCGCCCGCTGGGAGCCAATTAAGTGTATTACGCCTCGAGTTACACCCTGGACCCCTTTGATTCTTATCTCCTTGTCCACGTGTACAACAAACTGCAAAAAAAATGAGAAAAAAAAAAAATGGTACAACATATATGAATCTTTGGTCGAGTCATGCAGGGATTTATGACATTCGAGTGGGAGGCGAGAGTTTCGCACCTCAAATCTGCCCCGATAATTGTTCCTCACCTGTTGCTCCCTGCTCGCACGAGTTTACGGCCGCGGTTTAAGTTAATCCCCAGCTGACCATAAATATCGAGATCCTCCAAGCGCTTAAGGCTTATATGGCGTCGTAAACGCGCACATTAGCATCTGCCAAGTGGTCATTGGGTACACGCGTGCTCTCGAAAAGGTGCGTAAGATTTTTCACCCCGACCTCACCATCCATAATCTTAATGATGACGTCGTAAATTTCACGCGCCCTCCCGTATCGACGAAGGATCTTAATGACGTTCCCGGTGTGCCTTTAGGTGCTCTCTCGCGTGGTTCGAGGAGACGTGCGGTTCTTCAAATTGAATGTTACATCGCAAAGTTACATCTCATCGGAAAATCCAATGGCAAATAGGAGGCAAAAGAAAATCGCATGGCTCATCGGTATGCGGACCGGCTCGCGACTCGTGACGCTTGAAATACTAATGCGTACGGCGTTGGCGTTGCCCAATGGCTGTACGGGCATCTACATGTCGCCGATGGGATGCACTTGGGGTTCTCAAATTTTTTTCTACTTGGGCTCTGTATCCGCTCGTGGTCGCGTATATGATCGTTCTCGCGATGTGGGCTCCGTTTAGTCTTGCTCCGAACTCTTACCAGTGATCATTTCTTGGGGTATTCCTTTTTTTTTTTTTTTTTTTGCAGTATGCCGGCATGGTTAAATGGTTTATCTATTAAAGTTAAGTAAGGATCGCATAGGCTATCGAGAAAGCGAAAATTATGGTGTATTGTGAATTTCGGTTTTGTCGCAAAGAAGAAAGTAATAAAATAACAGTACGAAATAATAACACTGCCAGTCTAGTAAATATTTTCTTGGTTGTTAGACATTCTTTGTATTAATGCGGACAAATTCTGTAAGGATTTTTTTTCTCTCAGAAAATTTCAGTAGTAGGTAAAAAAAGCTGAGCAAAAAAAATGACACTTCTTGTGCGCATGTTGTGCAAGTTAACCTACCACCTGACCCGTACAAACAGACAGTTTCAACTAATCACTGAAAGATAATCGTTGCAAAGTAGAAAAATAATTTTCTTAATTTAGTTTCTTTAATTTTTTAGTCTTGTCAGAAATATACACGTCACACTCACCCACCAACTCCGTCACTATCCAAGAACAAACTGTTTTTTCCCCGAGAAACAAGTAAAAGCGACCCGTACACAACTCGTTCGAAGCAAGTTGCCGCCTCTCAAAGGACACGCATACCGGCTCTGCTCTTCTTACGCAAAATACACGAAGGTTCCGTACAACCGCCACACACACACGCGCTCCTCGTCGTGGTAAAACAAGTACACTCATCTATAACGCGCCGATCGACATGCACTACATACCCACGAGTATGCCAGAAACAAGACAAAAAATCAAGCCAACGAGAAAAAGAGGGGGGGAAAAAATGATTAACCTCAAGCCAACGAAGACAAGAAAAAAAAGAAAAAAAAAGCTTGCCGACTTTATTGTCACGTCACACGCGGAGTTGGTTACGCAATCACCGTTACGCGCCGGTTGCTGCTACTTGGCTTACGAAAGGCGCGAGGCACACTGCACATGTGCCCCATACGTGTATATACATACATACACGTACAACGAGATATATCAAGAAGTGAGCACAATGGCACGCTTTCGGCTGACTATTATGTAGGTGTATACACACTTTCACGGGCTGGGAGCTCCGTGGCGACCTTCGGCCACGCCAATCGCCTGCCTAATGGCGAGAACACCGCGCGTACGCGATTGCTTCTCTCTTTCTTGGGATATGTTGGTTTTGTTGGAAAAAATCTCCGAGAGCGTATACGTTTGGCCCAAAAATCATTGGAGCATGTGTGATTTTTGTGTACAGTAGACAAGTGTTTGGCCATTGGGTCGTCGGCCGATCGCATATGGGTTAGAGAATCGAAATATTAAGTTTTTATGGCTTTGGAGAAAGCGGGCTTTCGTTACACATACACAGACCAATGATTTAATCTCACAATGGAACAAAGTCCCTGTGAATTACCTGATTTTTCAAAAGCACGTCATTTTGTTGCAACTCTCATCTCGAACTCATTATTTTTTACATCGAAACTCATCTCTATAGATGGTAGTTCTTTTTTATCCCATTAAGTAAGATTAAAAACGCCAAAACATTACTCGTGAATGTTAAAAAATTCAATAACTTCCAGGGAAGAGGTGATAATCCATCAGCATTTGACAAGTTGCGTGTGTGCCGAACGGATTTTCAGTCGGCGTTCACCAATACGCTAACTCGATCTCGCGAAAAAAAGAGCCAATGCCCTCTTTTACTTTGTAAGAGAAAAAAAAAAAAAAAGATTTACAAGCGTCGCGAATTTCGAGCGCAGTACCCGATGCACTAAATCTCGGAAAAAAAAAAAAAAAAAAAAAAAAAAAAAAATTGATCTAGTTACGCGCAACCCCAGTGCACGTTATTACATATTTTTTCATGTAACTCGATGCCACTTTCTTGTAAGAAAGAAAAAAAGAAAAAGATTCCTATCCGTGAAAAGTTTACAAACGTAATGCTGAGATTTTCGCGAAAAAATAGTCCGAGGCCAATTTTCTCGATCCCTCTCTCTCGTTCACGACGAAAGCAGCATCATCTTCCGAACAACTTTTTTTTTTCTTTTTCCACGCCAAGAGCAAAATTTCGAAAACTTTTCCGATCTGCATCCAGTAGCTTTCCCTCCCCCGTACACACGCAATCCCTGTACACCGTAGTATAAACAAGCTCTGCGTGCCATTGACACTCGTCTGAGAGCTGGTCTGTTGGTG